>CM040242.1:202380817-202904249 GCA_022545495.1 Chrysanthemum lavandulifolium
CGGGAGAGTGCCACGCTCAAATGGCATAATATGAAGTATACCATTCTTAACGTTATCGTGAACATTGCACATGAAGATAGTAATCTTAGGAATAGTAGGCACAAGACCCGACACATATTTGAACTCGTCCAAAGCCTCCATTAGAACCCTTGAAGATTGTACATCACCATGAGCAAACATGATTAAGTCATATGCGAAACAAACATTGATAATGTTTTGTTTACTACAGTTATGATGGTACGTAAAGTCACCTTTTGCGATTCAGAATCAAAGTGAGGATCTCCATAACCAACGTAAACAAATATGGGGACATAGGGTCTCCTTGATGAAGACCACGTTTACCTTTGAAATACCCATAACTCACCATTGATGTTAATAGAGAAAGATGTGCTCGTAACACAATCCATAATCCACTTCACCATACTTAAATGAAAACTAAATGCCACAAGTCTATCCTCCAAAAATTTACAATTAACTGTGTCATAAGCCTTTTGGATGTCTATTTTGAATGAACACCTCGGAGGGCCTCGGTTCAAATGATAATTATGCATCGGCTCTGTAATAAGAATATTATCCGAGATAGATCTCCCAGACAAAGTCCGACTCGTTATTACTTGCAATGTCATCTAACCCTCCTTGATACGCTTGGTAATAATTTTACTTATACATTTATAAAAGATTGCAACACGAAATAGGAAGGTATTCATTTAATCGAGTAGGATTGATACCTTAGGAATCATAGCAAGGATGGTGTTGTTAATTTCTTGCGTAAGTTTACCATTCATGAAGAAGTCTTTAATCACTTTGCAAACATCCTCCCACGACATCCCATGTTTTCTTATAAAATATCAAGTAAACCCATCCGGTCCCTTGCTTTATCATTATCAATAGCAAACATGGCAATCCGAATCTCCTCATCCGAGACATCACGGACCATATGATCAGCTTTCACATGACTAAGATTCTTGTTAAACAACCCATGTTGTTTTAGGGGAGGTACCCCACTTTGTAATGTTGAACAAATATATTAGGAACAAGGTTACCATCATATAAATTGTTATCATTACCAGTTATTCAATCAATTCTATTCCTACTTACTCGAGCCTTGACAGAACGGTGAAAGTAAGAAGAATTTAAGTCTCCTTCACGAAGCCATTCAATCTTTTCTTTTTGTTTCAAGAAACGTTCCTCGTCCAGTTTAGCTTGAGTAAACGTTGATAGGTATGTTGTTTCCTCTTCACGAAGACAGACGGATGATGGGTCTTTATCGAGTGCCTTTTGAACCTCATCGAGCTCTTGTCGAAGACTAGTAACCCTATCGTGTAAGTTACCATGTGAGTGTAGCAACTTTCTCAAAGGTTTCTTCATACCTCGCATCTTTTTTACTAATCTAAACATGTTGTAACCATTCACATCCATTTCCCATTGCTCCAAAACCAAACAAATAAAATCAGCCTTGTAAGCAAGGAAATTAAAGAACTTAAATGGTTTAGGCTTATTCTTGGTTATTTTCCTGATCTTTAACACAATCGGGGAATGATCAGAAATACGATATGGTTGGAAAATCGCATACGAACTCGGGTACTCATTGTTAAACTCGAGGTTACACATAAAACGATATATTTTTTCAAAATAGCGATGTCCGCATTCATTTTTAGATCCTAGTGTAGTGCAATCCGGTGCACTTGACATCTTCAACTTCAATATTACACAGACACTCATTAAAGTCTCGCATAGCAATATTGATATCTTTAGACCCATGATATATATCCTCAATATACAAAGGAGAGTTGAAAATGCATATTCTAAAGCAAATAATTAGTACAAACAACCATATGAAAAATAAATATACTATGGCCATAACTCATATAATACTTTACACTAATCTTGGCACATGCATATTTTTTAAGCGGTACCCAAACCATGTCGTGTTTGTTCATACCAATAACGAAATGGCTCTTTCTAATATTTTCATGAACATATTTCATCAACCAAAGATGCAGAAAATAACATATGAGACTCTTCACGAAAAACAAATGGTAGAAGACCTTTAATTTTATGAATTTTTATATGCAATAGCAAACAGTAGACCGCCTCCACCTCAAGGGTCCAAGGAAAATAAATCAAAGCTTCCAGATACTATTCAAATAAATGATGATCATAACAATGACAACAATGATGAGCATGGTGACTGGGATCTAGTGAAAATATCTTCATAAAAAAGAAACTGTATTGCATGTCCGTCTAAAAGAGGTGACAATGTTGATCAAACCTGAAAAACATTCAACATTATTATCATCATTGTTGTCTCTTTTAGTCTGATCTGAAATCCTCTTTCTTCTTGACGAATGTCACCACCCCCCAAAATGGGTCGCAACGGAATGGTAACTGGGGCGTGACGCTCATGGAACAAAGTTACAGTTATATCGAATGATCTACATGAGTCTTTTTGAAATATACGTTCGATAAAGTTTAAATAAGGTTTTGAATTATTACAAACGCAAGATTTACAATAATAAGTAAATATGCTTTTGAAAAAGTTATCGAACGATGAATATTTATACAAGTCTTCAAAAGATTAAACTCGAATGCTCATGCTCCATGATATGCCAAACAACTATCGTGAACCTGAGAAATACATGCTAAATGGTCAACAATAATGTTGGTAAGTTCATAGGTTTAAGTATATAAAAAGCAGTGTGGACCACAAGATTTCTACAACAATTGAATTTCAAATATGTTCATGAAAAGTATTACTGTTGCACTGAGCTCATGACACCGAAGCCTTGACAGTTAGTTTAAGTACTCACCCCAAATAGGTGCTTTGCCAAACACTTGTACGACATCAAATGAAATGCATCGTTTGACCAGTTGAAGCGACCAATCCGGAAGGGGGAGTTTACCCCCAATATATCTATTCATAATATTCGCGCTTACAAAGTAATTAACTGTTCATGATTGTGGGGAATTTAATGGCAAATGTGATAACTTAGGCAAGTAGTAAATGTTTTATGTACTTGTAATGTATTATCACCCCAAAGTATTTGAAAACAAGTATAAACATATAAAAGTAGGGCTATGAAACTCACCTCAAGTAGTCAAGTAATTGGAAATGTATAAAGTAATGAAATCAACCGAATTTTAATGTGACCTAGAAATATAAGTCTCTTTAGGAAATATGCAACATGTAATATATGTGTATGTGTTTTATGATGTCTAGCACCTTTATATACTTGTTATGAGGTTTTAACAAGTTATGTAAGTCGGTCGTTTAAGAAATATATTCAAAACGCGTTTTTATTACTTTAAAACCATAGAAAGATGTAAGTTATATTAGTCAAATTTAACCCGTCTTGAAAAGTATGTATCTAACTCGTTTTAAGTCCGTTTTTCCTCTTTAAACTCTTTAAACATAGATAAATATGTCTATTTTTGTTATTTCAAAGTTACGATTCGAGAAAATAAGTTTCAAGTGTTTGTTTTCATTTAAACAAAATTTGGGACAACGAAAACATATTTTTAGAAAAACTTTCACTAAATCGGTTATTGTTCGCTTGTTTTCTAAAGAAGACAATTGTTTTAAAGGTCCTAGGTTTATTTTTTTCGAGTTTATTTTCCAAAAATCTAGGTCTCTCATCTTGTTTCTTCACCAATTGTCCAATAGAGTAAAAAACACAACAAGGTACCAAAACTGTTTTAAATTTAGGAAACTACACCTATGGTGTCAGGGCCTTTTATCCTTCGTCATTTATCGTTAGAATGCACATTTACTGTTCTTAGAAAGGTATGCGAGTCCTTTACAAATATCCCAACTAGTGCAAAAGCCAGAAATGCCCCTAGGTTAGGTATTTTTACACAATTACACAGGTTATAAATTTCTTTGTCGGTTTTGAGTAACTTTCTTATATGATCTTTTAAATCATCAAATTAAATGCAATGACCACGAAATTTGGAAGGGTCAAATTAAGACATATATATAGGCCCACAAAAATTGGCAAGGTATTTAAAAGTGTCTATATACGATTCTGAGGTCGATTTAGAGGCTGGTTCAATTGGGACAGAAAGCTGAGTAAAATAAGTAACTTATTCTTAAGGTTTTGCAACATTACAAGTATAACCAAGAGCTAAACTAACCATGGAATACATAAAAAAGTATTTCTAAGTATGAAAAGGAGTTCTTTGATCTTACAAAAGGATGGTGGATTGTTTGTGAAAAGAGAACCAATAACTAACTATTAACCCAACCAAGCTTCCAATAACACTAACTATGAACCCTTTACCAAATAAGCTAAACAATAAGCTAAAGACCAAACTTGTGCCCCTTATTCTTCTGTGTTTTCTGCTAATTATGAGAGGGAGAGAAAAGAGTTAGTGTGTGTAGTTTTTATTTGTGGTGAATTGAGTAGAAAAGTATATCTATTTATAAGAAAAAGTAGGAGAAAAACTAGTTTAGTTTTGATGGTTTGGAAAACCATGGAGACGTGGAATGACAAGTTAAGGTGATGAGTATGGGAAGTGAGGTGGTGGTGTAGGTAGGTGTAAGAAAAGATGGGAGATTTGGTTTGTGTAAGAGATCTTGTAAGAACTTTGAAAATCAAGTTAACTAGTTAGTTTCTAAAATATCTAGAAGACAATGATTTTGATAGGGAATGGGCAAGGGTGTGGTTTGTGGTGTGGAGTATGAACTAAAACAAGGAAAAAGTTGGTCTTGAATTGAAATGTAGTATGGTGAGAAAGATTTAGTTGGTAAATTAAATAAGTTGTAAGATATTAGATAGTTAGTTGTACTTTTGATGGTTGATAAGAAATGTTTTGAAAGTGGGTTTTTTTCTGAAACGGTAATTGTTAAATTACTTTACTAAATAGAGTCATACATTGTTTTTAGAACAATTTCATCTAGAATTTCTATGAAAATAAGACTGCATTGCTTGAAAAATATTGTTTTTCTATATACATGCTTTAAAATGGAAAGATTATTATTTAGATAAAGTGTTAATAATAGTGTCTATATATAAGAGGCTTTGTGCATCAATACTCCATGTTACGTGATAATGTCCCCTACCAAATACTCCATGTTAAATAAAGTGTTAATCCTTTGTTTTTTCACTTTGTATGTCTATATTGTGTATTGCACATTCTTCCTTGCTTGAAAAATATTGTTTTTCTATATACATGCTTTAAAATAGGAAGATTATTAGTTAGATAAAGTGATAATAATAGTGTTTATATATAAGAGGCTTTGTGCATCAATATTCCATGTTATGTGAAAATGTCCCGTACGAAATAGGTTTGTTTTTAAGTCGTGTTATAAGCATGTGAGATGAATTTAGTGAGATAAACTTGTGTGGTTTATATATTGTGAGATAGTTAGTTATCGTTCTAAAAGAATAAGATAAATAACAATGTCTATAAACAACTAACATGATCGATGTATTTGTCATATTTAATTGGAGAATCAAATTCTATCAATGAAGGCTCATGTCATTTATTAAACATAATTCCAAGATTACAGCTATATAAGATTAAATTTGCATCACTAAAAAGAAAATAGAAATTGCGTATAGGCAGTTTCGTGAACCGTCGGTTGAACTGGCTATAGTGATCAATAGCATTCCCCGCGTCGACTCGATCTTTAAGATGGTTGTAGTTTACCTCCAACAGAGCCTGCGAGTGAAAGAAAGCTATGCAACAAACATTGATCCAACAAAAAAAAAATTAGAATTATCACTAGTTATAAGAGAAACCTTCTACCCAATCCTTTTGAAAAACAAAATTACCTGTAATATTGGTATTAGGAATTTCATCACAGTTTAGAGCATAAATGAGTCAAAAACTATTGAAATAAATTAGATAAAGGAAGTAAATGTCGAGTTTTTCATAGTAACTCAAAGTCTATCTTAATGACTAACACCTCCGAAACCGTAACATTCATATGAGTTACATGAGCTGCATTTCTGCTTAATATATCATAAATACTAAAGAGCATTTTTAACTCGTAGATATCCTAGGGGTTATAAAATTGAGTCTCGTTTGATCCATCAAACCTTGTAACAAAAAGAATAATGCAACAATTTTGGATTTTAAAATGTTTGAAATGGGTGTTTAAAGAAGCTCAATTACCCGGCTTATATGCTTATTTACACTTGGAAAGACAAATGAATTTACTTTCTTTGGATTATGAGCTTATTAACTTAAGCTAATGGCTCATCAAAATTTTGAAACGCTTAAATCCCAATTCACCTTTTTGTTCTCACCAAACTGTCATCCCTGCAAAATCCTTAAATTATGCTTCCTGTATGCGTAAGTAATATTAGTGACCAATTAACTCATGTTCATTATCAATGCAAAGCAAAAAAACTGATGCTTCAAGCACATTCTTGGAAACAAAGTATATCATTAATTATGAAGAAAACCACTGTATATTACTTAATTTTGCATCTAAAATGGATTAATCACAAACCTATGGTACATCAAAACCCATATGACAGTAGATTCATGAAAGAATAGAGGTCATAAACCAACTTATAGTTGCAATGCCCATTTTATTGTCAAACGTGCTAAGGACCATAATTGATATGAGGTTTCCCATTGGGCGGGCTTGACTTATATTTATCGTTGGAAAAAATAAGTTAACGAAAACTAAGATATAAACGTACTAATTTTTATATTAAATGCATAAAAAATAAGATTAAATGAACGTTTACATTTATAGAACAATTAAATATACAAAGTTTTTTTTGTAACAATATAGTATATGACTAAAACTTAAATGCAAAATAACATAGTCACAAACATGGATCTATATTTCACAAAATAAGTAAATCAATGTAAACATGCACAAAGAAAGGTTGATATCTATCCTCTTAACACATGGTTCTATAACTTTGAGACTACAAATATATAAAAGTAAAAATCAAAACGTGCCTTATATGTAAGTAAAGAGAAGTTTCAATATATAGTCTTGACATTAGCAATAACGAATTAAGAGGTTGTAGGTGGCAAAATATAGTCTTTGAGCAACTTTCAACCCGTTGGACCCGTTTCCATTTGTGTGAATTCACTTTCTGACCCGTAGAAGAAGCAATAATTGTATCTTCAAAATTAAACGTTAAAACGGAGTAGCCAAGCCTCGTCAGGATAGCGATGGACTCCCATTCCAAACTGGATATCACATCCTGTAATACATGGCACTCATTTACACCTTCTAATCTGCAATGCTAGGCCATGTTTCATCACTTCTTTTTGTTAGAAGAAGAGCTTCCAGTGGACCAATTAATGCATTTTCTATTTATATGATTAGTATATATACGGTTCTAAAAAGTCGAACCAAACCGTAATCTATTAAAGAAATCTCGAGATTACTTACGAAGAATGCACTGTAAAAGTGTCATATTGAACCTCCCATACATCACTTTCGGATATAACAGAGTTGCCTCACCAAGATCCATTCTCGAAGAATTATTGGTTGTTGTGGCCTTCGAACATCCCATACAAAGACAGTACAATTAAAAATAAAGAGATATTCTTTGATAAACTGGACTTAGAATGTTAAAAGGAACAATGTGACTACTAAATATATACATTCAAGCCATAAGGTGCAATAAGTATATGGACCTAGAATGATATAATCTCGCTAAAAAACGTTTGTAGTGGAAACATCAAACATATCTTTATGATAATACAAATACCAAGTGACACTGCATTTAATAGACTTCCACAAAACATAGTTCGGATGTTGTAAGGTGGTTACATCATTCTTGCAGAAGCATTGTGCAAGGTTTCAAGGGAAGCTAATGACAAATTAAGGGATGAAGTGAATACGTGTGACCCTTATAGGGTTGTTGTATCGGTTGAGTCAACAATGTTTGAAAAGTGGGGAACATCTAATGGGGCTCATAAATTTAAGTACAAATCGAATGTCTATTGTCAAGGATAAAAAATCTAGATTTCAAACCGTAAGTACTACTTGGGCATGTGAAGCCCGAGAGGATTGTGGAGTTAATACCGAAGAAATACCAGAAGGCGAAAGAACAATGCGATTGCGAATATAAAGGAGAAAGCTTTATTTGATTGTAAAGCGGGCCCACCAAAGACTACTACCGATCGGTTTATATGTGGGTAATGGGAAAAGGAAGTGTACTTATTTGACAACGTTTGTAGGTGAACCCACCCATTGTGGGTACCTATCAAAAATCAGTATCCCAAGGCATGAGGGACAAGCTTACAAACCCTTTAAGAGCCATTGAAAAAACATAGTTGAAAAACTTTGATAAAGCACATGGTGTTTGGCTCCATCAAAAGTAACCACTTTGTACATATAGAGAGGAATGTCAAAGGTGTAGGTGTACACTGTCATGTGTGATATTATCACTCTTGCTCGAGCACTTTGAACATCTTATAACAAAATTCATATAAACCCGTCCCACGGTCAAGACCATTTGTTGTAGATGATATCGTTAGAGTAAGTATGTTGCGGGCAATTAAAAGCCTTCAAATTTCCGCAAAAATTTCATAGAGTGCATAATTAGGACAATAATGTTCGTGATAGTTGTCGTCCACTTGACATCCACCATTTAATTTCATTTGAGGCTCCATAGGTTAGTCTTTTCTATGTGTTTTTGTTAATTATGCTCAAAATTGAACCCAAAATTACAGCAAAATCTGCTAGCAACCACGCCTTGAATAACACCATGGATCATATCACAGCGATCACAACAAAACCACTTATCTGGCAGGAGTGTCTGGTTACAATTTAATGAATATTGATTAACCTTCAGTTGCCTATAAATACATCAAGTAAACAGATGAAAGAAACGACTTTATAGCGTACCTTAAATCACATCTTCCACATGAGGTAATAAAGTTTCCCTATACGCAAGGCAATATCACCTATTTCCCATCTTTTAAGCCCTGCTTCCACAAGCTTGTGTCAATTCTCTTGTTGAAAATTCCATAATTGTGTATAAACTCTAAATACCTTATTGAAGTCGATCATGGAAGGGTAATGAGACACCATTACTTGTATGAACTTTATAAGTGTAGCTCTAAATTGGTGGAAGCTATACTTACAGGGACATGGTGGGAAGCAAAAGCTATCTTGCAAAACCATAAACATGCAGTCACGTAATGTTCGGACGGTGTGGCAACACAATGCTTTCACATAGCGGTTGCACAAGGACATAATTATTTTGTTGAAAAATTGCTCAACTTCATAGAAGATGGAGAACAAATTGAAACGATTAATTTAAATGGTCAGACAACACTTCACATTGCATCATTCTTTGACAACAGATATGTAGCCGAGCTATTGGTTAAAAAAAAGGAAGGGGTTGATAATCCATAACAGCTACAAAGGACACCTACCATTGCACACGGCTTATCACAATATGAAGCTCGGTACATATGTGTATCTGTTGGAAGTCCACAGCAACCATAAATGTTTATGGAGAGAATAACACAACTACAGATCCCTCTAGTAAGAATTTAAAAGAAAGGTGTTTTAATAACTTAAAAAGTAGTGATACGGGTAAATGATATAACTGACAGGAAAAAAAAATTGAAAGGCAGGGAATAATGTAAAGTGATTGAAAAAAAAAGCTCGAATTGAAAGGACTTGGTAAAAAGAAACGAACGAAACATAACTCTTGCCTCGAGGAACTTAAAATATTAATGACATTAAATTTAACACTGACCTAGGGAGGCCACTCTCTAGAGGGTAACCGTTTATGCTGAATTCATTGCCAGACCCTTATACGATAGAGCCTCTTGATGTGCTGCTTTGAGAGAATAGGAGTTTTATAAGTTTTTGAACGTTCAATATATGTGAATATTAAAGCCCATAACTTGCAAAGCGCGGGAAGGAAATGGTGTTATTAAGCTTGATTTAATCTACAACAATCGACCAATGTCTCAAATGGATAAACCGTACGAAGCTTCAGAAGAGTACCAAACAGATATATCTAATACACACAAGTCCGAGACACCAATTAAACAAACAAATATAAGAATCAAATGATTCTAAATAGATGAGCCATACAGAGATTAACTGAATTCAGTGCCATGAGAGAGACCGATAAAGACAGAAACATGTACCTTAACAGAAAAACATCATGCTATAATAATTATAGCTTGTACGACTATTTGCATAAAAAAGTAGCCCCGTTTTATTCCAAATAACTATCTTTAAAACATGCCCTTCTGAGATGTAGCATCAACTTGATCAAACATGGCCTTGTATGAGGTTTCAAATGCAGGAACAATATAGCCCTCCATACTCTTACTCAGTGCTTCCTGCAAGATAGATGGCAGCCAATTCTTCAGATTAGATCATCCTATGATTAGAAGCAAGCAGGCCCTCAGATACACACCCTCCATCTCAAATATCGTGTCCACGAAGAAAACAAAAACTCAGTTTTAGATAATGATAGGCTAAAGGGCATGGCAAGGGACGAACCTGGGCTTCATGAGCCATAACACCATAAGCGGCAAAAACTGCACAGCCTATTACGGCGGACTCCGAATAAGGCACCATGTTGCTTTCTCATTCAGGCATTTTATATAGTGAAGGTCTCAGTCACGTCGTGGCTCGTAGGAATTTGACAACTACACCTACACTTATTACAATAACACCCATGATACCATCAAGAGGAGTCAAGCCCGTGAACAAAAAAACATGATACTGAGCCTAGCATGCTAAAATGTTGCTATCAAATTTCTGATTAAGTGCATTTAAGAGCAACAAAACAACATGCACCACTTAAGAAACATACACCTGTACAACTATTTCTGAAGTCTAGAGTCTAAACTATAAAGTCTAAATGTATGACAAGGTTTTATAAAAGGGGAATACCAGAAAACTTTTCGGCATTCGAATAATTTGATCAATGAACTCTATGGTCTCTGTTGTGCATCAGCCTTGTATATCAAGATCGTGGAGTGTACTTCTCCATCAACTGTCTCAACTCAGCATTAAACCCTGTATCTAATTCGATCTCTTCCTTCGAATGCCTACTCTTCATTTCCATCATCTTCTCCTTCTACTGTCGTTCCATTGGTTGACATGCTAAATGTCTGTCATAGTATCCATTATGTGGCTTTCTAAATATTGGATATAGAATACATGTGGATTAAACAGCAGTTATGTAATACTTTCTAAATTTGATATCTTCTATTATATGTTTTATACTTCTTAGTAGGGATGTCAATAGTGTTGGGTTGACCTGACTCAAACACAAACCTGATAAGGCTTATTGCAGAAGTTCTCTAGCTGCTCGTCATACCTGCGCATAAACAATAAAAAAAGATATAAAATTAAACCATACTAAAAGTGACTTAAGTTGTGGTCTTGTGGACCCGATAGAAATAAGAAAGCTTTATCTTTATCATTATCATTATCAAAGACACATCAAAGATCAAATATTTTTCTCATAAAGTATCCCATTTTCATGTAATAAAATACTTACAGTTAGGAGTATACCTTGCAATTTTAACCCATTCAAACACAGTTAGCCTAATGACTTCATACATAAGTTTTTGTGAGATGTATAAGGATGTTTCGTCTATTGTTGTGAGTTGTATATGGCTGTTTGGTATGTTGTTCTGGTTTGCGATAATAAATGGGGCTTCTGTTGTGAGTTATATAGGGGTGTATGGTTGTGAGATGCATACGGGTGTTGGGTTGTGTTCATAGACGGAACTTGAACATTTTTTTTGGAGGGGCCGAATTTATTTTGAGAGGGCCGAATCGGAGATTTGTTTGTAACCTCAATTAAATTACCCCTAAAACCTATAATATTTACACAAGGTCCGCCCATGATTGTGTTACAGTCTTGCAACATGTCTTTTTGTGTTGGGCTATTATCACAACAATCAACAGATGTTGTAATTAATATCTTTGGTCTCGAACTTAGAGCAGCTACTATCCTGTACTTCTATATAAGCAATCAAAAATTTATTGAAGTTTGCCACTTGTCCGTCTAGATTCAAAATCAAAAGAGTACAAAAAAGAACCTTGTGACTTTGTAAGATCTACATAGCGTGACATTAATCCATCTCATCAAATCTCAAACATCGTCTTGGCAAAAGTGTCTTTCTGGATGAACTGACCAAGTGTATTCCCAACACGTTTCTGGCATTTAACCTTTTGTTTAGTGGTTTGAGATTATTATATTGCACCCCCTGCAAACCATTAGAATGTTCTATTATCTAAAGGTAAAATAACAACATATAATTTTAAGTGCAGAACTGATATGGTGAAGGAACCCACAATTTTGTAGATGAAGATAAAGCAACAATCACTCCTATAATAAAATGATTTTCACTTACTGATAGCCTCGATCACAGTTGGTTCATCTCTGTCTTGAGGGTCAAAACTCAGTGTCATCTTAGCTACCATTTAGTTGGATCTAAGAACAAATTAGCCATAAAACTAAGTATATAGTTTCTACAAATATTCAGGAGGTTTTTGGAACAGAGTAACAAAGGAGAAACAGATGCGTTCCAAAAGGCAAGTCAAAGTGTCTCATTTTTATATGAAGAAAAAAATTGAGAATAACTTCTGATAACTACATTCATATATATGAAGAAAACAAAGATGATGCGCACTTGGATACACTTGTTTATTGCGTCCAGAATATATTCAATGAGAAAAATATTCAATGGTATAATATAGCTAATAGTTGAAACTTACCTGTTGTCTGACCCATTAGTAAGTTGCCCACGGATTGCTCGTTAGGCGTTATACCACTGCTTAGTGTATTAAACCAAAATGGGTTTTATGCACTAAAGATATATCACCTGCAAATAAATAACTATTTTGTATTCTCATCCAATTTCATGTGAACTAAAACCATTCTTCTGATGCAATAAAAGCATTCTAACATATCCATGGATACCACCTAACAGCTTCGCTGTGCAACTGAAAATAAGAAGGAAAAAGAAAAACCCAGTGGCCATATAAAATGCAACGATGTTTACAACAACCTTTTTAGGCGGAGATAAAGGGAGGTCACAAGGGTCACGTGCCCCCCCTAGCGAAATAATTTGTAGTGTAAATTTTTAAAAATATTTGACTTTTTTTTGTTATTTGCCCTCCTTACGAACCAATTTATAGTGTAGTTTCTAAAAAAATTTAAAATGTGCCCCCTCGAGCAAATTGTTTTGGCTCCGCCGGCTATATATAGCTTCTTTGAACGGACACATAAGCAAAATGTTGTACTATTAGTTTCCTCATGCAAAAAAAAGCTTATATCATTAACATAAACTTATAAAATCATAGCTAGATTTTTTTCTAAATTCTAAAAAAACCTAATAACATCAATAAATCACCTTACTCTGAAGGAAGGTAACTTGTAATGACACAAAAAATGAGCATACTGATAGACCAAGATGCGAATCTTTTCCACTCAGCAACAACCAAGGAACTCAACTTCACACTCATTTTATATACATGATTAATAGAAAATTTTAACAACATATTATACTAATAAAAACTTGATCTTATGATTCTAACCTTTTTGGTTTGAAGACGTTATTATAGCCAAACGATTGTTTCCGATTCTTGTTACAGTTATACATGCACAGAAACGTATATAAATTAATAAACAAAAAGAAACCTTTATGTGAGGTAGAGGTATCATTAGTTCTATAAACATAATTCCCATGAACATCATCATCTACTTCATGAACCATCACAATCAAACTGCAAAAGGCAGCAAAGAAACCAACAATATGTAAAAAAATATAACAGAGACCATTAGGGTTTTTAGAAGAAAAAAAAAAGCGTACCTGAGAAAAAAAATATGAATGAACCGTATATAATTTTTAAGATATATGCTACCTAAGTTGTAGGGATTCTCCTACATAATTGGTTGAATAGATTTATAATGTTGGACTTGCAACAAATATTCCAAAAAATCATGTTGCCTTAGTGGTAAACACACAAGTTATTTATTCAAATAACCAAGGTTCAATCCTTGCAAGGCCACTTTTTTATAAAAAATTTTCAAAAATATATAATAAAATTCCGAAATTTACAAAAATAATTATACTAAATCCAAATTTACAATAATATTGTTTAGTTGGACCAAAATATATTTAATCTTTGCTAATAAAATATAAATAATTTCGGTAAAAATAAAAAAATATCCTAAAATTCAAAATTAATTAAATGTCTTCAAATAAAATATATTTTAAAAATGCTTACATGGCAACAATGTGATGACATGGCTGATAATGAATTACTGGGCAATGAGGTGGCGTTTACGTGGCATTATCTACGTGTAACGCCTCCTGTTATATATAATATAGAGATATATAATCTAGATCAAATAAGATCAAGATTAAAGTTGTTAAAATGAGATCCAACTAAAATTTGACAAACGACACTCTCCTTATAACAAAAATAAATTTTTTATTAACTACAACTAAAATTGTTAAAGTTTCAATAGATTTCTTTTTAAAATTTACTGAAACCTAAGTGATACACTTTGATTAGAAGTGTAATGTATCGTGTTTTTGTATGTGTATCGATTTTGGAATATTTATTATTGTAATGTGTATCGGTGTATCACTAATCCAAACTCATGTATCATTTTGTTATTAGTTGCTAAAATGTTAATTTGTTTTAAAATATTATTTTTGTGTGTATTATTGCTAAAATTGTTATTTATAAATGTTTTAGTAGTTTTTTAGACTTGATCTTATTTTTACAACTTTAAGTTTGATCTCACGTTAACTCTCCCCTATATCTAGATCAAATAAGATCAAACTTAAAGTTGTTAAAATGAGATCGAACTAAAATTTGACAAGAGATACTCTCTTTACAATAAAACTAATTTTTTTATTTACTACAACTAAAATTGTTAAAGTTTTGATAGATTTCTTTTTAAAATTTACGAAACCTAGGTGATACACTTTGATTACAAGTTTAATGTGTATCAGGTGTTTGAAATATTTATTAGTGTAATGTATCGGTGTATCACTAATCTAAACTCATGTATCATTTGGTTATTAGTTGCTAAAATTTTAATTTGTATTAAAATATTATTTTTTTTTTGTATGATTGCTAAAAACTTATTTATAAATGTTTTAGTGGTTTTTAGATTTGATCTTATTTTACAACTTTAAGTTTGATCTCACATTAACCCTATATATATATATATATATATATATATATATATATATATATATATATATATATATATATATATATATATATATATATATATATATATATATATATATATATATATATATATATATATATATATATGGGAAGGAAATGACTAAATTTTCAAAATGTATAAGTATTAAAGTATTATTGAAAGGTGGTATAGTTACATGCATGCATAAATGTCATAAACATGTAACGGGAGTGTTTTACGTAAAACTTAAAAATAAAAAGTGTAGACTTATAAAATGTGATTTAAATAGCTATATGACATATATTTTATGTATATTTGACTTTGTATAATTTCGGTTTACATTAAATTCCGTTTTCCATTTTACGCGATTTAAGTTAATGTTTTCGCTTAAATGTAATTAAGTAAACTTTCAAAGCAAATAACTGTGAGTTTATAAGTAGGTATTGACCTGAAAAATACGATTTGCTACAACGAAGATATGTTTGTTTCCACTAAATGAAAATCGTCGTGGTCGTTGCCAACGTCACCTTAACAATTATAATTTAACTGAATGATATCTGGAAGATTAAACCCTATTTCCTAAAACTAATGGAGAAAGTCTACAACTTTCCATAACATTTAGGAATTAAAACACTAAACTGTTGAATTGTTTCATATTACCAAAATCAAAATAAGCCTTGATCAACAGAACGTGACTTACCAATTCAATAACATAACGCCACGTATCATGTCAAATACCCTATAAACCAATCATGGGATGGAAACGTAAACCAAAAGAGCACAAGTCTGGTTAATAGTTTCAGTCTGACACTAAAAGAGTACACAAAAAAGAGCTGTTTCCATGCTTATAATATGCTTATCCCAAACGACCTACAATCACACATAAAGTAACAAAATACAACACGATAAAAAGTATTATAAAGTGACCACCTTTAACCAAGTTTCTATTGTTGGGATTTGAAATCTATATAACACTTATAAACACGAATACGCAGCGGAAAGATCATCCCAAAGGGATCTGCCTGACGTACATGAATTAACACAAAATAACACATTATTTACTAACCTCTTGATTGTTAGCTTCGGATCAACGAATGGTACTTTACTCCTTCTTGATACCCATGAATCAAACCAAATAAAACTCATAGTTACTAAAATAAGTAACATCTATGTTTGCATACACTACACGTCATGGAATAATACTCGAATGCTAGTTCTATCGCTTCACGAATCATGCAATCAAAACTTATGGTTTATTGCTTATGGAAATCGGTTCTCAAAACCCTAAGGGAATCGGGAGCCGATTTGGTTTAAGGGTATAGAGGGAAGGAAGTTTGGTTTACTAGTTTAGGTTATCCAAAGATCACCAACATTAGGCAATTCATTATATAGGATTAGAAAAACTTAGGGACCAAGCTAAACACAAAACCCTTCCCCCTCCATATTTTCAGCCGATCATGGGCTCCTCTTAGGGTGCATGAATCATTCGGACTTGTACATAAATAAGGAGTCCATTACTTGTTAATTATTTAAGTCCGTTAGTTAATAGGCATCTAACGGTTAAATTAACGACCATTAAGTTATTTAGTGAATTATTTAAACTAATATAATTAATATAACTACTATAATTATAGTAATTACATTATAGAAGTATTCCCTTGGTGTATACGTCTGTGCCCCTATAGTCTCACGTATTTCTAGCCGTAAAGTTATCGATTAAGACTTGAGCATTACCAATAGTTCTCACTTTCGAATTTCATAATCATATATAACTTGTACAAGCAATGGTAAGCGTCTAGAAACACGCCGATGCTCCCAGAAATACGTGAGTGCGGTTTCATAAAACGTCTCAGTTTAAATGGTTTATTATTAAACATCCTTGTGTTTCAGATACTTGTTAAACTATGGATATAGATCAAAGTCATTCCATAATGTTTAACATATTATATTTCTTGTTATAGATATTAATCAAGATTACCAAATGTAAACAAGAATTATCTTGACTTACTTTATGTGCGGCCACACATACATCTGATCAATTCAACAAAGGGACCAATAGTATCTAACTCCAGAAAACACGTGGAGGAACAAATCCTATTTTGACTGCACATGTCATTCATGTGCTTCACATCACTTCTGAAAATAGCCTTTTTTAATCATACCTTATTCAGGACAATGTTTAACTATATCAAGAAAGTGATATCCAAACATGCAAGACCTACTTACATCTCAAGTTTAAGGATGAGTAATATAACCACTTGTGATATTCACCCAATGACGCTGATCCATGAAGTGAATTCTCATAGGTTTTGGGTAGTCCAATATCCATAGCACGTGGATGACATATAAGTTTGGAGAACACTTCCTTTAGCATTCATCAAGTGAATAATACCAAATGCACACATTTGTCTTAGCTCAACAATATTCCCGTATCTTTGATCGACAATGGATAAATTTAGATAAATAAATTTATTCATGGATTAAACATGCGAATTTAGAACACATTAGTATAAATGAAAACGATCATACCAGGTTTATGTTAATTTAAATTTATATCTTCTTGTTATGCTAGATTAGTATGAGCGATTGGGAGATATTTTCTTTTTCCTTTTCGTAAGGTGCTTGGTCTTGCAATAAACTAGAAGTATGTTAATTTAAATTTATATCTTCTTGTTATGCTAGGAGATATTTTTGTAAGTTTACTTCAAGAGTCTATTTGAGGACAAGTAGAAGTCAGTGGGGGAGATATTTGATAGCTCTTAAGTTATACATGTTTTAGCTATCAATTTCTCATGATAATTACTCATTTTTTCTTTGTTTTTATTGAATATCGTACTTAATTACTCTAAATTTGTGTTTTAGTAATTATCTGAGAATTCTCGCGGAAAAAAATGAAAATCGAGCTAAATTCCAAAGATAATTACTTTTTTTTTCCTCTCTCCTATTACATTATTTATTTAACAAATAGCCTTAAGAGGTAATGACTTTAAGTAAGGTAACATATCATCTTCCTCAGCCCAAGCCACAACCTCTTCATCCGACTCCTCTAAAAATAAGTTCTTAAAGTAATAATCTGCTAACTTCTGTGGCTCATGAGAAAAAAAACAAATCAACTAAACCATGCCTTGCAGCCATGTCAAACATTGTTTGAACATCATGATCACTATCAATTAACTTCAAACCCTTTTCTAATGATTTTCGGTATACAAAAAAAAAATATATATATATATATATATATATATATATATATATATATATATATATATATATATATATATATATATATATATTTCTTTATCATGGGCAAAAAATCTAACATTGGACTAAACAACCTTATTAGTTGTACACGCTTTAACTTTCATAAATGTGCCTTGTTCATACCTTAATGGAGCAAATAAAAATAAATATGTTTATTTTGAATACCACATGTTTTTGGATACTTATTAAAACTGCAACAATTAACAAATACAAATTGAACCTTAAGATGGAATATAAAACAATAAAAAAATGAATAAAATTATAAACAATTAATATTTTATAGCAAACGAGGTAAATAAAGTTAGGGCAAACATAAAAAACCTATTAGATTGCCTAAATCGGGCAACACGACAATTAGTTTGATAGATTTAAGACTTTACAAAATTAGGGTTTTTTAGAGAAATGATTTATGTAGATGAGTGAGATTAGATTTATTGAAAATAAATTAGGATGAGTAGAAATAATAGTGGGATAGATTTATTAAAAGAGTTGTTGGTAGAAAAGATTTTGTGTAAAGTACTTTGCTCAGTTTCAAATATAGGGATATAAAAGTATGTGATGGTATAATAAAAAACGGGTGTCAGGGATAGAGAACGATCCACAACAAGTATTTGTTCCTGTTTGAAAACGATCCACAATAACTAGAGTTGGGTTGGAATGGATGAAATGACATTTATGAACTCACGTGAAACGCACATGAGGTATTTAAGTGGTATTTACTAACGCCCATTAGTTAAGAGGACCTCAGAAAATGCAAAAACTGCACAGTAAGGACCTTGAACGTGTTTTATTTTAGACTCTCCGCATATATTGGATACAAATAAAGTGATAATTTTGTTTTCTACTCTTAAATATATTATAGCTATTGACCAACTATGATTATTTATATATACGTGAAGTTTTTACAAAAGTATTTTTCTAACTTGTACCTTGGGGGCATAAGTTAAGCACACCAAAAAACACATAAAATTACTCGAAGACCGATACAAAAGTATAAAAAATTATATTTTTGTGTGGAATACTAAGTACTTTTTTCGTGAGTCCTATAATACTTTTGGCATGCTTAACGCAAATACCACATGTTTTTGGATACCTATTAAAACTGCAACAATTAACAAATACAAATTGAACCTTAAGATGGAATATAAAACAATAAAAAAAATGAATAAAATTATAAACAATTAATATTTTATAGCAAACGGGGTAAATAAAGTTAGGGCAAACATAAAAAACCTATTAGATTGCCTAAATCGGGCAACACGACAATTAGTTTGATAGATTTAAGACTTTACAAAATTAGGGTTTTTTAGAGAAATGATTTATGTAGATGAGTGAGATTAGATTTATTGAAAATAAATTAGGGATGAGTAGAAATAATAGTGGGATAGATTTATTAAAAGAGTTGTTGGTAGAAAAGATTTTGTGTAAAGTACTTTGCTCAGTTTCAAATATAGGGATATAAAAGTATGTGATGGTATAATAAAAAACGGGTGTCAGGGTTAGAGAACGATCCACAACAAGTATTTGTTCCCGTTTGAAAACGATCCACAATAACTAGAGTTGGGTTGGAATGGATGAAATGACATTTATGAACTCATGTGAAATGCACATGAGGTATTTAAGTGGTATTTACTAACGACCATTAGTTAAGAGGACCTCAGAAAATGCAAAAACTGCACAGTAAGGACCTTGAACGTGTTTTATTTTAGACTCTCCGCATATATTGGATACAAATAAAGTGACAATTTTGTTTTCTACTCTTAAATATATTATAGCTATTGACCAACTATGATTATTTATATATACGTGAAGTTCTTACAAGTATTTTTTAACTTTCACTTTAAAAAGATAAGTTAAGACACCAAAACACATAAAATTACTCGAAGACCGATACAAAAGTATAAAAAATTATATTTTGTGTGGAATACTAAGTACTTTTTTCGTGAGTCCTATAATACTTTTGGCGTGCTTAACGCCCCTAAGGCACAAGTTAGAAAAGCCTTTAGAAAATCCTGGTACCCGCGTCTTCAAGTTCAGTTCTTTTTGTAGTCCATACTTTCTAGTTTCTACGCAGAAACTTTTTTTATTTACACAGGGCATGGAAATTATTTCACTTTCAGAAGTTGACAGTAAACACAAACTTTATACAGAAAACATACTAGACAAAACTGATTTGTTTGCTATTTGTTCTCTTTATAAGACATTGAATTATAAATTTGTTTGTATTATACAAGCGTGTGAATGAATAGTCAGGAAGTCAACGAGTGTACAGAACAAAAATATAGCCGCAAGAGCACGAGTGGCCGACAACTGTTGACATATACTAATAGCTAGAATAATAGATACCTAGTGATCAGTATAGTACAGTATCGTAGTTAATAAAATCTACGGTATGTGTTTGTTTGTTTGTTGGACGGTCATGATTCATATACAAACAAAATATACACACATGTGGCACATGATTAAACCTAGAATGTTTACTTGCAGATAACAAACCCACACAAAATCTTCTTGATAGTGACCTTTCTACTTTTGTCCTTTAACATTTTTACTCCTTTAGATTATTGTAACTTTTAACTTACGCCCCTTGGTACTTCACTTTTTACAATGTGAAGCTAGTCAGTTTAAAATGTGTTTAGCTGTGGAAGAATAAATACTAGTAATGTTTACCGTACTTTTGGATCTCACAGAACCTCTCAATTATGGCCTTTGATTTCATCAGAAACGTATATGTGATACCTTTCTTATGATTAACCTATTAGATGTTAGGTTAGTTGGCTCAAGCTTGTTTGTAGGCTTCGAGTCCATTAGAATTTAGGGTTTCAAAATCTCGCTGTAACTATAATTATTGGATGAATAATACAAGGTATGGACGCTGGTTTACATCATTTAACATAACCAAAGAGGTACTGTGTGATGCATTAGTGGGTACTTGTGTAATAAGTTTTTCGAAAATAAACATGGTTTGCGGTGTTATAGTTTCGCATAATAACTTTACAAATGAAAAGAACTCAAGGTTTGAGTAGATTTAAGAAGTATCAAACTAGTTTATTTAAAAACCGCAAAGTACCCGCTCGATGTTGGCGGCAATATAGCGTGAAACAACTATTTAATGAACTTTTTTGACAAGTAATTCTTTTTCGATCGTACGTACAGTTTTCGTGATAATAAACTATTTTGCGAGCAATGTTTTCTGATAAACAGTTTGAATTAAAATGAAGCAATAGCATCGAAAAATATTTACTTTCTAAATATCTTTTTTTCTTTTTTTTGTTTTGTTTTGTTTTTTTTTTTTTTTTGTTTCTTGTTTTTTTGTTTTTTTTCATAAAACAGTAATTCAGAATTTAACCACGTAAAGATTATAGTCTTTCACTTGTCAATTCAATGAATCCATACCTTCTGAAAATAGTTTTATGAAAAAGCTTAATAATAAAAACCATGTTTTATTACCAAAGTGTTTGTTTTTAAATAGTAACTCATTTTGTGTGAGAAACTCTCTAGTTAAATAGTTGTAAATTTAAGTTTTTATTTTTATGATATGTGAGATAAATTTGTGATGTATATATATTGGGGGTTGATATGCACACCATCTTTTTTGACGATACATCACACCGCATAACATCAGAATGAATAGGGCTGAGCATTGGGCCGAAATCGACCCGCCCCGACCCGATCTCGACCTATCCCGAAATCGACAAGGCTGAAAATCTTAACCGAATCCCGACCCGATTGTAGTTCGGGTAATCCCGAATCTCGAGTCCCGAAATGAAACCGGTTTGTATGGTTTTCTTTGTGTTATCCTGGGTAATCCCGACTCCCGACCCGAGTCTCGATAAGGCTGAAAACCCAAACCGAGTCCCGACCCGAGTTAAGGTCGGTTTGTGTCGGTCGGTGTCGGTGAGAGTCGGGCATCGGTCGGTCGTCGGTTAGGATTGCTCAAGTAATGAACACTATACAACATCAGAATTCACAAATGTGATGTATGCATAAAAAGATGATGTACGATTAACACCCATATATATTGTGAGATGGATAGCTGCCGTAAAAAAAAAAAAAAAAAAAAAAAAAAAAATGTTTTACTCAAGTTTTTACAAACAGCTACAAAGCCACATTTAGAGTTTGTTACTAAAGCTATAGAATAGCTGATGTATACTTTTCAAGTTTTACAGAAAACCTAATAGAAACATGTTTCTTTCAAGTATTTCTAGTTGTGGTTTTCTAACACAAACATTTGTTCGATCATGGCTTGTTTTATTGACTCTAAGAGGTCGCTTTAACGCCTAACCCTTTTATTTTTTCTTAAATTGACGCGACTTTTGACACTTGAAACCTCGATAATCCGTGGAATTCTGTACATGCCATAGTTGTCAACATCGATGCACAACTCATTAAAAGGATTAATCACGAATAGTTGTTACTAGAATGATTTAATGATACTTGATAATGATTTGCTTAACATGAATTTTGAAGTTTGTATTTTAATGTTCAAATAGTTCATATTTTGAGTATTAATGTCGGAGTAATGGATGATACGAGATGACTTTTGTATTTTAATGTTAACTGGAGTAATGGAAAGGACAAGAAACGAGCTAAAAGAAGTATTTATGTCATAAGTCATCTACGACTTATAAAATTTATACCTCAACGCCGTAAACATTTGAAGACTGATAACGCTTATAATGAGCATGATCGTTAGTTTTGTGCATCATATTTGGTTATATTTATATGATTTTGTTACTCAATCGTGAAAAAGTGTATATGTAAGTGAATATAGCCAAATACAGGAAAAGATGTTGAAAAGACGAAGAATTTGAGTAATTATGCACACTTGGAGATTTCCGTGATTGAAGCAAAGATTGAAACCACGCAAGGACTCAGTGATTTGAAAGTATCAAACTTTCCTGGATTCTATATCGAGAAAATATTAAGTTATATAGAAGAAATCAGTGCCGCAATCGAGGAAAAAGCATGCAACGAAATAAGAAGAAGATAAGTTGAAATTGAGTCTGCAAGAGGTCTCCAACCGATCGGTACGTTGGAGCCCGCAACCGATTCAGCTGAAGTGAGGTCAAGAAGGAGGATCTGATCGGTTGGACCATTGACCGATCGGATGGGCTGTGCAATCAGTTACAAAACTTCATTTAATGAGTGATTAACTCCTCATTATCATTGAGTCCGATCATTTCCTGCTTAATAACTCTTCTTGGTCATTTTTACTTGGATATTAAGTGTTCTTTTACTATATATTGGGATCCAAGGTTAGATACTAAGTGTGACAACCCCATTTGGTAATAAGCTTTACATCAAAGTTATTACTCTCTCAATTCACTTGCCCTAAAGACTAAGAAAACCCGTGAAGGAGTCCGAGAAAAGTGTTGAGTAATATCTCAATCATTTGTGTTAGTTTGGAGTTATTTTTGGGTCATATTGTTCGTTTGGAGGGCGTGCTTGCTTTAGTTCTATGAATCTAGTTCTTGTAAACTCTAAAGATAGGTATATCTCGTTTTATTTGCAATGAACTACTTTTACTTTAAGTTTAATGAAAGTATTGTCATTACTTGTGTTCTTTTATGATGAATGTTATGGAGTAATTTGTTGGTATACTTGTGTGTATGAAGTAACTATTGTTGAGTATTCTTATCTAAAGTGATGCATGAAAACATTTTTGTTTTATGAGTTTGTTGAAATAACATCTAATCTTGCTTAATTTGTTGGTAAAACATTTAAAAGAATAAAAAGGCCGAAAGGATTTTCTTCATGTTTTTATTCTAAAAGCGTTAGTGCATCGAATTAGTATGGGACATGATGTGTGACAATCATTATGTTTACTCATTAAAATGGATTTTAACGATTTCATCACGATAAAAGGCCGAAAAGATTCGTAAGAACAAATGAGATAAGAAATGCTTTTCAAATAATTGGAGTTTTTGAGAAGTATCATTTTAGTTAAGCAGCCGAAAGGACTAACTAAATGAGAGAATTCTTAATAATGATTTTTCATGATAGAAACCATTGATTGTAAATCATTTACATTGGATTGTGCATCATTACAAGTTACACCAAACTTCTAGGACTACTCTAAACAATTTGGTATGGATTACACACAAGTATATATTTTGATTAATTGATTTTGTTACTATCAAATTTATGCTAAATTGGATTGACACCCTTTTTAAATGTTATATTAAATTTCACATCACAAATCCTTTAGGACGATCTCGACTTACTCACCTTTACTATTACGGACGAGTATACTTGCTCGTAGTTGTTAAATAGATAATTGGATAAATTGTGTCTTATAAATTTTAAAACTTGCACACGGTGAGAACGCATCAAAGACCAAGATCATAAATCCTATTTGTAGTTGTGACGGCGTAGAGAGGTCCATGCCTCTACACTGTAGAAAAAGAAAAGTTATATTCGTAGTTGTTACGACGTAGAGAGTTCAACGCCTCTACGCCATAAAAGAGTGATAGTAAGCGTGGAAAAACACTAAAAAGATTGAAGATTTCTTCTACGCAGTAGAACCGACGACCTGAGAAGTCAATAAATACAAGACTCAAACTCGACTTTATGTTACACTTTCAGAGTTTCCACTTGTATTCCACCACCATTGAAGTTGCGATCATCAATAGAAGAACCTAGCATCATCATAAACATTTCATTCAATTCGATTTGATTATTTGTTATCATTATGAATGCTTTTACTTAATCGAATTCAATTTATTGTATTTTATGATTATGATTATGATTGAAGGCTAAAAACCTTTGTGTTTGTCTAATTATGAACCCTAATTAGTTAATGACATGATTTATTTTGTCTAACTTGGTTCTTTATTTAGATAATTTATATGCTTTTCGAATGATCCTTACGTCTTTATGAATGCTATTAATCTATTGATAGTAATTAATGAGTAGGAGACAAATTAAAAGTTAAGAACTTGATCCTTACATCTTTGTGCAGCCTAATAACCCACTTTTACCAGCCCAAACTACACTACTGGCCCAACAGGGCCGGTCGGCCTAACAACTTGGATTAACAACCTAACCATCTTCGGCTGGTATATTTGGACCCGCCCCATCCATGTTCGCGACTCAAGAAAACATTGCTTCCAAATGGGTTTAGCACCATGGCTTTACAAGATCTGACGTGGAACATGCATACAACTACCTCTTTTCATCTTAACTCATATTCAAGTAATTTACGTACTGTTTATAATACATGTTCATATCCATGTGTTTGTGTTGGTGAGGGGAAAACCATACCCGTCACCAATACCGTTCATAGCATCTTACCTATTCTTAATCATCCTTTATACTTACATAACGCTCTTGTTACCCATAAGGCCATAACATCATCAAAAATCTTATTTTTGTTCGTCAACTTACTAGAGAGAATAATTGTACTTTTTAATTTAAGGTCTTTGGTTTCTCGATAATGATTTTTTAACTCGCCATATCCTCCTCATATGTAATACTCCAGGAGATCTCTATCTGATTACTCAACCTTCTCTTGTCCCTCATGCTTTGCTTTTTGTTAATCCCGTAATGTGGCATCGACGCCCAGACATCTCAGGGAAGAAGCGCTACGTTCTCTTGTTTCTCGTCACTTTATTTCGTGTAATAAAGTGAAGTCTCCACATGTTTGTCATGCTTGCTAGCTTGGCAAATATGTGAGACTTCCGTTTTCTAGTTCGAATTCTATTGTTACTCGTTGCTTTGAGATTGTTCACTCAGATATTTGGACTTCTCTTATTGTTAATTTTGGTGGTTTCAAATATTATGTGTTATTTCTTGATGATTATTCTTATTATTTGTGAATTTATCCTTTACGTACAAAATATGAAGTTTTTCAAAAGTTCTTACACTTTCATTCTTATGTTAATAATTAACTTAAGTGTGATATTTGGCTTTTCAATGTAACCATAGTGGCGAGTTTGATAACACCAACATTGTTTATTTGTTTGCTAAAAATGGCATTCAAATTAGGTTCTCTTGCCCAAAGACCTCTTAACAAAATGGAAATTTTGTACGGATGATACGTACCATTAATAATGTAATCCGCACCCTTCTTTTTCAAGCTCGCATTCCACCAACCTTTTGGGTCGAGGCATTACATACAGACGCCTACTTACTCAATCTACTTCCCTCATCCACCATCCAAAATGAAATACCATACACAAAATTGTTTAAAAATAACTCGACTACTCACGTTTACGTATTTTTGGTTGTCTTTGTTACCCACATCTCTATTCAACTCACAAACCGGCACCTCGCGCTACTCCTTGCATATATTTGGATATCTCGCTTATCATCGTGGGTATCGGTTCCTTGACCTCTCTGTGGAAAACGTAGATGGGGGTGAATACGTTTCCGTTTCAAACTTAAAACTTTTGTATCAAATATAGTATAAACAATTGCATTTGCTAATCTCGACGCGAGGATGCATTTAACGCGTTACGGCATGTAAGGCCAACCCCTTAATATCACATAAGATTTCGCAAGATTAATGGTTCATTATAAATCAAGTCTCACCATTATTAGTCCGGTTTGTTTTCTTGATCAAGCGTGTCATAATATGTAAAGTGTTAAATATAGTTTATGACAATATGGAAGACCAAGTATACATCACAAACATAAACATCAACCACATAGACAATCAACAATATAAAGCAAGAATAAAAGTAAAGCGATAAGTAAAAGGATACGCAAACCAACACGAGGATTTATAGTTGTTCGGTCACGAAGCTCCTCTTCGCCCTACTCCACTCCCCGAGTATCCAACTCGAGAGTTACTTCACTAGATCAACAAACTCCATTCTCGGTGGAGAAAACCTTACACAATGTCGCCTACACTTTATCCGGTACAAGGCTAGACACCGAGTTCTTCCACGAGGTAGAACCAACCTATCACAACATCACCTACACTTTATCCTGTACAAGGCAAGATACAGGGTTCCATTACAAAGGAGGAATCATTACCCGATCAACATGACACATCTATGACACCCGTTATGTTTTGTGGCCCAACATAACAAACCTTGTGTTTTATGGCACAAACACATAAACTATCTAATCTAGTTATGGATACAAGAAGATGATACAAGACAAGATCCAAGACAAGGTGTCTAATGGATATGAAATCCTAAACCAAACATCAAGAACATAAAGCATGATGTAGTTAGTCTTCCATGAATGAAGATTACAAGTTTCCCAAGCTTGTTGTAGAAGATCTTCATGTGATTGTATGCTTGTGATGGATGATCACTTCAGTAGGTAAGGATGCGAGATCTCTAGGCTTGCTTTGGAGGATCACTTCGGGAGTATGCTTACAACAAATGAAGGTTAGAAGCATTATGATCATATGAGATGAGGTTGGTTTACATGTTTCCTCTTGATCTAAATATGTTAGAAATGGTGAGAGAAAGTATGTGTAAAGGTGCAAAGACATGGTGAGAAGTGATTTTCTATTTATAGGCAAAAGACCAAAACATGTTTCTGCCCCAAGGATCCCTTCTGAGAGGGATCCGCCTGCCTAACCCAAAGGGATCTGACAAAACCGCGGTACTGGGCAACAAATCCGGGTTTTGGGTTACATATCGGGTTATGGGTTATGGGTAATGAACCATGGGTCATGGACTTTGGGTTATGGTACCCAACAAGATACAATATATATAGACAATGGGTTATGAACTTTGGGTCATGGGTCATGGGTTTTACCCAACATGATTTCATGCATGATGTCATGCAATGGGTCATGGGTTATGGATCATGGACCATGGGCATGGGTTATGAATCATGGTATTTACCCAACATATTTACTTTTGTTTATGTATTTTATAAAATGTAAGTAACCAAGATTACTTAAGTGTTTTATATAATGGTTTTAGCTTTATATAAACTATTTAACTAAACATGTTTAATGGTTTTGTTAGAGGTTTGATCATAACGCAACATAACAAACATGTACGAACCTGTGTTGTAGCATACAAGGACTTGAGTCGTCAAGAGGTGTTGAAAGTATGTTGAGACAAAATAATATTACGAGTAACTTATACATTTTACGTTATGTATTACAAGTTACATGTTTGTCATCAACAAAATAAACGAGACTGTATAGATAAAATATCGTAATATTTGTACTAACACTGTCCACCAATAAAATCATTCATTCTCGCCATCTAACATTTGTTGAACTTCAATTTTCGTATGACTCTATAACACCATCTAACCCACCGTCTTACATGTTTTTTGACCGAACACCATCTCCTATTACCTGCCATGTCATTCATAACCCCGCCTCACACTACGTTGCTCCAAATGAGCACAAAACCCTACGGACCCACAAACACTCGGTCCAACACCACCCGCTACTACAACCCACCACACTCCTAATCCAAACACAACACCCACGACCCAACCCACCCCGGTCCAATATCCAAACCCAACCCCACCTCCTAAGCACAACTTACTCCCCGAACTCATCCTATGGTCACATGGGCCCAAGTTGGCACGGTTAAGCCCAATCCTTGTTTTCATGGTCATATGTCTCATAAATCTCCTAAACCCAAGTGTCCCTCTATTACCTTGTTTGAACCTAATTAGCGAGGTGCTATATATAATGAATATAATGCATTAATTAAAAACTGTACTTGGATTCTTGTTCTGAAACCACCTAATGTTAATGTCGTCATACCCCGCTAAAGCGGAAACACGAGGTGCAACTGCGCAAGGCACAACACATAAGATATAGATAAACACCATACATAAATTACTCGAAAGTATTCAAGGTTACAATAAGTTTTTAAAACTCAAGTTCTTAAAAGACAAGTCATTATATTTAAAATATAAACATAACTGGAAAGCGTCAATGCAATGCCTTCTTAAATTCCACTTTATTGACGATCACCTGAAAAGCATGACAAAACGAGTCAACTATAGAAATAGTTGGTGAGTTCATGAGTTTTCAAGAATGCAAACATTTTAGTAAAATGTTATCAAGGTAAAAGGGATATCAATCCATACGATGTCGAGTGAATAGTTACTTGCATAAAAGTAATGGAGTAAAATGATATCAATCCGCATAGTGGATGAATATATAGTTACTTGCAAGAAGTAAAGCATTTATAACATAAAATGAGTTTCATAACAAAGTGATATAAATCAAACAATGGATTTATAAATGCTTGCAAAAAGTAAAATGTTTCTTAAAGTTCAATAGTATCAACCATCTTGAGCGAACCTATCCCATATTAGGCTCGTAGCAAATGGGTTTAAGAGAAAATTATATCAATTAAATAAAGAGATTAGTAAAGAGTTCAAATTGAAAATTTCATTCATACATGAACAAGGAGTAAGTAATTGGTTGTATAAGATGCAAAAAGGTGGATAGTATATATAAGTGTCAATACAATTGAGGCCATAACCCAAAGACCATATGTCCCAACTACACGCCCGAACAAGACATGTGTAAAAATACCACTCCATGTTATATAAATAACACGAGCAAAAGCACACTCCATGTTATATAAATAACACGAGCAAAATGAACACTTCATGTTATACTAATAACACGAGCAAAAGCACGCTCCATGTTATATAGTGTTATATCAATGACATGACCAAAATGAACAACAATCCTAATAGAGCTATCCATAAATGTCCACGGCTCACTAACGAGTTAATAAGTAGCGTAGTGTGGGGGCATAAAGCACAAAAGAGTCAAGGCATCTAACAAGCATACATACCAATTTGAGAATGTAGCAAAGCACAAGTTCAATAAGTTCATAAAAGTACAAGCAATTCAGTTTAGGTATCAAATCATGCTTTTCACCCCAAACAAGTAAATAGTAAAGAAAGGACTGTGAAAACTCACCTTAACATGCAAAAGCATGAGTACAAGAGTGGGAACAATACGAATATAGAGTCGTCTTTGAAGGTGTGTGTTAGGTTACCATAATTTAACACAAACATCAATATGTAAGAAATAGAGAAGAGATAGAGCGGATGAACACAAACACACAATACACGTATAGAATATGTGGAAAGTTATGCGTAGGTATTAGATGAAAGTGAACAACCAACCTTCAAATGAAGGTTTACAAAGGTATTTGTAGGGAAGGGACTAGGCAACACTACAAGTTCCTTCCTCTCTTATTGGACATGGGCCAAGGCTTATGGGCTTTCTACATAAGCCTTACCATTAATACAAACATAAAAGCCTAATTAAGCAACCTATTACATATTGATTACTAACACTTGAAATATAGTTTAGGAGTGATTCCAACAATCTCCCCCTAAGTGTTGGTAATTAATGACTTCAGTATTCTTGAAAATTTATTGGTGTGGATGTAATAGTTGCTTTGACGTCTTCTGACATTCTTCTTTCTTGTGAGAAGAAGTGTCTTGATTCCAACAATCTCCCCATTGTGAGGATCTTGTTTTTCTTTGAAGTTTTTAGCTTTGACGTCTTCATTTATCTTTGTTCTTTGTTCTGGTGTGGATATGGTGTTGTTATGTTGTTGTAATCTGCATCAGGTCCGCTTCGTTGCTCATGTGTCTCCACGTCCTTCTCCAACATGCTCACACGCTCTTTGACGTTGGATTTCAAGATTGATGTAGTTCTCTTTAGTCTTTAAACTTTGTAGATTCTTTGGCTTTGATGAAGAATCATTTTGACTTTTGTGTTGCCTTTCGAGAGAACTTCAATTTTTGTTGTTGTTGGTATGAGCATGTGGAGAATCTGCACGATCATCTCCCAGGAGCATCCATAAGAAGAAAACATAAGAATGGGTTAGTGATAAACACCAATCGATCACTGTGGTCATTTCTTAGAGAATTGACCACTACGATTATTCTTCTGATGAATGTCTTGATTCCATTCACCTTGGTCGGGCGAATAAGCCGTCCGAATCCCATAAGGGACAGTTGGCATTACATTGAACAAGTTCAAGTAATGACCCACATCTTCAGGACACGATTCTTGAAAGGAATCTCCTTAGCGGGATTTCTAGCACTTACAAGTTCGAACTTCGAGCGTGTTAACAACATAGTGTGAAAACACATCTCTAATTCTAGCAAAGGTTGTTCCTGAACTGGAGTCCCTCAAGTAGGATAACATGATGTACCAAGTACATCTGATTCGGTGAGTCAGCCGAGGTACACCAAGCATCACCCCACGATAGACCGTTTGAGACAACACTAAGCGTAACCCACAAGGAGTTACCAAGTGACCGCTTGTCGAGGCTGTTTGATGTTGAACACGGCAGAGTTTCCATTCAATCACCGAGGATCACGGTTGTGAACCCCTCATAAATTTTCTCGACACATTGCTAAGATCTGTAGGACTCTAGAATAGTATCACTTGTGTCCTTAATGTTGAGCGACAAGTGATGAAATGTCAAGTGTTCCTAAGAGATCTTTTGATGAATCTCGTGGCTCTAGAGTCAATAGTGCGCTTTGGTTTTCTGAGAGAGAGACAAGGGAGAAGGTCTCCTTCTTCAATACCAAACAATCTCTAAGAGAAAGCCGATAGTTTACGTGAGGGTTTCCTATGAGAATGAAACAAGCTTCGTTGAGAGAAACTTGAGTGGCTAAGAAGGTTTAGTGCATGCATCATTGGGTCCATGACGACTTCAATCTTCAATACCGGTGTCATCAAGTGACAACCAAGAGCATATGTATTGAACCGGTGTGCGCCCTAAGTTGAATAATTTGGAGGGCTATTTCTTTTCACCCTTTTCTTTACTTTTCTTTTAATTCTTCAACTCCTTCTTTCTCCGATTCTCATTTCCCCTTTTATAATCAAACCTAAGGACTTCTAAATTATAACTATTGGTGGTGTCCTTGGGTAGATCCCTCCGCTCTGGCGGATCATAGGACAGTTATTCCTAACCTTAGTCACCTTATAACTCCATGACTATCCTAAGTTGCCATAAAACCATTTTCTCGAAAATCTCTCAAAGTGTTTATGAGTGAAAACATTTTGTAACACTTGAGAGTTTTGTATTTTCGTAAATACTCCCCTCCACATGTGCTCAAGTGTTTTGTAAATTTGCACAGTGAGGGTGGAGCTCGCACTGTTGAATTGATCGACTCAAGATGGACAATTCCCCGCGAGACACGGTTACGTTGCATAGTTAAAGAGTTGCATTGTCAGCTTTTAGGTGACAACTAGCTCTAATAACTACCTTGAAGGTGTGGACAAACCTCGAAAGGTTGTCAAACCCATCAAAGTTCATGTCTATCAGGAGTTTCTCGAAAAGGTACAATCTACTCGGATAAGTCTTGGAAGACAAATCTTTTTGATGTATGACAGTTTAGTTCTCGTCAATTCATGGGTTAAGTCTTAGTCACACGAAGATCCAATCACATTTCCAACATATTTGAATCACACAATTTTTCTCCCCCTCACAAATGGCATATATGTTATTTTTGATGAAATTTTGATATCGAATATGTCCATTTCGATTTTTGTGGGAAGAATTCCACGAAACAAAGATTTTTATCAAATACTCACCCTCAACAAGTAATATTAAGTTATTAACTTTTGAGGTTTTGAAAAACATGAGGAAAAGTACTTGTTCTTTTGAGCAAAACTTTGAAAAGTGAAAGTTTTGATTAGTTTTACTCAAAAGTAAGAAGCTTTCGCTCCTTTTATAAGGATTGTGGCACTGATGCGTACCACATGGTCCTTTCATTACAAGTACGGGTTGTACACTGTTATGTGTGCACAAGCCATTGTCAAATATATCAAACAAACAAAATCACAATCAAGAGAGTTAAGAGAGTACCCAATGATTACAGACGATCAACTACTTTCTGAGGACGTTGGTAAGTCAGAATCGGAAAGTTTGGTCTTCCTCCCACATAGCTCTCCAACCGTTGCATCTGATCCCGATGAATCAACCTTTAATCAATCCTAGTGATAAATCAACGAATCATCCTTGTGATCCTTTAAATTCCATCTCTTCGTCAGAATTATACCCAACTCAATGTCCTTTAAACGATATGCCAATCCATCTCGAACCATCTCCAGGGTGGCGTCATATAACTTTGTGAATTTCATCGAAAGCCATGAAGCAAGTATGATGATTTTCACATCGGTAGACAAACCCAAACTTTGGATTATGAACGATTTTGTATTGAGGTTCTTGATTGATTCCGTTGAAGTGAAGAATTTTGGTAAAATTCGACCCCGAGGTGGAGATCTTCAACACACTCTTTGATTTGATGCGTATGAAAACAAGGAGTGCAGTAATGTACTTGATCTAAATTTCGGTTGAGGTTCAGGTTGGGGCTCAGGTGTGTCGTGATCCTTACCACCAATGTATGCCAAGTGATCAATGGTTTTCTCCATTGGTGGTGTGGTTTCTGAATCCCTTGGTTAATCAGATGGTGGAGGCTGTGTAGCTTGTTGTGTAGTGGTGATAACCTGCTTAACCATTTGTCGAATCATTTGATGGAGTTGCCTTCTTAACATATTTTGTTGTTGACTTAGTTGTTTCTTTTGTTGATGGAGGTGATGATTGAGATGATGATTTGGGTTTGGTGGAAGTATCAAGAGGTGGTTCAGAAGACTGTTGAGGTTTGTGTATTGGATTGTCAACTATGTAGTTGTCTGATTCCTTCTTTAACTTTTTCTCTTGACTCTAGCGACTTCTTCTGCCTCTTTTCACATAATTTCCTCTTCAACCGCCAAATTATCATCATCAGTCACTCTTTCATCCTTATCATGATCGTAATCTCCTTTGTCATAAGTTTCCTCATCTTCATCATGCTATTCTTCTTGCGGTTGTTATAGATATTGTTGTGGTTGCTTCATTTCAACAGTTGTAGTGACAGTGACACCCTGATCCTTACCGGGTTGATTAACCGGATCGGATGGGGTAAGAGTTGTTTGCATTGGATCTTTCATAAGTGGAGGACAACTGCTTGACCCTCCTGCCACACCGGGTTGATTAACCGGAAAGGTTGAAGCATGGTATTCCATCCTTTTCTGCTTTATTGTCTTACGAAATTGTATTTCCTCATCCATTGAATCATACTCATCATCAGTATGACTTTGTGAGCATAAATTTGAATGGATGTTGCAGAAGGATGTCCACAGCAATTCGCAAGATGATTACGAGCATATGAAGTTGTTGAAGATGACACAGAGATTGTTCATGCCAATTGTTTTGTCGTATCCAGTTGGGAATGTGTTTGCCATCGAGAGCTCAGCTGGGGCATTGATGTTTGACTGATTTGCAGCCATTTTGTGATCTGAAAGACATTAGACAAAAACACAAACATATGGAAAAACAATATGTTTGTTTTAGTCTGATTTATTATCTAATTCCTTGTTTGATGGTAACATGTTTATGTTAGTTACAAGTCCTAAGTCACATTTGTCCAGTTGTTTGAAGTTGATGTGATAAGTTACGTGAACGTGTTAATTTTTAAATTTCAAAGTCCAATTTTTTACTTAACACACAACATATTAACTTATGTAAGCTTATATGAAACATCAGGTATTTGTGACTTATGCGTAACATTTAACAAGTAATATATGCGTAATGAGCCAAAATGTAGTGAGCATTGGGTTATGTGTAACAAGGATCCTATGCGTAAGAAAGGAGCTTATGCGTAGTAGTAAGCTAAAACGTAAGACCAAACTTATGCGTAAGAGTTTCTTACATGTAAGACAAGTTCAAAGGTTTAGGCTTACGCGTAGGATTAAGCTAGATGTTACGCGTAAAGTTTACTCGTAAGAGTAAAGCTTATGCGTAGCAAGCCTTGTTTATGAATATCTTTCCAAGATAGCGTAATCCACTATAGACCTCTTATGCGTAAGAGTTACACGTAAGATTTTCTTAGGCGTTACCTTTACGCATAAAAGTATTCTTTAAGCGTAACGGTTTGAACACCAAGATTACGACATTACGAATAATTAATTTGTTAAATATAAACATGAAAAATTGATTGCGATTAATTCCAAACATCTTTTAGATCACAAAACAAGCATAAGAACATATCAGATACACACATAAAGACTTAGGCGTAAAATTACTTTAACCCTAAACCCTTAATCTACGCGTAAGAGATATAGCTACACAAATCAAACAATAATGTTTCTGGAGTGTCCTAGATGTCATATGAGTGCAATGGAACAAGATTTAACACATTTCCACCACAGAATCAGAAGATTCATGAGAGATGGAACCTAAAAACCTAAAACTTAAATTCTTACAGTTTAGATATTTCTGGGCTAATTTAAAGGTTCAAAACATGCATATATACTTATTCTAACACTTTCTTGACCACCTAATAACATATCACAGATTAGAAAAACCCTAAATGAGCGCAAGAACCTAGAATTCAAATTAATGAAATTTAAGATTTCGGATGGTTTTGGACGATTGAAACAAGTTTAATAGACACTAAGAAAGGTTTTATCATAACTCATTTCAATCCAAACACTTTTATGCATAAACACCCAATTCATTCGAGTGAACAATTTTCCAAAATCGGTTTAAATAGTTTTAACTGTTGGATTTGAAAGATTTTGAAATCCTTGTTTAGAATCTTGATCAAAACAATTTAGAACTTCTGATTATGAGCGACTTGAACGGATTTTGAAGATTTGATTTGGGCCATTTGATCTTGGTGGTTTAGGAGTAAATGCACATGAAGTGGTGAATTTTGAAAACATTTGAGTCCAGGAGAGTATTTGACAAGAAACGTATCCACCATTTTAGAAGAAACAACATATTTTGGTAACATGCAAGTACAAGGTTTTATGAAGCGCAAAATATTTACTTTCTCCCCTCAACACTTGTTCGGAAAATTGTGAAAAGTTTGATAGAACACGGTGTTGACGGAAAATTTGTACTTGTGATGTTTGAAAGAAATTTAGATAGAAGAATATTTTGGATTTTATCGATTTTATATTTTTATTTTGTTTTTGATAAATTTATTTACAAAGGAGGTTTTGGTGTTTGATTGGTTTTAAGAATGTGTTAAAAGTTCATCCAACTCTTACGAGTCAAACACCTCATGCCAATCGGTGGATCAAATCAAGAAATCTTGCTTTGGAGGCAAAGCTTTAGTGAGGAGATCCGCCATTGGTGTTCAAGACCTACAAAATATAATTCAACGGTACCCTTTTCCACATGCTCCTTTATGAAATGATATCAAGATCGATGTGCTTGGACTTGAATGTTGAGCAGAGTTGCACGAGATTGCAATAGCACTCCGATTGTCGTAGTACATCGAGATTTTGTCAAATATATATCCATAATCTTTGAGTTGTGTTCTCATCCAAATGACTTGAGCACAACACGCAGACATGGCTACATATTCGGCTTCATTTGATGATCGAGGTACAATCCCGCTTCTTCGATTGCCATGACACCAATTTATCCCCAAGGAATTGTAGAGCACCAAGTACTTTTCCGTGAATCTAAGCAACTGCGTGATCGCGTCTGAAAAAGCTATTAGTTCAAAACCGAATCCTTCGGATACCGGATCCCAAGTTAATGGTTCCCTTGATGTATCGGAGGATTCTTTTAGCCTCGAGAGGTGTTTCTCGATGAGGTCGCGATCGATAACGGAGCAAATATAAACAACAAATACTATGTCAGGTCTAGTGGCTATTAGATACATGAGTGACCCAATAATATTTTGGTATTTGGTATGGTTAACCAATTTCCCATGCAAATCAGCATCTAGTTTGTTGGTATGTGCCATTGGAGTGGCATAGGTGTCACAACTTGTCATTCCATGTTTGTTTTAAAATTTCAAGAGCATATTTGACCGATTTAGAAAAATACCATGGGGTGATTGATGAACTTGAAGTCCTAAGAAGAACGTGGGTAGGAGGCAAGGCGGATCTTGAGGAGCATACGGAGCCATCTCCAAGGAGAAATCACTCCCTAACGATAAGCATTAGCGATTTATCATTTCTTTTACTTTCAATTCATGTATTTCATTATGTTAAACATTGAATTGATTGTTTCAAGATTAATATGATCGGCTAAGCACCTCCGGTGCTAGCCTAGTTATGATTCCTTAATTGTTATGTTTGTGTTTACATTGCTTCTGTATAATTGTTTCTAGTGTATGCATGCATAATTTGTTGGTAGCTACCCTTGTTTCGGTAGTTTTTGTAGGATCGTGAATATTATGTTGTTTGATGATTCGGGTGGTCTTGGATGATGGAAAAACATGATAGTCATTTCAGAGAGAGAAAGTAGAGAGATGAGTGTTCTTGCTAGAGAGTTGCTTTGTAAATTATGGAATGTAAGATTGAGAAGCACCACCCCTTCCATGGATGGAAGGGGTATTTATAGTTACTGCACAACTCGACCTCCTATCGGCCCTGTGGATCGGTGTACATTGGGTAAAGACCCGTCCTTCCTCCACGGTGTTACACTACGCTAAACTAAACTAATAACTAACTAATAAACTGATAAATAACGTAACTAACGACAAGTCTACGAGCTAACTTATGCTAGACTATAATTGGGGTGACCGACTCTTTAACATGGAATTTCCAATTCCTAACAATCTCCCCCTAAGGGAGGTCACCCCATGAAATACATTTTGTATCCTAGCATTTCTTTCATTGTCTTTAGTTCTCGAGCTCGTAGACTTTAATTCTTCAAGTTCTGCAATCTTTGTACATTAGTAGCGATTCTTTGAAGTCCGCATAGTTTTGTACTTTGTGTGGAGGCCTTTAACTGATCCACATCATTGATGATCTCCGAGCTTTCATTGAGATCATCAGCCACAGTAAATCTCTGAATCACCCTTTATTGTGTTGCCATCATGTGATGTTGTGACTTTTGGACCGACATGCTCACAATTTTGGATCATGACATCTTTTCATCAGAGTAGCGGAAGCTTTTACTAGTTCAAGATATTTGCGGCAAGTAGCGTAAGTATAGTATAAAAATATCCGAGCCAGGTTACGTAGATATGCACAAGTCATGATTTCTTCAATTAAGTGTGAATGCTTTGTGAGCATGCGGCTTTGGATTGACTTCTCAATTCGATCACCGAATCGTCCAAATGTACCGCAAACAATAGTTAGCAATAAAAAACATGAAAGTGTCTTTGACCACTTTCGTTGAATTGAGGTACACGCCCACGGTTCCCTCGCTGATCAAGACAAATCGCCTGTGAATAGGTATAATTCCTAAGAATCTCCTTGACAGGTTTCGCAATGTTTCTAGCCGTTCTCAAACCGAACGTCTCAAAGAAGACAACACGGAGTGAGTGAACCAACAAATTGAGATTTCTTGATTGATTCAAAATGATTTGAAAACAATCGCGTATTGCTTGAAGAAAGAGTTTTGCAACACGACGAAGGTTTTATAAGAAAATCAATTTTCAATCATAAATACCCTTTTAATTTTGAAAGATTAACACACGATCGATGTGCTAGAGAAAAGAATTGTTGAGCACAACGACCGCTTTTTCAAAGGTATCCGTCAATCCATTTCTGGACCAAGTTGATTCAATAATGAATCGCCCCATTGTTTCTATCTAGTTGTCACAAGCTTGATCTTTTGCAAGATCTCACAAGTCACCCACTAAGAGCTTGTTTGATGTTGGCTCTAGATGGATTTCCATCTTCATCGTGAATACTTTTACATATCACTCGGATGTTCTCGCAATACCACAAGGATAATGCGAGGACTCTTAATATATTCTTACTTTCCACATTGTGTGAAACAACAAGTCTTCATTAATATAGTGTCCTAATGTGATATTGTGGATGATCTCTTGGCTCTAGACTCAATAGTGCACATTTGGTTCCTATCTGGGAGACTAGGAGAAGGTCTCCTTCTTCAATATCAACAATCTCTAAGAGAAAGTCGATAGATAATGTTGGTTCCCGTGAGAATGAAACAAGCCCTTTAAGAGGAACTTGAGTAGCTTGGGAAGTTTAGTGCGAGTGCGGCCACCGGGTCCATGACGTCTTGTCTTCAATACCGTGTTACCTTGGTAACCACCAAGAGTATATGAATTGAACCCGGTTTACCCTAAGGTTGAATTATTGGAGGGCTATTTCTTTTCACCATTTTCATATTCATTTCTTTTTCATTCTTCAACCCCTTGATTGCTTACCGAGACTTCATAACTAGAACCTTGTTGGTTTTATTCCAATACTAGTTCTCGTCTCATCCGCACTCTTCCCATTTCTCATTTTCTCATTTTTCATCATACCTAAGGACTCTACACTATCTAGTGGATTGTCCTCGGTAGATCCCTCCGGTTCGGCGGATCGTGGGAACTAATACCTAACCTCACCATCCTTATAACTCCATACATAAAGTAAAATGGCCGGTCTTTTGGTACGTTCATTCTTCCTTGAAACCAATTGAAAATCATTTGGAAAACAATCAAGGTACTTGTGATACGAGATCAAAGCATTTTGTACCTTAATAGTTTTGATCATTTAGAAAACCTCCCCTCAACATGTGCATATGATTTAGAAATTGTTTAGCACATGGAGGCAAGAGGACTTTGAAATATTTTCTTTGATCACAATTTTCATAGAAAAAGCCATTTGATTTTCTTGGTAAATTCTCCCCCTCAATATGTGCATAGGATAAGAGAAATCATTTTAACACATAGAGGCAAGAGTTCTTTTGAAGCACATCCACGAACACAAAAGCCATTTAAAAAACCATTTAAAACTCAATCAAGGTACTTTATAATAAAACATAAAAGCCTTTATACCTCGATAGTTTATTTTCATTTGAAATGCTCCCCCTCAATATGTGCTTCAAGATTCGAAAGCGTTTAACACATATGAGAGAGCGACTGCACAATTGAATCAAACAATCACCTTTTATCAAATTTCATTATTAAATCACAAATTCTCCCCGATCAAAATATCAAATATTTTGAGATTTTGGATCTCAAGTGATTTAATTAGGTTTAGAAAAACATGGGAGAATATGTGCACGGTTTAAATACTCATCTTGTTTTGGATAAATGCTCCCCTCAACATGTGCATTATGTATATTGAAATCGTTTGGCACATGGAGGCAGGAGTGCCTTTGAAGGACTAAAACCAATTCCATTAAAACAGATTTGAGATTTAAATCACGATTTCTTCCCTGATCAAAACTTTCAAACCAATTGAGATTTGTGATCCCAATTGATTAAAATCATTTAGAAAAGTTTGGGGAAAGACGTGGCAAGATTTAATTTTGAAAAATGACATATAAGGACCATTTTAAGACATTAAAGATTGTTAGTGTCAGGTATGATAGTTTTTAGGAGATCTTTAAGTAAAATAAAACAATTTTACAATCAAACAAGAACAGAAAAAATTTCATTTTGAAATATCTTGATTCTTAAAGAAAAAATCATACCATGACATAACATTAAATCTTTAGATCACCACATTTTAACGTACAAACCGGAACTTTTATGAAGAAATATTGTTTGAAAATATTATATTTTAAATCACTCTCCCTCAATCGATGACCGAAGTCGATAATTGAGTGACATAGGTTTTGATAAAAAGAAGTCCGTGATTTTCAAAATTTAGTCCAATTTATTTTCAAAACAATATTTTTCCATTTTCAAAACAATATAATTCAAAGTTTTAGAAAATGGTATCATTCACTACTTGTCCCGCATAAAGATACATTAGGTGGTTGAGAAGATTCCGTTGTTCTTTGAGGGCTTGAAGAAAACCGTCTGGCGATGCGGTGAGACTTCTTCACGTTGCATTTTGAATGCCAACCGAAGTCAAATTAAGCTCGTTTCTTCAATCACTTAGAAGAAAACCATCTGCGATGCAGTGAGACCTCTTACGTTGCATTTATGCCAACTCTCCATTGAAGTCCAATTAAGCTCTGTTTCTCCATTTGTCAACCCAAGAAATAGTTACCCTTTCCTTTCGGCATCCAATCATATTTATTAGTGGGATCCGGATCGGGAACATTCTTATATCCATGATATCTGCATACGTTAGTGAACACACATACAAATATATGGTGGTCGACAACACCCAAACAACAATCGACTAATAAAAGTTAATTCAACATATCAATTAGATCATATAAAGCATGGGATTATGTGTTCTTCAAACTCTAATCATCTAATCCTAACAATCATATCCTAGGCACCTAGTCCTTCAACGTAGGTTAACATCATTTTCAATTAAGCATACAGGATAATTAGATAATCTTGTTAGATGATATAGATTTGAAAACATTATCCCCCTCAATCAATGACTTATTTTCTGAAAAGTTTAAAAGCACATAAGTCATTGATTGAGTTTTCAATTATTACGAAAAACTCTGAAACTGATTGATTTTCAAGCAACTCATTTCCCACCATTTTTGAAAACAACAAATATTTTTCTGAAGAATTTATAGAAGGAAAAACATTTGTGTAGGAACAGCAGTCCTTCGACATACTTTTCTTAAATTGTTTTAGGATAAGTGCACAAATATTTGAAAATTGGTTTAGCGTAGCACTTTCCTTTCTTGAAGAGCGGGTTGCTATCTAAAATAATAGCAAACCATTGTTTAAGCGCCGGTCACGATCAAGTAAGCGCAACCCATTTTTGAAGCGGGTTACAATCAAATAATCAGAAGCCATCATTATTGACATGTTTAAAAAAATATTTACACCTCCTGTTCGAACTTCATCTATGGTCCCGTGCCATTATTGAATGACATTTCTAAGACCGCAGATGTTATCGATACCAAAAGACATGTCTTGAAAAACAATATTTTTGGTATTTTCAGATTTTCTGATTTTTATGGGTTTTTGTTGGTTTTATATTTTTCTATTTTGTTTTGCTAGTTTTATATTTTTGTATTTTGTTTTCAGATAAATATATACAAAGATAGAGTAGATGATATAGTTTAAGAAGATGATGATACGAGTACCGAGATAGGATATCGAGCAGCACGTCGTAGTAGATAGAATTCGTCATCTCTTAAACTTCCACCACCAAAGCTTCCGAGGCTCTTGCATTGAAGAAAGAAATTGAACCATCTGAAAGTGAGACTTTGGAAGCTTCCCCAAATCGAAAATCCTTTAGTGAAAGCGATTCAAAGCTTTCTTTCAAGCTTCTCTTAGCCAGGTGCACAAAGAAGCACACCATTATCATAAATCCCGCTGCTCCTTTTAAGAATAATCACCGTGATTCTTCGTTCGAGGTTATATCATCCAGAAGAACAACAACGTATCATCCCACTCTTTTAAATTTCTTCTCAACTTCCTTTTCCACTGAAGTCTGAAGCGATCCATTCCAAAAGGTGTCAAGAGAACAATTCCCCAAGTAGTTGAATTGATGCAGTCAGTCTCTTTGTATAATGCTCAAGAACTCTCCCGAATACACATCATGAGCGTAATGAAGAACACCTCCCCTATGTTCACATCTTTCGTCCCTAATGAATGTGTATGAAGCTCAAGAATCAAGTACACCAATATCCAAGAACTCTCCGAATACACATCATGAGGGTAATGAAGAACACCTCCCTATGTTCACATCTTTCTTCCCCGATGAATGTGTATGAAGCTCAAGAATCAAGTACACACATTCCCAATGAGAGAATAATCGATAACACCTCCTCATGTTACACATTTATCTCCCTCGAATATGTCGTACTTGTGTACCTCTTTATCTTCGAAACTAACTCTTACATCTCTTCCCCACGTAGTTGGAATAAGAACACTAAACGCCTTGATGAGTAAACCTTGAGTTTCTCTCGGTCATGACATATGTCTTCCCGGATATCTTCAATCACTTAGAAGAATTAAGTTCATCAAGTTTACTCGTATGAGTCAAACCTTGAGTTTCTCTGCGGTAATAACATTTGTCTTCCCGGATATCTTCAATTACTTAGAAGTATTAAGTTCATCAAGTTTACTCGCGTTTAGATACGTGTCTCCTTCCCCTGCTGGTTTTGATACTTTAGAATCAAGAACTCTTTGAAAGCCCAAATACTAGAAATCTATTGAGAAGAACACTTGAACTCTTATGGGAATCAATTTGTCAAGAATGTGAGCAAGTCTAATTGGGGATTAAATTCGACATTTCACTCTCCCCAATTAGTGCTCTCCCAAAACCGACAATGCCCGAATATGAAGAAGTCTTTGATAATCAAATGCGACTCGCCTTTAGTCTTCTAACATGCGCAGAAAATGTAGAACAAATCAGACTCGACCTTCTTCAAGATTGTGCAATTGGGAATAGATAGTTAACATCTTCAACTCACCAAAAAATAAGAACATCACCAAAAGCGTCCCAATTAACTTACATCTTGCAAGTCCCCTTAACTAAAATCCTCCCAATCAAACAAGAATGTAAAGATGTTCATCAAGGAAATCGCAATCATGCCGCAACGAACACACAAGATGGTAACACCAAACTACCAATCACATCAAACAAGAAAGAGAGATTGTTCGAATCATCATGTTGATGTATACGTGAAGCATTAACCGGAAGCACTTGGTCGATAAAATCATCAATCCGAGTGAAGATGTCAACCAACGGCTCTTAGAAGAGACTCCATGTAAAGATGATCCGATAAGAAGAAGCCGTTTGACCATTTATTCTCAAATATCAATCAACCATGCAAAAAATTCACACTTCTTCTCCCCCTCAAGAATTGCATACGGAGATGCCATTCTTGATTAAATAAGTGAAATCATCCAAATGTAGTCTATTCACACTTCCCCGCAAAATTAGCACATGATGTCGCCATCGTCATTATAGTTGAGCAAGTGGAATAAGAAAACAATCAACAGTAGCCCGGTTCACTTGATAATCAAAAGCACATGGAAAAAGCATGAAGCATGTTGATGAGAATAGTCATAATAAGAAGATTTCTTCTTCGTAAGATAAAGCGCATTGACATGTACACTTTTCTTTTCTTTAACGAACGAGGCATGAACTGTTGTGTTCATACGTCATAAGAAGATTTCTCTTCTTTGAAGATAATGCGCATTGAAACGCACACATTTCTTTTCTTTAGAGAACGAGGCTTGAACTGCTGTGTTCAAACGTCATAATCTCTCTTTTCATCATCTCTTGGCAAAACATGTAATCACCCCATTATCATTCAGTAGGCTCTTTGTCATGACAACTGATGGAGAAAACCCAATATGATGAATTTGACCCTGAAGTTAACTCGTGACTTAAACTTGCACATATGTAATAAAGAGCGGTGCCGAGACTTCATCGTCTATTGAATCTCTAAGTACGCTATACTCTTCATCCAACCAACCATCAAGTATAAGACGACATCACCTCTTGAAAATCCACAATTGAATGTGACATCGAGCACTACAACGTAACTCCTTAAAGTGATAGTTATTTTGTGGTGGTAAGAGCCTAATTCCCCAAGTGGTACAGTAAAAGGTAAAAGACACCCAACAATAACTAGATTTCCCAGTTTTCATTTTTGATAATAAGCTCGAACAAGGATCATGAAGAATCTTCATCCAACCATCCCTGATACCTTCAGATACTAAGTACACTTGCCCATGATATTTCACTTCAACCTCAAATAAGTAATAGTGAATTAGCGCCGTTGTCACATCTTCTGGTTAACAACACAAATCTAGCCTTCTTTGACATTTAAATGAACTTTGATAATGGTTTCATCCCGACCATGGTTAAAAGCACATAACCCTGTAAAACCATATAATAACCAAACTGCCATGATGAATATCCAAACACACATCCAATTCATGAAGTACACCCTTTTATCTCTTCTTCGAAACAGAAACCGTAGCACCTGCATCAAATAAGATCCCGAAATACATTTTCCTTTCTCCAAGATGGTTCCATCATTATGGGATTTTACAACTCTATGGTTTAAACCGAGAAATAGTTTCTTTCGCGGGATTTTACAAAACCAAGAATAAACCGTAAGATAGATCCGGAAATGAACTTTACTTTAACTAGGATGTTTCCATTGTCACGGAATTTTACAAGTCTATGATTTAAACCGAGAAATAGATTCTTTCGCGGGATTTTACAAAATCAAGACAAAACCGTAAACAATGTTAGCTTGAATGTGTTATGACAACTTTGGTTTCAGTGAATATTTGTTTTAAGGGAAACATGCAGCGGTTCATCAACGATTCTTTCACCAACATCAACAACCATTAAACACTTTGGTAGTCACACCATTCACGAATTCTGTCGACTGTTATGGTGACCATATGGTGAAGTAAACCCGATATGCCAAACTTGATCATGAAGTAAAATTCTCCAGATTTGTTACTTAAACTTGAACTAATCCTTGTGAAGAAGAAACGGTGTACCCAATGTACAAAACCTCTTGACGTATCCTCAACTGCGTGAGACACCGAAGTGATAGCTACGTTGTGGGTTAAGCGAGAAAGAATCACAACCGTAACTAAATAGCCAAGTCTTTATCACACTCAATAAACGCCCAAACAAGTCATCTTCGAGGAAGTGTAGAAATAAAAAGACTAAATAAGTAAACACGCCCGGAAAAACCTCACTTCAAAACCAAACAAAAGATACCGTACAAAAAACCCCGTAGTCAACCTTGTTCAAATTTCAATTCAAGCCGTGACAAAATATTATCCGTGAAAATGTATAAACCAAAGTATCAATTCACACAACAAATATTATCATCAAAACTCATGTTCAAGTCTCATAGCAAATCAATTCTCATCCTCAAAACACATCAAGTCCAAATCTCATAAGCCACATGATATCAAAACTCATACTTATCAAATCTCATATTTGATTCAATTTTGAGAAGCCCATCAGTCCATCATTTAATACCACAATATCATATATATACTACTCAAGCCCGGTCCAATGATAGTTAAAAAAAAAACACACCATATGATCCTTATAAAATTCCACCCGGTCCAACTTTCAACGCATACAACGGATTTACTCTCCACAAATAACCAAGTAAAACAACAATTATACCAATAAGAATCATCCCAAAATAATAACACTTTAAGTCCCACGTAATAAATTTCCGCCCAATGTGCATATTAAGTGCATGGCCCATTTTGATATACTTGAAGAGTATCAACAAACCGGTTGGTCCATGTGATATCCAAGTGCACGATCCACCACATAATTCACGGCCCATATAAAACATAACAAGCCCACTCCAATCTATACTCCAGGCCAAAAGTCCACTTAGCCAAACCCAGCGACATAACACTTTTGCTTTGTATGTCCGTGTATAAAAAGGTAGGTTAACATATTTATTAGGTTAAACCTAATATTACACTGCCAAATGACCCTAACCCTAAACACAATGATATATCCACCCCTTCTTCTCTCTTAACAAAACGCTTTATTCAAACAAGATCTCGAGGAGTTATACCATTCATACCATTATGCATACAATACAACCGAACACATCGGTATCTAGACTAGACTTCATTCACATTCTTATTGTCCTTGCCACGGGGTTGGCAAGAGAGACAATATTAACGCCACGTGGATGGTGGAGGTTTCACAAACATATTCTAGGTAGGTATTTAAATCATTAATATCGTTGCTTTGTAGCTTTGACCTTATGAGACAAACGAATAAGAACACGAAAATAACTTTCATGTTATTTTTCCGATTCTTAAATTCGAACAAAACCAATGAAGCTTTTCATAGATATCAAAAGGATCAATGATGTAATCAAAGGGTTGTGTATAGATTTTAATATCTATGCGTTTTGATGAACCTTACACACCTTCGAAGCTGAGATCATTGTCATTATTACTTTTATCCGTTTTGAGTCATGTGTCGAACCACCTACTTGATTTAACATGTTTGTTAAAATCAATTAAGTATGCTCGAATATTTATCAAGGACATTGGATCAATGATGCATTAGTTCTTTTGTGACCCACACACTAAAGGACACAAGGCTGAGATCTTAGAAGTATGCCATGTTTGATTTCGTATAAGTTAGCATACCGAACTAGAAGAAAGACGAAACATTAATTGTTTTGGTCCAACTTGATGTGTTCGAAGATAAAAAGAATCGTGACAACAATCATAGATCGATGATGAGTTGGTGGTTAAAAACATGGTGAATCTTTATTAAGATTTGGACCATATAGAACCCAACTGAGATCTTGGAAACACTTTATCATTTATCATTTTCCATTTTTTGAGCTTAGTAGTAGATGAGTCTATGGGTCTTGATTGAGATGAAGGATGCATGTGATAGTTGATTGAGATGATTCTTTTGAGTGTCCAGTTATGAATGTTGATAGGTTGAGTATGATATTTAGTTAACTGATTTGAGTCACAAAACGCTTTAGTCCTTGTTATCAACTCGCTTTGTCCAAAAGAAAATTACAACTCGCTTTTGAGATACAATGAATCTGGACTTGTGTTGCACAAATCGCATCTAAGAAACCAGTACAGAATCAAAACTCGCTTCATAACTTCTAGTACTCAACTCACATTCAAAAATGCGAGTCCACAACTCGCTTGTACACAAAGACATTTTAGCAACTCGCATTCAATAATGCAAGTGAGCAATTCGCATTCAAAAATGCGAGTTAAAGACGGACACAACACACAACAGCAGCAACTCGCTCAAAAGCAAGTGCATGACCTGACCAACTCACATGTAGGCAACTCGCTAAGATGAAATGTCCACAACCCGCATACACGAACTCTCATATCAAAACTCAGAAAACAGTAGAGACATTCGGAAATAAAAAACTGCTTGCACAAAACAGATTTAGTAACAAGATGATCATTTAAAAACCAGTATCAAACAGCATAAAAAACAGCATTCAAAATCATAGAACAGCGTTTATTAGACCACAAAACAGTTTTCAGAAACTTGTTCTAAAAAAGTCATAAAGAACTTGTTAAAGTATTGCAAAAATTGTTAAAGTGACCACAAAAACTTCCAACCAGTAACCATTTTAGACCAAATTCAACGACAACATCAAACATACCACATGACCACATCAAACCACATCAAAGACCGAATAAACCGCATACAAAAATGAGTGCAAAAACCGAAAGAATCATCAAAAACAACACAACCTTGGCTCTGATACCAATTGTAGGATCGTGAATATTATGTTGTTTGATGATCCGGGTGGTCTTGGATGATGGAAATACATGATAGTCATTTTAGAGAGAGAAAGTAGAGAGATGAGTGTTCTTGGTAGAGAGTTGCTTTGTAAATTATGGAATGTTAGATTGAGAAGCACCACCCCTTCCATGGATGGAAGGGGTATTTATAGTTACAGACAACTCGACCTCCTATCGGCCTGTGGATCAGGTATACGGTGGGTAAAGACCCGTCCTTCCTCCACGGTGTTACACTACGCTAAACTAAACTAATAACTAACTAATAAACTGATAAATAACGTAACTAACGACAAGTCTACGAGCTAACTTATGCTAGACTATAATTGGGGTGACCGACTCTTTAACATGGAATTTCCAATTCCTAACAGTTTTGAATGGCGGTAGTGTCTAGTTGCTTAGGAGAATTGACCAACCGACCCTAAGTAGGTAGACCGAGTGGGAAGGGTAAGAATTGACCAACCGATGACCGTTATTCGCCGTGCGATTTGACCAACCGATCACCTACCGCTTGGATGAACTTAAGTTAAGAATAAGTGTCTAAGATGCTAGCACCGGCACTCATTGTTATGAATCTTGCATGTAGCGGAACTTAATGACTTGGCTTAGGAGACTAAAAACAACTGGACTTTCAAGGGTAGTAGCTTGATCTTCGGTGGAAACCTTTGCTAATAGGTTAGGACGAACTGACCAAATGTTGTCCTAGCGACCTAAACCCCCACTTGAAGCAATTAGAAGTAATTAAACGTGAACTTAACTTGATAGGATGAGTAACTAGGTTAGCACACTTCTCCTCTATTGATCACAACCCTTGCCTTTATTCGCTTTCTTACATTTCTTGCTTTAGTAGTTAATTAATCATTTCAATCTTAAAACATATTAAAACTAGTGACACCTAGACTTAATTAGAATTCGCTCACATAGCTCTTGGGACGACCTCGGTTTTACCGAATACTACACTACACATGATCGGGTACATCGCCTGTTAGTGCATAAGGTAGACCATAGGTAAACCGAGACAATTATAAATGTTAAAACCCGTCAAGAAACCCGCATCAAGTTTTTACGTGCTGCTGGGAGTTATATTAGGATTTTCGTTAAGTCTTTCATTTTGTTTTGTTTTAAATTTTCTCAATTTCTCACGATTTCTTTTCAAGTTTCGTGTACCATGGAAGTTGTTAACATTGATGACCTCACTCTTGAGGAATATTTGGCGCTGACAAGAGAAGAACAAGGGCTAGTGGCTCGAAGACCCAAGAATTGGAGCTAATGTCCATTTCAAAATTAAAGAGCGCTTTATAAAGGAGCTTCATGCTAACCCTTTCTCGTGAAATAGGGACGAAGATGCATATGAACACGTTGAGAATGTCTTGTACATCGCAATCCTTTTCAACATTCCTGGTGTTTCTCATGACGTTGTTATGCTACAAGTGTTCCCCATGACTTTTACTGGGGGAGCAAGAAGATGGATTGAAAGATTTCCCGCCGGGGTAGTTGATACATGAGCTCTACTAAAAAAGCATTTCATCCAAAGATATTGTCCTCCTTCAAAAATATCTAATTAACTCATGGAGATCCATAATTTCAAACAAGATGACGATGAAATGTTGTATCAAGCTTGGGATAGACACAACGATCTCCTCTACAAGTGTCCCACTCATGATTTGAACGAAAAGAAAAGGTTAACATCTTTTACAAAGGTATCAACGTGACTACAAGATGATGTCGGATTATCAAGGACCAATTCCAAGCATGACTCCTACTCTCGCCATTGAAGCCATCCAAAAAATGGCCGATCATTCCCAAAAGTGGCACGATGGAGGAAGCAAGAGAAGCCTAGGCGGAAGTCTTGATGGAATTTCCATCATCACTAACAAGCTCGAAAATCTTGGTCGGGACATGTGAAAGCTGTGGAGGGGAACATCTCATCAAAAATTGTCCTCTTACTGACGAAGATAACAAAGTTGAAGAAGTTAAATTGGTGAAAATCGACCAGTTCAAGGGGATAATAGAAACGGTAATGGCTATCGTGGAGGACCTCCCCCATATAACCGTTGGAATTTCGGTGAAAGAAGAGCTAATTTAGAGGAAACAATCAGCAAATACCTCGAAGATTCGACTAAAAGGCAAAAGGAGCAAGAAGAATGGCTTAAGAACTTTCAAGACAATACAAACAAAAGCCTTTTTAGTCATGACGAATCGCTAAAAAACTTGGAAGCCATGATTGGGAATCTTAGCGATGAGGTACAAAGAAGAAATGAGGAACAAAAGAGCAAATCGAAAGCATGCAAGGCCGTGTTTTCTGAGAATAAATCCGACGAAGGGTCTAACAGGAATCAAGATGATGATGCTGATGACAGAAGTGAGTTATGCCACAACCAGACATCAAATTACGGCGTAACTTGGACAAGTCTTTCGAGTTGGATGAATCAAGAACGCATATCATTAACGGGAGGCCCAACCTGTGTCCACAATCCACATCCAAAAGGAAGACTCACTAGTGCAAGGCTATGGCAATTGATAATGGGAAATGGTATGATTTATGGGCTTCATGCGACCCTCGTAACGAAATTTGTGATGGAGGGATCAATAAGGAAAGGGTTAAAGATAACAGATACATGTGGACTGCACTTAACGATGAAGAAAGATTAGCTAAATTCTCAATCGATGAAGAGGAACCACCTATTGAACACTTCTGCGATCCCAAATGATCACGGAAGACGAGTCCACACGAGCATTGCCTACATGTAATCCTTTCCGTGAATATTGCAACGGGGGTGGTAATATGAAGGACAGAGAATGGATATGCCCTCATGAGTTAGAAAGACACGACGTTAAGTTCCCTGTAAGCCCTCACGAGACTACACTCGTCCACTTGGGACACCAAGTGGTTTAAAAGGCTTGTTGCATACGCTAAATGCAACCGTGATTCCTACAAAAGTGAGTTAGGTTTATTTTCGTTTTCTTTTCTTTTTAGAATTATGCTTGTTGGTAGTGTGATTTCGTGGATTGAAGTTTGCTCGTGGATGCTTATGCCAAGGCACGATTCTTTCGTGGGCCTTCTTTCTTTCTGAGTAATTTCGTGAAGTTCTCGCCTAATTCTACTTTCTCTTCACCTTTATTTAACATTTAGTACAAAAGGTACTTTGTACATTTCAAGTGGGGGAACGGGAGTAAAATTATCTCTTGAACTTTATTTTGCCCTCGTTTTTCTAGTTTATTTTGAAAAATTATGCCATTTTTAAAATTTTGACATGTTTTTCTTAACCTAACTAGATTAGACCTTAGCCAAGCACATTATAACCTTTGATATTATATGGTGAGATTAGCCTTATCCATTTCCAAATATTTACCCCAAATCCACCAAATTATGAGTGTGCCGGTAGCTTGTAAACTTTAGAAATTTGCCTTTGCATCATTTTGAGACCATAGACGAGGTATGTTGAGTTAGCTTAATGTATTTGGACTTTTCAGTTTAAAAAGGCAATATTATAGGATTATCACCCAAAAATCCTATCCTTGTGTGTCTATCGATTAGTCACCTCGACTTTTCGACCCCCATCTTAAACCATTTTGCTGCACTCACCTTTAAGTGCAAGATACCCCTAGATACACCCATCCGAGCCATTCCTTTCATTTTGTTCACCCAACATATTGTTTCGTTACACCCATACACCTTAGCCTACCGTAGTCTTTATTTGTGATCGGAAGTCATTGTTTGCCCAAGTTCAAGGTTCAAGTGGAAAGGTTAGAAATCACGCTGTTGATTTGACATATTTTTGAAGATCATTGAAGAACCCCCAAAGTCTCATATTGTTCATCTCAAGTGGGAGGATGCAATGTTTAGTTGTTATAAAAAAAGAAAATGAAAAATAAAAAAATGAAGTGATTCGGGAAAAAAAATAGTTATAGTTATTTGTTGATTGTAAAGTGCGAAGTTTTAAGCACATGTTTATGAGCTCATTATAGATTTAGTATCGAGGAGGCCACCTCGGTCACATTTTAAGAATGGAGTTGGTAATTGCGCCAACAGTTGAAGAAAAGGTAATGTGCTCATCATGACGTCCTCGAATGGCACATCTACCTGGTATATCATGATCCGGTTTCTTAGCTTTGAAACTTGAACTTTGGATGAATGGTAACCGGTGATGACTTTGTTGTAGGTTTAGACTATTTGCTTGATATTTTTACTTTACACCAATTATATCCCATGTCTTATCCTACCCTTTAGTCACGAAGCGTGTCTAAGTGATGCATCGAGCCATCTTTGGTGTCTTGGCTATAGATTTGGTCATGTATCATTGATTTTGTCTACTTTGTCGTGACATGTTAGTAATGACGACTCACCCTTAACCTTTGTCGTGTCTAACCATATTGCCTTCGAGAATTTTTCAGTCCTTAACTCTAGTGGTGGAGATTTGTGTAACCGTCAAGCTTATGATAGAATACATGCTATGACTGTGCGTTGAGTGATCACCCCGAAATTGACACTTAGAATAGTTGAGAGATTTGAGTGTTTTGTTCCCATTTCGTGAGGTGTTCAGCTTTGTTTATTCTAGCATAAAGGATTTTTAAACTTATATTTTCCAGATAATGTGAGATATCTTTTTAGGAATTTATATAATAAGGTCTACTTGAGGGCAAGTAGAGTTCAAGTGGGGGATATTTGATAACATCAAATAGTCTTGAATATTAAGTATCAATTTACCCCGATAATGCTCGTATTTTATATCATTTATATGGATTTACGCTTGTTTTCTTCTATATTTCATTTTCAGTTAATTACGAGCATTCGAGCTAATGAGACGTGGATTTGGAGAGTTTATTGAAGATATATGATAATATACCCATTTTGAAGTAATTACGGCAGAACTCTTCTCTCACATTACGCCGAACAAAAGCGTAGCTCGAAGACCAACTAAATCGAAGATTACGCGTAACTCCATCTTAGGATTACGCCACGCACCGCAAGCTACTGTAACAGTAACTCTTTCAACGACACGGCGTAATCATGATTTATTGAAGATATGGCGAACTCATTCCATGTGTTACGCCGTAACCACTTTTCTAGAGCAAAATACGAAGATATTGATGTTACGGCGTAACTCTCATCTTAAGTTACGCCGTAACCAGATCTGGCCTATAAATATCGCCCTAAATTCTGCATTCCATAACAATTCACTCCACACACAAAAGCATAGAATGTGGGTAGGAGGCTGAAGGCAGATCTTGAGGAGCATACAGAGCCATCTCCAAGGGAGAAATTACTCCCTAACAATAAGCATTAGCGATTTATCATTTCTTTTAGTTTCAATTCATGTATTTCATTATGTTAAACATTGAATCGATTGTTTTAGTTAATATGATCAGCTAAGCACCTCTTGTGCTAGCCTAGTTATGATTCCTTAATTGTTATGTTTGTGTTTACATTGCTCCCGTATAATTATTTCTAGTATATGCATGCATAGTTTGTTGGTAGCTACCCTTGTTTTGGTAGTTTTGAATGGCGGTAGTGTCTAGTTGCTTAGGAGAATAGACCAACTGACCCTAAGTAGGTAGACTGAGTGGGAAGGGTAAGAATTGACCAACTGACGACCCTTCTTCGCTTGTGCGATTTGACCAGCTGATCACCTACCATTTGGATGAACTTAAGAAGTTAGGAATGAGTGTCTAAGATGCTAGCGCTCGGGCACTCATTGTTATGAATCTTGCATGTATCGGAACTTAATGACTTGGCTTAGGGGACTATAAACAACTGGACTTTCAAGGGTAGTAGCTTGATCTTCGGTGGAAACCTTTGTTGATAGGTTAGGATGAACTGACCAAATGTTGTCCTAGCGACCTAAACCCCCACTTGAAGCAATTAGAAGTAATTAAATGTGAACTTAACTTGATAGGATGAGTAACTAGATTATCACACTTCTCCTCTATTGATCACAACCCTTGCCTTTATTCGCTTTCTTACATTTCTTGCTTTAGTAGTTAATTAATCATTTTCAATCTTAAAACATATTAAAACCAGTGACACCTAGACTTAATTAGAATCCGCTTACATAGCTCGTGGGACGACCTCGGTTTTACCGAATACTACACTACACATGATCGGGTACACTGCCCGTTAGTGCATAAAGGTAGACCATGGTTATAACAAGACAATTATAAATATTAAAACCTGGTAAGTAAAACATGCATCAATTATAGTAACAGCTTCCTCTACAGAATTACTTCAGTGTATTATCTCATCTCTACATAAGGAGTTTGATATGACTGATTTATGGGCTCTTAACTAATTTTCGGTGATTTATGTTACTTGTGACTTTAAACGCATGTTCCTCTCTCGGAAGAAATATGCTTATGGTTTTTTTGGACAAGGCGCACATGGCTACATGAAATCCAACTCGGACTCTGGTTGACACATAATCAAAGCTTGGTTCTAATGGGGATCATGTATATAATCCTACCTTATATCATAGTCTTATAGGTGGTTTGTAGTACGTGACATTTACTCGTCCTGATATATCTTATGCAATGCCTTCATATGCATGATCCTAGAGAGCCTAACTTTGCAGCTCTCAAGCGAGTTCTTCATTATGTTCGTGGTACGTTGGACTTTGGGCTCCAGCTTTATGCTTCTTTTACTGGTTATCTAGTTGCTTATTTTGATGTTAATTGGGTTGGTTACCCTACTACTAAGAGTTCTACTTCTAGTTATTGCATTTTCTTGGGGGATAATATCCTATCATGGTCTTCTAAATGGCAACATACTCCCTCTAGACCGAGTACTGAAGCTGAGTTCAGAAGTGTTGCAAATGTGTAACATATTGGATTTCACAAACACATTAAACCATAGTATAGATGGGGCGTATGGCTTAGGGTTTAGAGAGAGAAAGTTAAGAGGTTTAGGAAGCTTAGTGAGGGAAAAAAAATCTTATTATGAGCTCCAACCCTCTACCTTGGGAGGTAGAGGGTATTTATAGTATCTTACAAAATACGCCTCCTACGGGCTGTGGATCAGGCATACAGTGGGTAAAGACCCGTCCGTCCTCCACGGTGTTACTTAACTAAATACTAACTAACATAAAAATAACTAAGACTATGAGCTTTCTAATGATTACTTATACTTGAGGTGATTGACACTTTAAAAACTGGATTTTCTAAATCCTAACAATCTCCCCCTAAGGGAGGTCACCTCAACTTACAATGAATACAAACAGATATTACATTTGATTGTTCTAGGATTCTTGATTAAGTTCTTTGCTCAGAAGCCCGTAGTCTTTGATTCTTCATGTTTTGCATGTTTGTTTAATCCAAGTGGAGGTCTTTAACTGATCCATGTGATGATGAGTTTTGAGCCAGCTTTGAGATCATCAGCTACCATAAATCTCTGAATCTTCCTTTGTAGCATAGACATTATGTGATGTTGTGACATTGGACCGACATGCTCACATTCTGGATCATGATTTCTTTTTATGAGAGTAGTGGAAGCTTTGGGTGATTCATGATATTTGCAGCAGCAGTAGCGTAAGCATGGAGTGTAAATATCGAGTCGTTGATGCACTTATCATGATTTCTTTAGAAATGAATGTGTTGTGTCAAGATGCGCCTATGGATTGACCTCTCAATTTCGATCAACAGAACGTTGGGTGTACCCATACAACAGTTAGCAATAAAGCGCATTTAGAGTGTCTTTGATCACTTTTGTTGAATTAAGGTACACGCCTACGGTTCCCCGTTGATCAAGACAAGCATCGCCTGTGATCGTGTAGAATTCCTAAGAATCTCCTTGATGTGGTTTCGCATTGTTCTAGTTGTTCTAGTCGTTCTCAAACCGAACGCCTCAAAGAAGACAACACGGAATGAGTGAACCAGCGAATTGAGATTCACTGATTGATGAAAAGTGATTTGAAAAACAATCGTGTACTGCTTAATATAAAGAGTTTTGCAATACAACGAAGGTTTTAAGGAAAATCGATTATCAATCATAAACACCTTTTATTTTAAAATATTGATACACAGTCGATGTGTTAGAGAAAGGAGTTTTAAGCACAAAAACCGGTTTTTCAAAGGTATCCGTTAATCCATTTCATGGACCAAGGTTGATTCAATATTGAATCTCCCCATTGTTTCTATCCAGTTGTCACAAGTTTAATCTATTGGATAGATCTCACATGTTACCTACCAAGAGCTTGTTTGATGTTGGCTCTAGAAGGATTTCCATCTTCATTGTGAGTATTACATATCACTCAGATGTTCTGGCAGTACCACAAGGATAATGCGTAGGACTCTTAAGATATAATCTCACTTTCCACATTGTGTGAAACAGTGAGTCTTCATTGATTGTGTCCTAGAGAGATTTATTGATGATCTTGTGGCTCTAGACTCAATAGTGCACATTTGGTTCCTATGCCGGAGACTAGGGAGAGGGTCTCCTTCTTCAATATCAACAATCTCTAAGAGAAAGTCTATAGATAATGTAGGTTCCCCATGAGAATGAAACAAGTCCTTTTTTAGAGGAACTTGAGTAGCTTGGAAAGTTGTAGTGCAGTGCATCACTGGGTCCATAACATCTTGTCTTCAATACCGGTGTTACCTTAGTAACCACCAGTAGCATATGTATTGAACCCGGTTTATGCCCTAAGATTGAGTAACTGGAGGGCTTTTTATTTTCACCCTTTTATCATTTTATTTCTTTTTCATTCTTCAACCCCTTCAGTGCTTACCGAGACTTCATAATTAGAACCTTGTTGGGTTTATTCCAGTTCTAGCTCTATCTCAGTCCGCACTCTTCCCATTTCTCACTTTTCTCCTTTTTTCATCATACCTAAGGACTTCTACATTATATAGTGGATTGTCCCTGGGTAGATCCCTCCGGCTCTGGCGGGATCGTGGGAACAAATACCTAACCTAACCATCCTTATATCTCCATGCATAAAATAAATTTGGTCGGTCTTTTTGGTATTGATCTTCTGCCGATGAAACCAATTGAAAACCATTTGAAAATAAATCAAGGTACTTGTGATATATAATCCAAGCATTTTGTACCTTAATTGTTTTTGATATTTTAGAAATGCTCCCCCTCAACATGTGCTTCAAGTATTTGAAATTATTTTAGCACATGGAGGCAAGAATACGTATGAAATCTTAGATTAAGAATGAAGAATTCACTTCTTTGATCAACATTTTCTAAAAATATCGACATCACTTTCCCGATCAAAATTAGTATTTTAAATACTTTGTTAAAGATATTTTTAGGAAAGGATGTGGTTTTCAAAAAGTTGCTCCCCCTTAATATGTGCATCGAGATTCGAAAGTATTTTTCACATTTAGGGAGATCCTGCACTTAGAGACAAATCCATCACGTTTCAATCCTTTTTGGTTTGATACATATGCTCCCCCTTAACATGTGCATGGAAAATTTGAAATCGTTTGGCACATGTAGGGAGGAGAGCTTGCTAATCACTTACAAAACCATTTATCGAATTATCAGTTTATATCCAATTTAAATCACAAATTCTCCCCCGATCACAATTTTCAAATCCATTGAGATTTGTGATCTCTGTTGATTTAAATTAATTTTGAAAACCTTGGAGGAGAATTGTGACATGGTTTTGAAAAACATTTTAACTGATAAGGATCAGATTTTGAGAATTTAAACTCCAATGTTCAAGCATGCTTAAGTATCTTATGAAAACATAACATTAGCCAAGGTCCGAACCAATTGTATAAGACATTGCAATTGTTTGACAAATAACCTTTTGATTTAATTGAAATCATTCTCCCCTCAATCAATGACATAAGTTGTTGATTGAGAATTGAGTCCAGTTATTTTGACAAATGACAAGTCCGATGATTATCAAAAATTGAGTCCGAGTTATTTTCAAAGCTATTTAGTTTTCATTAGATAACAAATATTTTTAGAAGAATTTATAGAAGGAAAAATATTTTTGAAGAAAACATTTGTCTTATTGGTGACAAACATTTGTTTTTAGAATCGAGCATGAGATTTAAAAGTAAGATAAAGCATGGCTCATTCTTTCTTTTAAAACGGGGTACAGTTTGAAATGAGTATAAACCTTTGTTTTTCATTCTCTCAAACTGTGTTGGATCGATGTATTCTAACCAAACTAACTTATGTAGCTTGTAAGGACTTAGTAACCTCGGATAAATCCTAAGTTGCTAACAAAGAAACACTGAACTAACTCTATTAAGTATGCGGAATTTACTTAACAAAGCTAAGAAGAATTAACTTTAACTTTAACAATTATATTAAAACTATGAATCTGCTTGATACATAGATTCACTAACAATCCCTAACAGCTCTAATATCAAACTTGATAAACTCTAAAACTCTCTAATAATGCACATACGTTTAATGCCAATCTAGGGGTCCTTTTATAGGCTTAAGGATAACCCTAGTCGGTTTACAATTACAAACCTTGTACGTCAAGTAATAGTAAACTAAACTTAGAACATTCTAGAATTACAATATAATCTTTAACGAATTTGCATAACAGTCCTTTAACCTTGCAGTACTTTGATGATCGAGCAGTACTTTGACATTTTTCTTTAGCAGTACTTTGACTTCAGTACTTTGACTCTTCAGTACTTTGACTTTATATATCCCAACAATCCTCCCCTAACTTGAATTCTACTTGCTTGATTTCAAGTTCCTTTGTATATTTAGCTTTAACATCTTTGTCTTCAAGGATTGTATCTTTATCTTCAGATTTCGCCTTTGTAATCTCTGTGCTTGTATAATCATCATCAAAGTAGTCTTTATATGTAATCCTTTACAAACAACAATCAAGAAGCTCCATCTTTCAAAGAACTCAAAGAACATATGACAATTTGTACATCACCATTTAAGTTTTAGTCTATTCTCATCACTTCCGGTGTGTAAACTCCCGAGAGGTGAATCATTGAAATTTTAATGGTTTTGATGTCTCTTTACCAAAGCCATTAACTCGGAGTAGCCAAATGTTTAGGTGTGTAAGACCATGGTACATTGATAACCATATGATTTTAGCAAATCATCGACTATCAATGATTTGATTTGTCTTTACCAAAAGTTGTACCCTTTTGGACTAGTTAGTTCTTTCAATCATGGTGAACTAATTACCATATAAATGGGTTTTCCACAACCTTTACCACAAGCCATTTTTCTTGTGAGCTAGCCAACTCTTTACATTTGCTGATATGGTGAGTTGATAACCATACAACTTATTAGCAAGTTGTCAACTATATAATGGATTTGAGATATCTTTACCAGAGCCGTTTGCTCATGGATTAGCCAATCCTTTTGTTAAATATGGTGGATTGATAACCTTTTGTTATAACCATCTCAAAAACCATTTGTTGCTTTTATCCTCTGTTTCAAAATATTTTTAAAAATTTTCTTTCAAAATTATTAATCGGTATTTGTCTTTGCAAGCAATACTTTGATTAAAGTATCGTTTGATCGTGAGATTTTGAATAAAGTATCGATTTTTCAAAATTTACAATTAAGAATCATACCAGTATTTATGTATCATCATCAGCCATAGTGGTCCATTTGATGAATAATTCAATGACCATTAGTGCCGTTTTCATTCTCCTCTTCCACTTCCATTCCATGATCTAGCATTCTTCTCATAAGATCTGATGTGAGTGGATATCTTCTTTCTACTAACATATGAATCATGGTTCCATCTTCTAACTCCAAAACATGTACTCCAGATTTATCAAAGTATCTCCAGATGTTAATCTCCCATACTTCTTGATTATTCCATATAGCATCGTGATTTGTTTCCTCTGCTTCCCGAGATAGTTGTGAGATCTCCAAGCAATACTAGACCAATTCCTTCCGATGGAATGTGTTCAAAATATTCTTGCACCGCTTGGTATAAATGAAACAAATCTTCTCTGTTGATGATGTGCAATATATCCCATAGTAAATTAAATGTTCAAACTTTCATCCTCTATGAAACATCGATAATCTCCATCTTGTTGTGATTCTACAACTTCAAAAGTAGATATCTTTGATTTCTTTTCTCGCAACATCTTTAGATTTAGGATTCTCAAAGTCAACAACTCTTATGTAATTTCTCACTCATCAACTCGATCTCGATCTTAACTCAATCTTCTTTGATGACTTCTGTTCAGCCAGTTGTTCTTTTCTTTTAAGCTTCTTTTAGTATCATCCTTCTTTGCTTATCATCATCTTTAAAATCTTTAATACTATCAACTTGTTTTTTATAAGCTTCTCTAACCAATTCATACAACTGTTTCATCTCAAAATAGTTCAGCCTCTGTAATCCAGTATACCCTTGACTTTTCAAATAAGCCATCATAGCATTTCTTTCCTTAGCCTTACTCATTGGTCTTCTAGATATAGCAACCGACTTTTCTCGATATAACAACTTGATTCCTTCATCGGTTGAGAAACTCAAGATTTAACTCGACTTGTAACTTCCTAGCAATGCTTCATTCTTAGCCACTTCAATAGCTCTGATTTCAGCTAAAGTGAGCTTCTTCTTCTTTGTTTCAACCAATTTACCTTTACCTTTGTCTTTAGGATTTATCACTGATTAAGAAGCTTGTGGTTGTTCTTCAGCAACCCCTGGAATAGTAACACCTCTTGGTCTTGTCATACTCTGTAATATCTCAGCAATTGTCTCATCTTCACTTGCAGTATGAACTACTTTGGGTGTATCAGCTTCTTCTTCTTGTAGAATAGTTGAAGGACCAGCTTCTTCTTCAAAATTAATTGTCCTAGGTGTAATCAGCTCTTGTCTATGTGTTCCTTGAGGAGCAGTACCTTGATCATTAGTACTTTGTACACCAGTACTTTGAATTCAAGTTCTTGCAGGCTCAGTACTTTCAATATCTACTTGTGCTTCAGTACCTTGAGGTTCATCTTCTTTTTCTTCATAAAACTCAGCATCTTCTTTCAAATTATCTTGCTCCAGATTCCTCACCAATTGAATAGAAGATTGCTGTTGAACCTTTTTGCCTTTAGAAGTCTTCTTAAACTTCTTCCCTTGTCTCGTTTGTGACTTGACCCATAATCGATGGTGTTGAACCAGAGGCCATACAAAAGACTTTAATCGTCTAAACTTGGCCTGCAATTTTGATAGTTGTGCAGCTTGAGCTTCAGAAGCTTTCTTCAATCTCACTAACTCCTTTGTTAAAACATAATTGTCCAAAACCAATCCCTCAGGAGGTATAGCATACTCATCTCCTCCAGATGATGGTGGATTGATTTCTGGTTCTGAGTCAGCATGTTCAGTATGTTATGGAGATGGTGTAGGTGAAACTGCAGTATCTTCTTGTGCAGCAGTACCTTGTGAAGAAGCAGTATGTTGAGAAGCAGTACCTTGAGTTGATGCAGTACCTTCTCTTTCTTCACTTGTAGCAGCCTCATCTCTAATTGCTTGCACAATCTCCATCATTGAAGTAGTAAAGGGAGTGTTCTTTCCAGTAAACAAATCACTCTTCCTAGCCATGAAAGTGAAAATCTTTGCAGGTTGTACCACAACAGGTAATAAGCTCGAAGGCTTTGGTACATCATGAAGTTGTTTATTCAAGAAGACTTGAATAAATCTTGGATACATCAACCAACGTGATCCATGAGAAATGTGTGATAGCATACCATCTAAAATTAGCCTTGAAAAATTGAAAATACGCTTTGTAGCCAATCCCACTAAAGGTATGCTCTATTAGAGCCAAATTGCTCCATGAAGTACTTTTAGAACCGATATAATGAAGTAGGACATGAACCAAGTACTTCCAATGTGGACTAAATAAGGGTTTCTTGAATGTTGTTTCTGTCAAAGACCCTTCATACCCAATGTCACTTAAAGTATCCCAAAGAAGCTGTTTATCAAAACCTATAGCCCCTTCCGCATCATCAAATAAGAGATCTTCTCGTATAGAGGATTCAGTAACTCTCACAATCCTTCCAGCAACTTTAGCCTGTATATAGGACTCATCATTCTCCATGTGAGATCTAGCAGTCGCCCAAAATTGTTGAATCCATGGCTCAATAATGTATGGTTCCACCAAAAGCGCATAACTAATTGGAGATCCAGTGAGAAAATCAATGATGTCATGAAACGCGACATTAGCTTCAGTTTTATCCAAATTAGCCACCATGTTGTGTTTAGAAACTGTATTTCGATTCGCCATTGATTGTTTGTTTACAAAGAAAGTAGTTTGATGAATAGTGATTGTGAAAGAGAGAGAAATATGGAAAAGATTGTTAAGTATAAAGATGAGAGGAAAATTCGGAGAGTAGTTATTTATAAGTGAGATTTAAAAATCTGACCCATATGATGCACGTGTTTCTTGACTGTGTCTTAATATTTATAGTGTCTCGCTATACCTATGGTCTACCCTAATGCACTAACTAGCAAATGTACCGGTCGTGTGTAGTGTAGTAAATGGTAAAGCCGAGGTCGTCCCAAGAGCTATGTGTGTTGGATTATTACTAAGTCTAATTGTCACGTAATAATAATGGTTTTGATAGGGATTTAATTAATTAAACTACTAATGCGTAATATAAAATAAAAGCGTATAAATGTGTGAAGGGAAATCAATAGAGGAATAGTGGTGCTCACCTAGTCAATCCTCCTAGCTAGTTATGTCTACGCTCTACCTACTTCCAATTACTTGGTGGGGTCAAATTCGAGAGGACAAGATTTGGTCAATTCGCCCTAACCTATCGGCAAAGATGCCACCACAGGAGAAATCAGCGCACCATCATAAGTCATGTTGTTCCGGTCCCTGCCGAGTCATTAAGTACCGCTACATGCTAGATTCTAAATAGTGAGTGCCCGGCCGTTAGGAACTTAGACACTATCCCCCCTCAATTCTTAAGTTCATCCAAACGATAGGTGATCAGTTGGTCAAATCGCACAAGTAGAAAGGGTCGTCAGTTGGTCATATCTTACCCTTCCCGTTTCAGTCCGCTCACCTAGGGTCAGTTGGTCATATCTCCTAGGCAATTGGCCTCTATCGCCATTCAAAACTACCGAACCAAGGGTGACTACCAAAGAACTATGCATGCATACACTTAGAAATAATTGTACAGAAATAAAGATAAACGCAAACAAAACAATTAAGGAATCATAATTAGGCTAGCAAAAAAGGGTTCTTAGCCGCTCATATTAATCATGCAAATCAATTCAATATTCAAAGGTACGAAATACATGAATTGAAAGTAAAAGAAATATAAAACGCTAAAGCTTATCGTAATGGTGTGACTTCTCCTTGGAAACAACAGATGCTTCCCTAGACCGCCTTGAGATTTTCCCACGCTCGTGAGTGTTGTGTGTGGAATGGGATGCTTTGAAATGCCGGAATTCGTGGGGTATTTATAGGCGTGTCCGGGTTACGGCGTAACCAATAGAGGAATTACGCCAGAACCTTCTATTTCTTCGTAAATGCACTAGATCGCTAGTTACGGCGTAACCTTATAAGTGGTTACTACCGTAGTCTTCAATAAACACAGTTACGTTGTAAGTGATGCAAGAGTTACGGTGTAAGTATCGTGATGGAACCTCCTTTGACCTAATGGAGTTACGTCGTAACCTTTGGGAAGAGTTATGCCGTAACCTCTTGATAAGTTGGACTTCGGGTCACGCAATAGTTACGGCAGAATGTGAGAGACGAGTTACGCCCGTAACTTCTTCAAAATAGGCATACTGTGATAAATCTTTAGTAATGTTTCCATTTCCGCATCTCTTTAGCTCCAATGCTCGTAATTTACCCGAAGTGGAAAACAATGGAAAACAAGCGTAAATCCATATAGATGATATAAATAACGAGCATTATCGGGGAATTTGACACTTAATATTCGTGACTATTTGATGTTATCAAATATCCCCCACTTGAACTCTACTTGCCCTCAAGTAGACCTTATTAGATAGATTCCTAAAAGATATCTCCCAAAACCTAGAAAATATGAGTTTACAAATCCCTTATGCTAGAATAAAACAAAGCCGAACACCTCACGAAAGGGGAACAAACACTCAAATCTCTCAACTATTCTAAGTGTCAATTTCGGGGTGATCACTCAATCGCATAGTCATAGCATGTATTCTATCTTAAGCTTGGCGGTTACACAAATCTCCACCACTAGAGTTAAGGACTAAACAATTCTCGAAGGCAATATGGGTAGACACGACAAAGGTTAAAGGGTGACTCGTCATTACTAACATGTCACGGTGAAGTGGACAAAATCAATGATACATGACCAAATCCACGGCCAAGACACCAAAGATTGCTCGCTGCATCACCTAGACACGCTTCATGACTAAAGTGTAGGATAAGACATGGATATATAATTGGTGTAAACTCGAAAAACAAGGTGTAGTCTAAATTTATAACTAAGTCGTCACCACTTACCGTCGCCCAAAGTTCAAGTTTAAAAGTCTAGAGACCGGATCATGAAATGCAAGGTAGATGCGTCATTAGAGGATGTCGTGATGGGCATACTACATTTTCTTCTTCTGTTGGCAAAACCACCAACTCCAATCTTCAAATGTAACCGAGGTGGCCTCCCCGATACTAATCAATAAAGCTTCCTACAATAGTGCTTATAACATCGCACTTTACAATATCATATATCAATTATCTTTTTTTTTTCGTTTTCTTTTTTTTTCCGAATCATCATCATTTTTTTTAATCATAACTAATAACATAACCTCCCCCCACTTGAGATGAACAATGGGAATTCGGGGGGTCTTCAATGATCTTCATAAATGTTGTCGATGAAAGCGTGATTTCCAAACCTTTCCACTCGAACCTTGGACTTAGGCAAATGATGACTTCCTAATCACAAATAAAGACTACAGGGTAGGCTAAGGTGTATAGGTGTAATGAAACAATATATTGGGTTGACAAAAATGAAAGGAATGGCTTAGAAGGTTGTATCTAGGGGTATCTTGCACTAAAGGGGAGTGCAACAAAAGGGTTTCACATGGGGGTCGAAAAGTCGAGGTGACCGATCGATAGACTCATAATGGTAGTCGTTTGGGTGATAATCCTATAATATTGCCTTTAAAACTAAAAGTCCAAATACATTGAGCTAACTCAACATACCTCATCTATGGTCTCAAATGATGCAAAGGCCAAGTTCTAAAGTTTACAAGCTACCCAAGCACACTCATAATTTGGTGGATTTGGGGTAAAATATTGGAAACGGATAAGGCTAATCTCACCATGTAATGTCAAGGGTTGTATGTGCTCAACTAAGGTCTAATCTAGTTAGGTTCGGAAAAACATGTCAAAATTTTCAAAATGGCATAATTTTTCAAAATAAACTAGAAAAATGAGGGCAAAATAAAGTTCAAGAGATAATTCTACTCCCGTCCCCCCCACTTGAATTATACAAAGTCCCTTTTGTACTAGGCATTAAAATAACGGTGAAGAGAAAGGTAGAATTAGAGCGAGAACTTCCTTGAAACTTGCTCCAACAAGAAGAAGGCCCACGAGAAAGAACCGTGCCTTCGTTTAAGCGTCATGAACAAACTTCAATCCACGAAATCACAATACCGACAAGCATAATTCTAAAAGAAAAAAAATAAAATGAAAAACAAACCTAACTCACTTTCAGAGGAATCAGTTGCATTTAGCGAATGCAACAAGCCTTTAAACCACTTGGTGTCCCAGTGGACGAGTGAAGTCTCGTGAGGGTTTACAGGAACACACCACAAAGTTCATTTAAAACTAATACAAGGTTACCGTGTTTTAAAATGAAAGAATTAAAGCAAAGGAGAGTTACGTCGAATCGGCAAAACTGGTATGAGCTATGAAGCGAGTAGTTACGGCAGAACTACAGAGATGGAATTACTGAATTGGTAATGCATCAAGAATTCACGCTCAAATGTTGGTTACGGCGTAATCACCAAGATGAGTTCTGTTGTAACTCTGTTCGTGATCAAGAATCGCAGTGATAATTACTTCTTTGTTTCTGCAAAATGGTTAGAAAACACAAAAGCCGATGTAAAGGAAATAAAACAAAAGAAAGGGATAATTGGGTTGTCTCCGAAGAGCACTTTTCTTTATTAATGAGTCTTTAAGTTAGACTCGAGTGCGGGGCTCCTATGGGGGCCTTTGAACTTGCCCTACTTCTTCAATATCCTTCATCAAATTATGTCTCTTCCATGCAACATTTGAGGCAGTTCGGAAGTATTCAACGGTTTCGATTTTTCGGACTTTACAAAATTTCTCTTCCGGACCTAGGTGGTAGCGAGTGAATTCATATTTTTCGACTATAATTGGAGGTGGTCTTTTGTAGGGAATTCCCAGGAGTTTGCACCTCCTTTGTTCGTAAGCCTCGGCATCGGGATCAGTAAACTCCTCATTTCCTTGCAAGTCAAGGTAATCTAGTATCCCTTCAATATCATCGTCATCAGAAGCTGTGTCTTTGAACCATTCTTCATCGAGAAGATTTTCCACCAGAACACGCTTGCATTCTTCTTTATCATTACAAACCAACTCCTTCTCTTTGTCAATAGTTATTTCACTCGTGTTGTTGAGACTGTTGTCGTTTGAGTTTTCTCGATCCATGAATTCCTTCCAAATTTTCTCTTTGGTTAATGTGTCCACATGTCCATACTTAACTTTTACCCAACTATCGAATCCTAAATTGTCCAGCCAAGGAAAACTTGTCCTTTCCTCATCATTGGTCGAGGACCAAAAGAATTCATCTTTTCCTAATCTTCCAGAGTTGCTTCCCCCATTACACATATCGTCATACGGGTTGCATGACGCCCAGAAAATTTCCCCAGGAGATTTTACTCTTTCGCACCAGTAAATGCGTAATTCCTTGTTGTCATTTTCACTTAAATGATCATCCGTGCAGTACATGTTATTATTAGCCTCTTCCTTTTTCTGAATGTGCTATGCGTAATCAATTTTTAGCTTCTTAAGGAGATTCGGGTCAATCTTGGCATCCCCAAATTGAATTGCGTACCAATCGTTAAAGGCTAAATCTCCGAATTTAATACAATGTCTTTCACGCTCATGAGGGCATGTCCATTCTTCCTTTCTTTCATTGTCTCCGCCATTGCAATATTCGTGAAAGGGGCTGCATGTAGGCCATGCCCTTGTGGTTTCCTTATTAGTAATGATGACAGGAGCACACCAGTGAGTGATAAGTGGTTCTTCTTCATCTTCAAGGGAGAGTTCCTCAAGTTTTTCTGACTCGTCCATGACGAGGAATTTTTTTGCCCATGTATCCCAGTTACGCCGTAACTGAGTTTCTTGGTTACGGCGTAATTCATTAGAGTCTCTTTCCTCGGTATTCTTCACAACCCGTTGTCATTTGTCAAACACAAGGTTAAGCCGTAACTCATTAGGCATGTTACGCGTAACTCAGATCCGCTGACGAAATCTTCCCCTAAATTCGTATCATTGACCGAACCTTTGAGTTATTATCAAAAAAATTACCTTACATTCCATAGTGGTTTAGATCCTTCCGTTTATCGTTATTTCGCCTTCCTTTTCACTGAGCTTTATCACCATGGATTCAAGTTTTTCGAGTTGAGTCGTATGGAAATGTTTCACGGTGTTTTCGGAATTCCTTCAACCACTCATCTTGCTCCTTTTGCCTTTGGGCTGAATTTTATAGAAACTTATTAATTGTTTCTTCAAGACTAGGCTTTCTTTCTCCATAAGGCCCACGATTGTAGTTTCCACGATAACCATTACTATTTCGATTATCACCGTAAAATGGTCGATTCTCTCCATACTTAGCTTCTTCAATATACTCTTCGTCCATATGAGGACAATACATCGTAAGATGTCCTCCTCCACAGCTTTCACAACCCACTTGGATGGCATGAACAGTTTCTCTGACCTTCAGATATCTCGATTGAGACTTTCAATTTTACTAGCGATTGTCGCAATTCATTCGAAACTTCCGCCTTGGTTTCTTTTACTTCCACCGTCGTGCCATTTTTGAGAATGGTCGCCATTTTTGAATGGCTTCAATTGCGATAGTAGGAGTCATGTTCGGGATAGGTCCTTGATAGTCCAAAGATCATCTTGTAGTTACATTTATTCCTTTGTAGAAAATATTGACCTTCCTGGTTATTTAGATCATTGGTAGGACACTTATAAAGAAGATCGTTATCTCATCCCAAGCTTGATACATAGTTTCGCTGTCTTCTTGTTTGAAATTACGGATCTCCAAAAGTTGATTAGAAATCTTTGATGGCGGGCAATATCTTTGAATAAAGTGTTTCTTTAGTAGTACCCAGTATAAATGCCCGCGGGCAATCTTCGATCCATCTTACGCCGCTCCGGTGAGAGTCATTGGGAAGACCCTAAGCATAATGACATCATGAGACACGCCGGAATGTTGAAAAGGCTAGCGATGTATAGGACATTTTCAACGTGCTCATACGCTGCCTTTGTCTCTGCTTTCCGAAATAGGGTTAGCCAAGCTCCTCATAAATTGGTCTTTAATTTGAAATGAACATCCGCTCCGATTGCCGGTCTTACGAGACCCGCCCTTGATATGCTCTAGTCAACGCCAAGTATTCCTCAAGAGTGAGGTCATCGATGTTAACAACTTCCATGGTACCGAAAACTTGAAATATGATCGTGAGAAAAGTTTTAAAATAAAATGAAAGACTTAATATTAATCCTAATATAACTCCCCGACAATGACGCCAAAAACTTGATGCGGTGTTTCTTGACTGTGTCTTAATATTTATAGTGTCTCGCTATACCTATGGTCTACCCTAATGCACTAACGTCCTGTACCCGGTCGTGTATAGTGTAGTAAATGGTAAAGCCGAGGTCGTCCCAAGAGCTATGTGTGTTGGATTATTACTAAGTCTAATTGTCACATAATAATAACGGTTTTGATAGGGATTTAATTAATTAAACTACTAATGCAGAATATAAAATAAAAGCAGATAAATGTGTGAAGGGAAATCAATAGAGGAATAGTGGTGCTAACCTAGTCAATCCTCCTAGCTAGTTATGTCTACGTCTACCTACTTCCAATTACTTCTGTGGGGTCAAATTCGAGAGGACAACATTTGGTCAATTAAGCCTAACCTATCAAAGAAAGATGCCACCATTGGAGAAATCAAAGACCGTCAAAAGTCATGTTGTTCTGGTCCCCTAAGCCGAGTCATTAAGTCCGCTACATGCTAGATTCTAAATAGTGAGTGCCCTACCGTTAGGAACTTAGACACTACACCCCCAATTCTTAAGTTCATCCAAACGATAGGTGATCAGTTGGTCAAATCGCACAAGTAGAAAGGGTCGTAAGTTGGTCATATCTTACCCTTCCTGTCTCGATCCGCTCACCTAGGGTCATTGGTCATATCTCCTAGGCAATTCGCCTCTATCGCCATTCAAAACTACCGAACCAAGGGTGACTACCAAAGAACTATGCATGCATACACTTAGAAATAATTGTACGGAGTAAAGATAAACGAAAAAAACAATTAAGGAATCATAACTAGGCTAGCACCAAAGGGTGCTTAGCTCATATTAATCATGCAAATCAATTCAATATTCAAAGGTACGAAATACATGAATTGAAAGTAAAGAAATATAAAATGCTAAAGCTTATCGTAATGGTGTGACTTCTCCCTTGAAACGACAGATGCTTCCTAGACCGCCTTGAGATTTTTCCCACGCTCAGTGTTGTGTGTGGAATGGGATGCTTTGAAATCTTTGGAATTAGGTGGGGTATTTATAGGCCAGTGCGGGTTACGGCGTAAGCAATAGAGGAGTTACGCCGTAACCTTCTATTTCTTCGTAAATGCACTAGATACGCTAGTTACGGCGTGAACCTTATAAGTGGTTACGCCGTAGTCTTCAATAAACTCGGTTACGCCGTAAGTGATGCAAGAGTTACGGTGTAAGTATCGGTGACGTGGAACCTCCTTTGACCTAATGGAGTTACGTCATAACCTTTGGGAAGAGTTATGTCGTAACCTCTTGATAGGTTAGACTGGTCTCGCAATAGTTACACGTAATGTGAGAGAGACGAGTTACGCCTGTAACTTCTTCAAAATAGGCATATTGTGATAAATCTTTAGTAATGTTTCCATTTCGCGCCTCTTTAGCTCCAATCTCGTAATTTACCCGAAAGTGGAAAACAATGGAAAACAAGCGTAAATCCATATAGATGATATAAATAACGAGCATTATCGTGGGAAATTAACACTTAATATTCAGGACTATTTGATGTTATCACCATAATAACAAAGTTACCGTTATTTGAATTTTACCCTCTTTTTACCGTTGGAAAGTATGTTGATAAGACAAGCGATTGCTTTCCACGTGTGTGCAAGACTTTCCAAAGCAAGACTTTCAAGCAAGACTTTCATATAACCAAAAGCAAGATTTTCCATTCTCCTCTTTATAATTGCAAAAACACCAAATAGGAATTGGATTGCCTCCCCTCAAATAATGCATAGGACTGTCTAACAAACGAATCAGTCCTCCCCTTAAAGATAGCTTAGTAATTAATCATACCAATACTCACCACCAAGTGATTGAATCTTGAAACATCAAATCCTTTGGTGAGTAGATCAGCTACACTATCGTCTGTGTGAACCTTAACAACATTAATAAGCCTATGCTCATAACAATCTCTGATAAAGTGATGCCTAATCTGAATGTGCTTGGTCTTGGAGTGATAAACTGGATTCTTCACAATGCAAATGGTACTCTCATTATCAATGTTAATAGGAGTATTCTTGAAGTTGAACCCATAATCCAAAAGTTGATTCTCGCATCCATAACACTTGGCCACAACAGCTGCAGCAGACTACATATTACGCTTCGATGGATGATGTTCTTCGCAATAGTTTGCTTCTTACATTGCCATGAGACTAATCTTCTTCCAAGATCTTGGCATCCTCTAGTGGTTGATCTTCTATCATAGTTATCACCGCATAATCACTATCGAAAAAGCTTCCAAGTGAAAAGGTGAATCCTTTGGATACCACAACCCCAACTTTGGTTGTTGTTTCAAATAACTAAAAATTCTTTTCACCGCATTCATATGAGAAACCTTAGGTGAGACTTGATATCGTGCACATAAAGCAGAAAGCAAACATGATATCGTGCCTAGATGCGATTAAGTACATAAGACGACCAATCATAGATATGTACAACTTGACTTCAACAGTTGACCATCTTCATCCTTGCCCAATGAGTTGATAGACTTGATAGGTGTAGTGACCGGCTTCATAGCATTAAAATTAAACTTCTTAAGAATGTCAGAGACATACTTATCTTGACTTATGAAAATTCCCTCCTTTAACTGTTTAACTTGTAGCCCCAAAAGAAAGTCAATTCACCCATTGAACTCATTTGAAATTCATGTTGCATCAGCTGCTCAAACTTCTTCACCATTGACTATTTTGTAGCTCCAAAGATGATATCATCTACATAAAATTGAACTAGCATGATATCCTTCTTGTCTCTCTTGATAAACAAAGTCTCGTCAATAGCCCCCCTTCTGTAACCATGTTGTAATAAGAAAGTAGAGAGTCTTTCATACCAAGCTCTAGGTGCTTGATGAAGGCCATAAAGAGCCTTAACAACTTTGTAGACTTTGCTTAGATGTGCAGGATCTTCAAAACCAGGAGGTTGTTTGACATAGACCTCCTCTGTAATTGTGTCATAGAGAAAGGCACTCTTGACATCCATTTGATAAACCTGAAAGCCCATATGTGATGCAAAAGCAAGGAATATTCGGATAGCTTCAATCCTTGCTACAACAGCAAACACTTCATCATAATCTACTCCTTCTTTTTGTCTGTATCCTTGTGCAACTAACCTTGCCTTGTTCTTGATGACATTCCCTCTTTCATCTCTCTTGACTTTGAAAACCCATCTTGTACCAATAACTTTCTTGCCATCTGGTAGATTACATAATACCCAAACTTCTTGAAGTTTGAATTGAAGAAGTTCTTCTTGCATGGCTTCAACCCAACTCTCATTAGTTAAAGCTTGAGCTATATTCTTGGGTTCTTCTTGAGAGATAAAGCAAGTGAATAAGCATGTTTGGTGATCCTTATGATTCAGCCTGTTCTGTTTATAGACAAAGCTAAGTAAAGCATTATGTGGTTTAGAAAAACCTTTAGCTTTAGTCCTTGTAAGCACTCCAGAAGTATAAAGTCCAATATTTTGATCAGTAGGATGATTCTTATGTACTCTTAAGATAGGAGTTTGTGGAACTTCAAGATTATCACCCAAATTTGTGAAATCAGCATCTTCATTGGAATCTGAGAAAATACCTTCATCTTCAAACTCATCATCAATATCTTCTAGGCCGTGCATGTTAGGATCATCCAAATCATCCAAAGTGTCATCAACAGCAAAGCAGATTTTGATCCATAATCTTGTGATCAAAAGCACCGTGAGGGTGTTCAGAGACTTACCCTTTTTCTTTGCTTCTTCAAGAGCTCTTCTCTGATCATCATCATAAGATTGTGCTACTACATCTTGAAAAAGCATGTTATTAAGTTCATCTTGTATAGCTTGATCTTCAGCAGATAATGAAGACTTTGGTTCATCGGTAGTTTTCCCCTTCTCGACAGTTATAGGTTCTTCATCAGGAACTGCATCGGGTCTAATGTTGACTCCATGCACAATGTACTGTAAATCATCTTCCTTGTGATCTACTTGATTTTCTTCTCTAACAGGTACATAATTCATAGAAGGAGTCAAAACCTCAAGATAAAACATCCAATCGGGACCTTTACCCTTTGATTTTCTTGATCTTCTAAAATTCAACATGAAGACAATCTTGAACCTTTTGGTGACTCATTGTACACTCTAAATCCTTTGTTGTTGGTGCAAGATCCCAATAAATATCCTTCTTCCGACTTGCCATCAAATTTTCCCAGATTATCAATTGTATTGAGAATAGGTAGAGGCATCCAAAAGGCTTCATAAATCGAATGTTGGGTTTGTTTCCATCGAAACTCATAAGGTGTCTTCATCCGAGGTTTAGTGATCGATACTCTATTCAACACATAGCTAGAAGACTTACAACTTCAAATTTCAAAATTGAATAGGTAATAAAGAATCTGCAAGCATTGTTCGGCCGCTTCAATCAAAGTTCTATTCTTTCTCTGCAACACCATTCTCACTGTGGAGTTCTAGCAATACTAAACTCCCTCTTGATCCCTTTCTTGGCACAAAATTCATCCATAAGCTTGTTCTTGAATTCGGTCCCATTATCACATCTAATACCTCTTACTTTGAGTCTCAATTGATTTTCAAGGGCTATTATAAGATCATAAATAGCATCAAACGTTTCATCTTTAAAACCCAAGAAAATACCCAACTAAATCTATCGCAATCATCCTGTCACAACCAGACAAGACTTCTTGTTTAGACTAGCAATGTAAATAAGTCCAAACAAATCCATGTGCGCAGACTCCAAAGGTTCTCTAATGGTTCTTTCCTCAATCTTCTTGCATGAAGTTTTATGTTGTTTACCTTTCTTGCACGCCAAACATGAGTGATCATTCTGTATGTTTTGGAAGGTAAACCTCTAACTAAATTTCCTTTGACCAACTTGTTGATATTCTTGAAATTTACATGGCCTAATCTTACGTGCCATTGATGTGCTTCTTCAAGTGTTGCATTTGCTACTAAACAAGTTGCTCTTCCGTAAGAGTGAAGACTCTTCATATCCAGTTGTACACATCATTAGTTCTTGGTACTTTCAAGACTACCAAGTTATCATCAACAAGCTTGAATTCAAGGGAAAGAATGAGACATTCGTGTCAAGAATAACATAGGGTGCTTCTTGTCACAGATCCGAGAAACCGACAAAAGGTTGAATTTGAGTTCCTTCACATAACGAACATTCTCAAAATCTATTCTTCCTGCCTTGATAGTTCCTTTGCGATTATTCTTCCTCCACTAGCATCATTCCCAAATGCAACTCTTCCTCCACAATAGGATCTAAAATCGTGCTGTAATCTCTTTGTCTCTTGTCATGCTTCCAGAGCAACCACTATCCACAATTAGATGATCTTTAAGCTCCTCTTATGGGTTGCCTGCACAAAGATAAAAGAGTTAGTTAATTTTAGGAACCCAAGCCATTATTGACTTGTGTTCCCCTTGTGGAGTTACATACTTAAATTCTTTAAGTATGTAATTCCCACTATCTTTAAGCACATGATCAATTATCTTTGGTTGTTCAAAAACTTGTGTTGGTTTTTCAGTAAAAAACTCCTTTTCATCCAAGTTCTCTTTATTATTTTCAACAAAAATCTCTGTTTCACCCATACTTGCTGAAAGTATTGTTTGTTCCCCATCAATACTTTCCTTCTTAACCCATTTGGTTTTAACTTCTGGTGTAGAGTCCCTTGATCTAGCTACTTTCTTTGAGTTAAAACATCTTCTAGATTGATAGTAATGAGATCTCCTGGGGTTTTTATTCCAAAAAGTGTGAGCAGTACCTTGATTGTTTGAAAATCTAGCAATACTTTGAGAAGGTACCGTGATTTTGAAAAGATCTTCTTTGGTGAGGGTACTTATGGTCGTGTGAGAAATTGATGTGGTTAACCCTTTTGAATGATTCTAGACCTGGTTTATTCTCCTTGGTTTTTGGTTCATGATCCGGTCTTTGGGAATTTGGTTAAGTAATCGAGTGAAAGTCACAGTCCTTGATCGATGATCGAACTATAACAAACAAAACATAATTTTGACCCATACTCCCAAAATTTCTTCCTTTAGGTCTATGATTAAAAGTATCCTGCTCTTTTGGTGAATGATGAAAATTGTTTTGACCAAAATTATCCCAAAAGGTTTAGCAAGATTTTGAAAAGGTTTTCTTAAAGGTACTGGCGATCGTGCAAGATACTTTGAGTTGAAGGTACCGCTTGACTCTTAACATCATCAACCTTAGGTTTTTCAACTGTTTCTTTTGGGGTTTCAGAACTAGATTTACCTGTAAGCTTCTTCCTAAACTCTAAGTTGTCTACTCCAAAATGAGAAACATCTGCCCTAAGTGGTTGAAAACTACCAGTGGGATGAGGGACTGCATGATAACCATTGTCTTTCTTAAACTCTGGAGGTGTTTGACTAATTGATTCCTCATCACTAGATGTGTTATCTACATAATTGATGAGTTCATCATCACTAGTTGTTATATCCTCAGAATCAAGTTGTTCCTGATCACTAGGTGGATTCTCTTCTATGCTACTAAAGTCCATACCAAATCCTAGTCCAGTTCTAATGTAAGCTCTTCTCTGTTTTTCAACATAACTAACATGAGAAAGACCAGATTGTCCCCAAGCAGCAAACTTTTCTAGCAATTCATCCCTTTCCTTAGTCAGCTTTTCAATTTCAGAAATCTTGTATCCTAACTTCCATTCACTTAATTTTAACTGATAATCATGTTGTTCATACTTTTACGCCCAAGCCATTTCATTATTTTCATGTGTTATAATTTTGGCTTCCATAGACTCTAAAGTGATTTGATAACCAGTTACCTCTGACCTAGCCCTACTATAGTTATCTCTTTCAATTACATAATCATTAAGCACTTTTTGATAAAAATTATGACACTTAGAGCATACCTCAAAGATAGGGGTAAACTTGGTGAAGTAGCTACCATAGCAAGCAGAACAGGTTCATCTTCATTCTCCATGCTCCAATCAAAACTTCCTAGACCATCTCTGGATTCCAAAGCAGCATGTCCAGGTTCCTCATCAACAGATGTGCTCCAATCAAACTCTTCCACTGATTCTTCCACTGCTACCATACAATAGGATACTGGTTCATCATCAAACTCAGCACTTCAGTCAACCTCTGACAGATTCTCTTGAGCAACCAAAGCTTTTGTTTTTGTTATAGGGATTTCCTTTAGTTCAAGCTTAGGTTTGTCAGTCATTATGTTTGCCTGATATTTAGCAAACTTGCATTCCCTTGAAAAGTGTCCAGTCTTTTGACAGTTAAAGCATTCAATCTTTGACTTGTCAAAGGTGATACCCTGTTTGGGTTTGAAGTCAATGCCTCTTCCTGTTTTCTTCATGAACTTCTTGATCCTAGCAGTGATCATAGCAACTTGCCACTTGATATCAATTTCTACAAGAGCATCCTCTTCAATTTGTGACAAATCCTCTTCATAAGTAACAGGTAAAGTGGCTTGGTGAGCAAAGAATGAGCATACGACTTCATCAGAATGGATGGTGTCTGATGGTGATGATGTGGGGTTGGTCATGGTTGTGATAGAATGAGCAGGATATGTAGTACTTTGGGAAACAAGATTGCTTTGAGTAGGTAAGCGATACTTTTAGTGGAAGTATCGCATTTCTTTCGTAAGACACAAAAGCTATCTTGTGAGACTTTGAACTTGTTTGGCCATTCATCTCATGCTCATACACCTTTAGATGGTTGTAGAGATCATCAAAGTCCATAGTGTCTAAACCAGGTTGTCCTCTGATCATAGTAGCAATCACATGCCATGTCGATGGCAAACTCCTTAAGAACTTCAGATTTGCATCTTCAACAGATACTTCTGCCTTGTATAACTCTAGCATGCTAAGGAGATTTTGGAATCTATCATAGGCAGCATCAAGACCTTCTCTTTCACCAACAGTGAAAGTTTCAAACTGTTGCTACAACAGATTTCTGTGCATCTTCTTGGCAGCATCATTCCCTCCAAATCTAGTCTTGAGAGCAGCCCATAGTTGTCTTGCATCCTTAGCATCATAGAATTTGAGTAGGTAACCATCGGGGATATCAGACAATAGGATGTTGAGAGCCTTTTCTTGATTTCTTACTGTTGCTGCTGGTAAGACAGCCTTGGGTGGTTTAGGTTGTCCAGGAATCTCTATAGGTTCTACAACAACTTCATTACCATTGACAATTACATTCCATAGTGCATGGTGCAGTAATGGCAATGTCTTGCCTCATCTTCATGCTCCATAGATCGTAATCTCCTTCTTGATAATAGGTATTCGAGTGAGGTGATGGATGGGGTGGTGCGACTTGATTGACATCTTTAGGGTTTGTTATTAACTAGGTTTTAAGGGTTTCTTCAAGCGAGTTTCCACACAAGCTCGATACCACTTGTAACCTTGGATAAATCCTAAGTTGCTAACAAAGAAACACTAAACTAACTCTATTAAGTATGCGGAATTTACTTAACAAAGATAAGAAGAATTAACTTTAACTTTAACAATTATATTAAAACTCTGAATCGCTTGATACACATTCACTAACAATCCCTAACAACTCTAATATCGAACTTGATAAACTCTAAAACTCTCTAATAATGCACGACGCTTAATGCCAATCTAGGGTCCTTTTATAGGCTTAAGGATAACCCTAGTCGGTTTACAATTACAAACCTTGTACGTCAAGTAATACTAAATAAACTTAGAACATTCTAGAATTACCTTTAACCTTGCAGTACTTTGATGATCGAGCAGTACTTTGACATTCTTCTTTAGCAGTACTTTGACTCTTCAGTACTTTGACTTTATATATACCAACAAACTGTTTTTTTAAGCTTATATACATTCGAACTTCATCGAAGTGTCATTCTTAGAGTGACAAATCAACGACCGTAGATGTTATCGAAAAATAAAAAAAGATGAGAAGAATTTTTTTTTAATAAATATTTACAAGAGATGTATGAAGAAAAAACTTTTACTCCTCGTCTTCCTCTTGAAGACGTTTGAGTGTTTCCGGTTATAAACTCTTTATACCAAGTCGTGGAAGGATAAACTCTAAACGTTCTCTAGGAAGAGCTTTGGTGAAGATGTCGCTAACCGATATTGGTCTTCACAAAATATAGTTCCACCACACCGTTCTCCACTTGCTCCCCGATGAAATGATGTCGAATGTCGATATGTTTTGCTCTTGAATGTTGAACATTGTTGCATGAGAGAGAAATGGCACTCTTGTTATCTGTCTGAGAGGGATTTTGTTGAATTCAAAGCCATAGTCGATAATTGGGATCTCATCCATAGGATTTGAGCACAACAAGATGACATGGCTATGTATTCTGCCTCTGTAGAGGATATAGAAGTACTCATTTGTTTCTTTGAAGACCAGACACAAGCTTATCACCCAAAAACTAAGCACCTCCCGACGTGCTTCGACGTGTAGCTTGACACCGCATGGTCAAGATCTCGCATAGGTCGTTAGTGACATACCGATGTCCTTGGTACCAAAGTCCCATGTTGATGGTTCCTTGAGATACCGAAAGACCCATTTAACCGCTTCAAGGTGCTTTTGGTAGGCTTAGCACGGTATCTAGCACACATGCATACAACGAACATAATGTCTGGCTCATCGGCGAAGGTACATCGGGGACCCAATCATACTATGATATTTAGTTTGGTCAACCATGATCCCCGAGTGGTCCTCATCCGGTTTAGTACGCTCCACCATGAGAGTGTCAATAGGTCACAAGAATCAAATCCAAATTTCCTTAATATTTCATTAGCATATTTAGATTGATTGATAAAAATGCCTCCGGACTTTGTGAAATTTGTAATCCCAAGAAAATGACATTTGTCCCATCATTGACATTTGAAATTTGGAGCCCATCTCCTTAGAAAACGGTCACATTCATTGGGGTCGGTCGAGGCAAAAATAATATCATCAACATAGATTTGAACATGAATTAAGTGTTTTTTCGAACAATGTCGGATCAATCGCTCCTTTGTTGAATCCATTAGATACAAGAAACTTCGATAGCGTGTCGTAACATGCCCTTGGAGCTTGCTTCAAGCCATAAAGGGCCTTCTTCAAGCGATAAACATGAGTAGGATGCTCGGATTCACAAAACCTTCGTGTTGGTAGACGTATACTACTTCTTTCGGATCTCCGTTAAGAAAAGCAATTTTACATCCATCCGATAGACTACCATGTTCTTACGGCATCGTTAGCGTGAAGATTACGATTGCCACGATACTTGCAATCTGGAGCAAATGATTCTTCAAAGTCAATACCTCCTCTTGACGATATCCTTTTGCAACCAATCGAGCCTTGTTCTTTAGCACATCACCATGCTCATCAAGTTTTACTTTAAAGATCCATTTTAGAGCAATGATCATAGCATGACCAGAGCGGTACTAATTCCCATACATCTAGTCGATCGAACTAATGAATTTCTTCTTGCATGGCATTGAACCATTGCCTTCATCATGGCGCTTTCACGCCTTTTGGTTCGACCTTAGATAGTATGGAGTTGAAGAAGCACCACAAGGCATCGGTTGCAAGTTGTTTTGAGTGGATCTTTGGATGAGAAGGGTTTCCAATGATGTTGTCCAATGGATGGTCATGTGTCCATTTTCTAAGGTGTTTGTGTGGTTGTTGTTGAGGAACTAAAGTAGCGAGTTTGGATCTCCGATGAAGATGGTTATGAAGTTGGTTCAGAGCAAATATGTTCTCAAATGGAGCATCTTGGGAGTAACAAAGGGTTATCTCCATCATAGGTGCCAGAAACATTTCCATGATGTACACTCGATGATTGAGGATTTGATGATGAAGATAAATGATCTGCAGTAGGCGCATCTTGACTCAATGACATAGAAACTGAAGGGTTATCTATGTTGACTTTGTTAGGAGCAGCCTTTGTTGATGGATTTGACTCATCATTAGCAATAGACTCATAGTATTCATCAAACATTGGATCAAACAATTTCTTCAAATCATCTTCCGAAGGGGGTACATATGGAATTGCTTTTGAGGGGTCAGGTACAAGAGAAGAACTAATGGGATAACTCAATGAGTGTTGAGATGCGGGTCCGAACTTGATTGTCCCGGAGCCATTTGCCCGACTCATCGAACGTGACGTGAATAGTTTCCATGATATCTCGAGTTCTTTTGTTGTAGATTCGGTAACCCTTCCTGTTTGGTGCATAACCTACAAATACTCCAATGTCCGCCTTAGCTTTTAATTTACCTAAATCTTGACCATCATTCGTTGGATAGCACAAAGTACCAAACACACGAAGGAAAGAGAGATCAGGTTTTCTATTGTGGATAAGTTCGTATGGAGTTTTTCCATGAGTGGTGTGTATGAGGGAACGGTTTTGGGTGTAGCAAGCAGTGGCAATGGCTTTAGCCCAGAGAAACATTGGAACCTTTGAGTAAATTAGCATAGTTCTTGCGACTTTCTACAAGAGTTTGATTTCGTCTTTCAACTACACCGTTCTGTTGAGGAGTTCGTGGAACACTTATTTGATGACTAATTCCAACGCTTTGATAAAACTGACTTAGTTCTTTGTTAACAAACTCAGCTCCATTGTCCGTTCGGATGATTCTAACAGTCTTGTTAAGTCGAACCTGCAGCTGTTTGATAAGTTTAATGATGACATATGGAGTTTCATCCCTTGTCCTCAAGAACTTAACCCAAGTGAATCGAGAGTAGTCATCAACAACGACTAACACATACTTCTTTCCATTAATTGTTTGCACTCTCATGGGTCCGCACATATCCATATGAAGAGTGTGAAGAACTTCCATAACTGAGTTTGCGGGTTTGGGTTTGTGGGCATATTTCTTGCTTTTTCCCAATTGGCATGCTGAACAAAGATGATCTTTTTCATACTTTAATCTTGGTAAGTGATGCAGTTTAACTTACTGTGTCTTAATATTTATAGTGTCTCGCTATACCTATGGTCTACCCTAGTGCACTAACGGGCAGTGTACCCGGTCGCATGTAGTGTAGTAATCGGTAAAGCCGAGGTCGTCCCAAGAGCTATGTGTGTTGGATTATTACTAAGTCTAGTGTCACAGATTTAATAAAGGTTTCGATAGAGATTTAATCAATTAAACTACTAATGCAGAATAAAATAAAGCAGATAAATGGATAAAGGGAAATCAATAGAGAGAAGTGGTGCTAACCTAGGTAATCATCCTAGCTAGTTATGTCTACGCCTACTTACTTCCAATTACTTGGTGTGGGTCAAATTCGAGAGGACAACATTTGGTCAATTCGCCTAACCTATCAAAGCAAAGATGCCACCACAGAGAAATCAAAGCACCATCATAAGTCCCTGTTGTTCCCGGTCCCTAAGCTAAGTCATTACACCGCTACATGCTAGATTCATAATAGTGAGTTCCCGGCCGTTAGGAACTTAGACACTACACACCCAATTCTTAAGTTCATCCAAACGATAGGTGATCGGTTGGTCAAATCGCACAAGTAGAAAGGGTCGTCGGTTGGTCATATCTTACCCTTCCGTCTCGGTCCACTCACCTAGGGTGGGTTGGTCATATCTCCTAGGCAATTGGCCTCACCGCCATTCAAGACTACCGAACCAAGGGTGGCTACCAATGAACTATGCATGCATACACTTAGAAATAATTGTACGGAAGTAAAGGTAAACGCAAACAAAACAATTAAGGAATCATAACTAGGCTAGCACCAAAAGGTGCTTAGCCGCTCATATTAATCATGCAAATCAATTCAATATTCAAAGGTAAGAAATACATGAATTGAAAGTAAAAGAAATATAAAACGCTAATGCTTATCGTAATGGAGTGACTTCACCTTGGAAACGACTCTGATGCTCCTCTAGACATGCCTTGAGCTTTTTCCCACGCTCGTCAGTGTTGTGTGTGGAATGGGATGATTAGAAATCTTTGGAATTGTGGGGTATTTATAGGCGGATATGGGTTACGGCGAACCAATATAGGAGTTACGCCAGTAACCTTCTATTCCTTCGTAAAATGCACTAGATCATTGGTTACGGCGTAACCTTATTAGTGGTTACGCCGTAATCTTCAATAAACTCGGTTACGCCATAAGTGATGCGATGAGTTACGGCGTAAGTATCGCGTGGAATCTCATTTGACCTAATGTGGTTACGTCAGAACCTTTGGGAAGAGTTACGCCGTAACCTTCTGATAAGTTGGCATACTGAGTCACGCAATAGTTATGGCGTAATGTGAGAGGTGAGTTACGCCATAACTTCTTCAAAATAGCATACTGTAATAAATCTTTAGATATGTTTCCAGTTCCGCGTCTCTTTAGCTCCAATGATCGTAATTTACTTGAAAGTGGAAAACAATGGAAAACAAGCGTAAATCCATATAAATGATATAAATAACGAGTATTAATGGGGGAAATTGACACTTAATATTCAGAACTATTTGATGTTATTAAATATCCCCCCACTTGAAATCTACTTGCCCTCAAGTAGACCTTATTAGAAAGATTCCTAAAAAGATATCTCCCATAACCTGGAAAATATGAGTTTACAAATTCCTTATGCTAGAATAAAACAAAGCTGAACACCTCACGAAAGGGAACAAACACTCAAATCTCTCAACTATTCTAAGTGTCAATTTCGGGTGATCACCAATCGCATACCATAGCATGTATTCTATCATAAGCTTGGTGGTTACACAAATCTCCACCACTAGAGTTAAGGGCTAAACAATTCTCAAGGCAATATGGGTAGACACGACAAAGGTTAAGGGTGACTCGTCATTACTAACATGTCACGTGAAGTGGACAAAATCAATGCTACATGACCAAATCCATGGGCAAGACACCAAAGATTGCTCGTTGCATCACCTAGATACGCTTCATGACTAAAAGGGTAGGATAAGACATGAGATATATAATTGGTGTAAAATAAAAACAAGGTGTAGTCTAAATTTATTACCAAGTCATCACCACTTCACCGTCCGCCCAAAGTTCATGCTTAGAAGTCAAGAAACGGATCATGAAATGCAAGGTAGATGTGTCATTAGAGGATGTCATGATGGGCACACTACCTTTTTCTCCAACTGCTGGCATAACTACCAACTCTAATCTTCAAATGTGACCGAGGTGGCCTCCTCGATGCTAATCAATAAAGCTCATACTACGATTGCTTATAACATTGAACTTTACAATAACATAATCATAACAACTTTTTTTTTTTTTTTTTTTTAACATAACATAACATAACATAATATCCCCACTTGAGATGAACAATGGGAATTGGGGTCTTCAATGATCTTGAAATGTTGTCGGTGAAAGCGTGATTTCGAACCTTTCCACCGAACCTTGAACTTAGGCAAATGATGACTTCCAATTACAAATAAAGACTACGTAGGTAGGCTAAGGTGTATCGAAACAATATATTGGGTGAACAAAATGAAAGGAATGGCTCGTAAGGGTGTATCTAGGGGTATCTTGCACTAAAATGAGTGCAACAAAAGGGTTTCACACGGGGTCGAAAAGTCAAGGTGACTAATCGATAGACTCACAATGGTAGGTTGTTTGGGTGATAAACATATAATATTGCCTTCTAAACCGAAAAGTCCAAATACATCGAGCTAACTCAACATACCTCGCCTATGGTCTCGAAATGATGCAAATGCCAAGTTCTAAAGTTTACAAGCTACCTAAGCACACTCATAATTTGGTGGATTTGGGGTAAAATATTGGAAACGGATAAGGCTAATCTCACCATATAATATCAAGGGTTGTATGTGCTCGCTAAGGTATAATCTAGTTAGGTTAAGAAAACATGTCAAAATTTTAAAAATGGCATAATTTTTCAAAATAAACTAGAAAAATGAGGGCGAAATAAAGTTCAAGAGATAATTCTACTCCCGTCCCCCCACTTGAATTGTACAAAGTCCCTTTTGTACTAGGCATTAAATAAAGGTGAAGAGAAATGTAGAATTAGAGCGAGAACTTCCCTGAAATTTGCTCCATAAAGAAGGAAGTCCTACGAAAAAGAGACGTGCCTTCGTATAAGCATCATGAACAAACTTCAATCCTTGAAATCACAATACCGACAAGCATAATTCTAAAATGAAAAATGAAAATGAAAAACAAACCTAACTCACTTCAGTAGGAATCACGGTTGCATTTAGCGAATGCAACAAGTTTTTAAACCACTTGGTGTCCCAAGTGGACGAGTGAAGTCTCGTGAGGGTTTCAGGAACACACCCACAAAGTTCATTTAAAACTAATACAAGGTTATTTTGTTTTAAAATGAAAGAATTAGCAGAGAAAGTTACGTCAGAACTCTTTTGAGGGAGTTACGCCAGAATCGGCAAAACCCGGAATGAGTCAGAAGCGAGTAGTTACGGCGTAACCACCGAGATGGTATTACGCCGTAATTGGTAATGCGTCAAGAATTTTCGCTACAAGGTTGGTTACGGCGAATCACCAAGATGAGTTATGTCGTAACTCGTTCGATCAAGAAACCGCAGCAGATAATTACTTCCTCGTTTCCGCAAAAATAGTTAGAAAACACAAAACCCAACGAAAAGAAATAAAATAAAAGAAATGGATAATTCGGTTGTCTCCCGAAGAGCACTTTTCTTTATTTATGAGTCTTTAAGTTAGACTCGAGAGTCGCTGGGCTACCGGTGCTTGTTGGTCATTTCGTGGACATGGCAATCTCCATCTTCGGATCCAACTTACCAAATTCTCATCCCTTTTGTAGTCATTTCCCAATTCTAAACAAACTAAGTAAAAGCTTTTGATTTTATGGTGGGGTGATCAATTCCTTTTTCTTTGTCTTCCTCACTGATATCGAGTAAAGGTTGAGCTTGGCTTAACTGCCTCTTGGTCCAATTTCTAAAGTTCTTGATCGTTCTCGGCATTTTGAAAATAGTCTTGTCATTGTTAATCTTCAACCATACTAATCCTTCTTTTCATTTTTATCTAAACCCGACATATCCTGAAAGGGCTTCCCTAAAATTACTCCCGTAAGACCATCCTCCACAAATTCACTTACGTCGTCAAGAACCATAAAGTCAGAGTTATCTTGCCAATGGGCCATCTCGACGTCACTAGAGAGGTCTTCAACACTCAATCCTAAGTTATCCTCTTCCTTAAAATTGACGAAAACATCAAAATCTCTCCCCGAGTAAACCTCTCCAGGATCCGACGGGTCGCTAAGAAATTTTTCTAAAGATTCACCAAAATTGCCTACTGGGTCAATTGCACATACCTTCTCCGGGGTAGACAAATGTTCATTAGGTCCGAAAGTAGCAATTTCTCCATTAGCTTCAAGAGTCAACTTTCCAGCAAAGACATCCACCTTAGTATGAGAAATAGCAAGCATAGGTCTTCCTAAAATGACTGGTATTTTGTTGTCTTCCGGAATGTCAAGAATCACAAAATCTACTGGGAAAAGGAATTTCTTAATCTTCACCAACACATTTTCAACAATTCCCAATGGCGATTGCATAGATCGATCAGCCATTTCAATTTTCATCTTGGCCGGCTTTAAGTTACCAATTCCCATACGCAAAAATATCGAATGAGGCATTATGCTAATACTTGCTCCAAGATCAGCTAGGGCATTACACATATTTAGACTCCCGATATAGCAAGGAGAGTGAAGCATCTGGATCTTTTTCCTTCTCGGTAGCTCGTTCCTCAAAACCACCGAGCATCTTTCGTTGAGGTGAATTGTCTCATCAATACTTAATTCTGCGCAATATCATGATGATTAGTATTAATGAATTATTGATAGGAGGGTTTACAAGCAAAGTTTGGTCCGTATGACTGTCTCTCCATGCTTATTCGTCGCTTAACTTTTTCCGAAAAGGTCAAAGGTTCTTCGAGGATAGTTTCTGATGTGGACAACTTCCTCCTCCCTAGTCGCAAAATAATCGAGATAGCTTCGAACATGAACTAACACTCTTCTCCAATCTTTTAATTCTATCACCGTGCATGTTGAGAGAAGAGATTGTATTATCCACGAATGTCCTCATCAATTTTGCAATCCTATCATCTCGTTCTCTTGATTCCCTGATGTGGTCAAGAATTTTTCTTTCAAGATCGCTCCCGGTTTTGGTCCTAAACACGCTCTTAACCTTTTCAACCCTGCATGCTTCAGCTTCTCTTTATAACCTTCGTTTTTCAAAAATTTCCCCGTAATTGTATTCTTGCTTTGTTATCGTCTTCATTACCTTATGATCGAAATTGTCTCTTGGTCCGTACCCTGTATCCATGTGCCACTTGTAGCAATGTTCAGAAATCCGCTGAATACATTCCAAGGCCTGATCAGGAGTCATGCTAGGAATAGGTCTTGGTGAATCGAGAAGTTCTCGTGTTCGCGCATTAATCCCACGATAGAAGACGTATACGATCTGATGTTTGTTTAGATCATGGGTAGGGCATCGATAGAGAATCTCATTAAATATTTCCCATGCTTGGTAAAGCGTTTCTTCTCCAACCTGAATGAATTGATAGATTTTCCCAAGAAGCTTGGCCATTTTTGAAGGAGGGCAAAATTGCAGGACGGATTCTTTTCTAAGTTTATCCCACGCTCCTTTACAATCGTGAGGAGTTTATTATACCATCTTTTATTTGTCCCGTAAAGAGTCATAGGAAAAATCCTTGCAAAGGATCGAATAGCTCGGAGTACCTCCGACGTTAAAAGAGAGGACAAGTGGAGAACATCTTCACGTGATTCGAGAGTCCTCATCTTTGTTTCTAGAAAACTCAAGTTGATGTAACTCTCGAATAATATGATCCGGAATAGAGTATTTTTCGATGTGAGAATCTTGAGTGAAGCTTCGTTGGCGTTCTCATTCGGTCGCTCTAAACATCGCTCCATAGTTAGGTCATCGATATTATTTTCATTGATGACCTCCGGTTCACGTCCGATCGGTCCGATTCAGAAATGAGAAGATGTTGTGAATAGGAACCGAGAATAGACTTTCCTTCTTCAAATTGTTTCTCCGGTCATCGAATGGGCATGTAAAAGGCCTCGAGAATGAGTCTTGTATCCCGACATTATCGTAAAGAAAATTAAAATAGACTTAATATGAAATCCTAAAATAGCTCTGCAATGCCAAAAACTTGATGCAGTTTTATCGACTGTGTCTTAATATTTATAGTGTCTCGCTATACCTATGGTCTACCCTATCGAATCGGCGGGTAGTGTAGTAATCGATAAAGCCGAGGTCGTCCCAAGAGCTATGTGTGTTGGATTATTACTAACTCTTGATTTAATAAAGGTTTTGATAGGGATTTAATCAATTAAACTACTAATGCGTAATAAAATAAAGCGTATAAATGGATAAAGGAAATCAATAGAGAAAGTGGTGCTAACCTAGTGATAAGGTTTTAAATGTACCTTTTGAGGGTCGCTTAAGCCCTTATTTGATCACTTTTGTATCCGTTATTACTTAATATCGCTCCTTTTCACTTTTTAGGTCTCTTGAAGGCAAATTGTTGGAATGGCACTTATTTGGACGAAAAGGTGCGGATATCTGAAGAAAATGGCCAAAGTCAAGAATCGAGACACTCAAGCTTTGAACACAAGGGGACGTCAGTGTTATCTCTGACGCCGCCGGAGCACATGTTGTGACGATAGAGTAGCCAAATTGCTTATTTTCAAGTGACGGTGTCGGGTTTAAAAGAGTAGGTCGTTGCAACCCGACGGCCTAGATTTGATCCGCACGGCGCCGAGATCAAGGGACGGCGTCACAAGCATAAGGTGACGCCGTCGCAAGACTAACGTGGCCAAGACGAAACCGGCGACGGACGGCCACAAATTATAAGGTGGACGCCGTCTAATGTAATCTTATATATAGAATCCGAATTTTTAGTTTTCGGTGTGTAGTCTTTTGGAGTAAAAAGCTAAACCGAACCAAGGTTGTCTTGTACAAGATTTTAGGGTTCCAAACCCTATCTTACATCAAGATAAGTGTTTTACTTCATTAATTCAATTATGTCTTCGCTATTGTGTGTATGCTTGCATGTTCTCCATGTCTCGCTAATTTACTTGTGTGTTTGCTTAGGAATATGAAACTTAACTATTGAATATTGATTGGTTTTCTTATCTTAATTGTTAATGATCTAGTAATGCGATAGGTCATTCATTGTGTAGTTAATGCTTGATTAATCTTTGTGAACCTTAGACTATAACACCTAGAGTAGTTGTAGGCTAAACCATCCAAAGAGTACCTTAGAGTTAGAGTTTATAAATCCTAGAGATTTTGTAGACGAGACCCTTTGGTAGTTTCAAAGAGTTAGGATAAACGATACCCTACGACCTTAGACACACAACGCAATTAAGAATAAGGACGTGACAATTCAACCATCAATAGGAGATAATTAAGGAGTAATAAAACCTAAGTAGACACATCTTTAAACCATCATACGAGCACACAATAATTAGACATAGACTACCCTCACCTTAGTTAATTAGATAGTAGAGTAATCGGTAGAAATACCAACCCCCCAAATCCAAACCCCGAGATTCGTACCTTTCCATTTCCTAGAAAATATAAAAGATAAAAATAATCTTCCTCAACCCCAACCTTAGCGTAGTAACCTCTCACTAGCATTTATATTCCCTAGAGAACGATATCAATTCCGTGGCTTACCCTAATACTACACTACAACGATTAGGTTCATCGCTTGGGTGTTGAAAACTTGCTCGACTAAAAGGAAGTTCCTTTGACCCCGTTACAACGCGTGTAGCGTTATCAAGTTTTTGGCGCCGCCATCGGGAATAGAATAGCTAGTTAGAGTTCACTTCACTTAGGTTTCTTTGCTTGATTCCTATCAAGTAAAATTTTTCTAATTTTCTTAGCTTCCTTGTAGTCTATCCCCTTCTTTGTGTTTGTGTTCAGAAGCCCTTTTCATTTGTCGCTATGGCAAGTGAAATTGCATTTGAATCATTAACAAATGAGGAACAATTGAATTTAAAGAGATTGGATTGGTTTTATTGTTCTAATGAATTTGTGAGTGAACTTAGAGATATCCAAAAGGAGACGGGTGTAAGGTTAGATGAATTTGATAAATTTTGTGCTTGTGTGGCTTCTATTCAACGATCATTGTTAGAATCAACTCCTTTTAGTGAGACCCTCCGAAAAATTTTGAGAAAAGCCTTTAAGCATAAACCATCGTTGTCACAACTTGAAGAAATGGATAAGGAGGATTTATCCAACCTTAGGCATCATTATCAAAAAGACCTGGTTTTTAAGAACATGGAACCTAAACCCGAACAAGATTGTGAGATGGTTAGAGTTGAACCACCTATTTGCATGTGTGGGATAGATTTCAAAACATATGACACGCATGAGGAATCCTTTAGGCAAATAGAACATAGTGATCAAATTTTTGAGACTGATTCTTATGAATCGGACCAAGAATTAGAAATGGCTAAAGAAGGATTTGAGATACTTAGAGTGTATTTGGGTTAGATCATACTAAAACACATGATGAACTTTTAGGAGATCTAGATATAATGGAGAATGAGGTGGAAATACCATCACTTGAGAAACACACATCGCCTATAACTTACCCGGAAGAAGTAGAAGAGACTATAGGAACCCCGATTGATATAGAACCTTTGGACCAAACGCCACTAGAGAATGTAGGTTTAGATGCTTGTTGTCATGACCTCTCTTAGTCCTAGGAAGTTCCTAATTTTGATAAAATGGAGCCTCAACCAAAACCTTACCCAATTTTCCGTCTTTAGATGTGAATATTGGAATGAATTAGGCCCTAATCCACCCATCAAAATAAATAATCCGGTAGTTGCTTGATAAAGGTGGTAGATCAGAGGCCATGTAGAGTGGAAGCTAATATAGGTGTAACCCATGACTTACACACTTATATCACCCATTCATGGTTGATAACAAGAAACATTATGGGTTTAAGCCGGGTTTATTAGGTCAAGATGGATCCTTAACTAAGAATCTTTTGAAGTTGATAAGATGACCCATTTTAGGAAAGAGATTTTATTCACCCGCTACACCAATAGACTTAGGTAAAACAACCCATGTGTATTTTTTTTTTCATTTTTATTTGTGTGTCATATATCTATTATTGATTGTTTATTCTCATGTTTAAATTTGTAAAATGCTTTATTTTGTTTTTAACCTCGCCTTAATCACATGTAAAGGTATTTTACATAAAGGATAAGTGTAGGGAGGATTACACACTTTCAAAAGAAACGTAAACATGAGAATTTCAATTAATTAAAAGATATACATGTGTGTTTGTTCGAGTCAAATGCTTGTATCGAGTCATAATGGATGTTTTGCGTAAAATTTTCCGATTTTAAAGATGTAAATTTTCCGTAATTTTTCCGTAAAATCGCACCGCTTTTTGTCAGATAACCGACGGCGCCAGATCGCAACTCGATGGCGCGTGAAGGAGTAAAACAATCGATTACTTTTTTCTCGCTTTCGAGCTACTTATAAATTTTGGAATTTTCTGTGTCTTAATTTTCCGTAAATTCAGAAACATCCATTCCACAAGCATTATATCCTAGTAGAGTCTTATATATATTATTACCGCCGATTTTACGAAGGTTTCATTTGTTTTCTTCAAGTGTGCGGTTTTATTTATCAAGAAGAAGATACATAGGGTTGGAAGGAGCTTTTCACGCATACATTCTTCTTGGAAAGGATTTAACCAATACTCACACACGGATCCTACCGAGCTAATCCGGGAGTATTAGTTTTTTCGCTTTTTATTACCTTCCATTATCATAACTCGTGATATTTTCGGGAACATTGGGGACAATGTTCGCTTTAAGTGTAGGGAGGAAAATAAAGCGGAACTTTGAAACTATGCTTATCCTTGATTATTTGCTTTGTCCAATTGTATTTGTGTAATAAACCATGAGAAAATGTCGGTTAGGGTAATTTTGGCACCAAATTTAAAATTTTCATGACACATAGGAGTGGGCCATTAGTCTTAACAAAAGCGCCTCACGGATAGGAAGTTACATGACTAGCACAAAACCCTTTACCACCTAAATTCCACCCAAAATGTGAGGATCACCCTTAGATTAGTAGGAATTAAAGCATTCATCTTTAATGCTTAGTGTGTGAACCGTAGTATAATAGATTCTAGAACTTGTTTTGTGATGCATCCCGAGATCGCTAGTAAGACTACACTTGTGTAGTTAGGAATAACTAAATGATAAGAGGCATTAGGATAACCCTTGTTTGACAACCCGTAATATAATTACTTCTTCCACATCGGTTGAGTAATTCCCCACACCCTTGCGTTGTACTCATATTTAGTACACGATACCCCTAGTTAACCCCTCGAGCCTATCCTTTCGCGGTTCTCGTGATGTTTCGTTTTCCGAATATCAATGAAGAGCATTGTTTACACCCCACCCCCAAATGTACACCCAAATCGCCTTTAGCCTACCTTGTATGCACTCAATTTTAGTGCATTATTGTTATCACCCTAAAAACTCTTAGTTCAATTATCTAGTTGCTAAGTCGAGTCATATCCTTTGTACACAGTTTTGGGACGATTGGGACTCATGGGAAAAGTTAAAGTTTATGAAATGACGGAAGGGAACGTTAAATTCAAATTCTCTTTATTTGCGTAATAATGTACTCCAAGTGTTTTGATTTTTCAATTGGTCAAATTAGTGTTAGAGTAATAAAACTCAAGTGTAGGGATGTGCCTATAAATCCCTATCATTTTGATGTTACCGTAGAGGATGGTAGAGTAAAAGTGTATGAAAAAAAATAATAAAACAAAACATTGAAAAAATAGAAAAAAAGAAAAAATAGAGTGTTGAAAAAAGAAAAAACAACTGACTACCATCCTACATCTATATTTAAATTTATGTTTGTTTGTTTCAGTTATCTAGAGTCTAGAGTGTCGAGTCTTGGCTTAGCAACGTCATTCTTCGCATGCTTGTAACATAAAGATTTTTGACTTGCCATCACTAAATAGCCTATCCCACCAAACCCTTTGTTTCCCTACCGTAAGCCTATCATTACAACCCTTTAAAAGACCTCTTAGATAGTCTTTCCTAGGTGCTTACGCCAAAGCGATGGAGGTTTGATCTAGTCTCAAGCCTATGGTAATCTATGAACTAGGACCGGTTAATGAGTGTTTATCTTCCATTTCCACTTTGATATATTTCATATACACCCGAGAGATGTGAGTATCCAAACACCCCTTGTGAGGTGCTAGTATGTAATTTTCGTGCTTGTTATGACTTTGCGGGGCTTATATGTGTTGTGGATTGTTCTAAACTAATGTTTCATGACCCCTAACTTATAAATTAATTGGCTAAAAGCACATTTGCTTGAGGACAAGCAAATACCAAGTGTAGGGATATTTGATAAGGTTTTAAAATGTACCTTTTGAGGATCGTTTAAGCCCTTATTTGATCACTTTGTATCCGTTATTACTTAATATTGTTCCTTTTCACTTTTTAGGTCTCTTGAAGGCAAATTGTCGGAATGGCACTTATTTGGACGAAAAGGCGGATATACGAAGAAAATGGCCAAAGTCAAGAATCGAGACACTCAAGCCATCAAACACAAGGGGTAGGCGTGTGTTATCTCATGACGCCGTCGAAGCACATGTTGTGACGATACAAGAGCTAAATTGCTTATTTTCAAGTGACGGTGTCGTTTTAAAAGAGTAGGTCGTCGCAACTCGGACGGCCTAGATTTGATCCGACGGCGCCGAGATGAAGGGACGGCGCCACAAGCATAAGGTGACGCCGCCGCAAGACTAACGTGGCCAAGACGAAACTCTAATAACGGCGACCGACGACGCCACAAATTATAAGGTGACACTGTCATCAATGTAATATTATATATAGAATCCAATTTTTAGTTTTCGGTGTGTAGTCTTTTGAGTAAAACCTAGACCGAACCAAGGCTGTCTTGTACAAGATTTTAGGTTCCAAACCCTATCTTACATCAAGATAAGTGTTTTACTTCATTAATTCAATTATGTCTTCAATTATTTGTGTGTATGCTTGCATGTTCTCCATGTCCCGCTAATTTACTTGTGTGTTTGCTTAGGAATATGAAACTTAACTATTGAATATTGATTGGTTGTCTCTTATCTTAATTGTTAATGATCTAGTAATGCGATAGGTCATTCGTTGTGTAGTTAATGCTTGTTTAATCTTTGTGAACCTTAGACTATAACACCTAGAGTAGTTGTAGGCTAAACCATCCAAAGAGTACCTTAGAGTTAGAGTTTATAAATCCTAGAGATTTTGTAGATGAGACCCTTTGGTAGTTTCAAAGAGTTGGGATAAACGATACCCTACGACCTTATACACACGACGCAATTAAGAATAAGGACGTGACAATTCAACCATCAATAGAGATAATTAAGGAGTAATAAAACCTAAGTAAACACATCTTTAAACCATCATACGAGCACACAATAATTAGACATAGACTACCCTCACCTTAGTTAATTAGATAGTAGAGTAATCGGTAGAAATACCAACCCCAAATCCAAACCCCGAGATTCGTACCTTTCCATTTCCTAAAAATATAAAAGATAAAAATAATCTTCCTCAACCCCAACCTTAGCGTAGTAACCTCTCACTAGCATTCCTATTCCCCAGAGAACTATATCAATTCCGTGGCTTACCCTAATACTACACTACAACGATTAGGTTCATCGCCTAGGTGTTGAAAAACTTGCTCGACAAAAGGAAGTTCCTTTGACCGAACGAGTGGCAGGTAGCGTTATCACCTAGGTAATCATCCTAGCTAGTTATGTCTCGTCTACTTAATTCCAATTACTTTAGGTGGGGTCAAATTCGAGAGGACAACATTTGCTCAATTCGCCCTAACCTATCAAGAAAGATGCCACCATGGAGAAATTAGTGCACCGTCATAAGTCCTGTTGTTCCGGTTCCCTAAGCCAAGTCATTAAGTATCGCTACATGCTAGATTCATAATAGTGAGTGCTCGGCCGTTAGGAACTTAGACACTACACCCCAATTCTTAAGTTCATCCAAACGATAGGTGATCGCTGGTCAAATCGCACAAGTAGAAAGGGTCGTCGGTTGGTCATATCTTACCCTTCCTGTCTCGATCCGCTCACCTAGGGTCGGTTGGTCATATCTCCTAGGCAATTGGCCTCACCGCCATTCAAAACTACCGAACCAAGGGTGGCTACCAATGAACTATGCATGCATACACTTAGAAATAATTATACGGAAGTAAAGGTAAACGCAAACAAAACAATTATGAATAATAACTAGGCTAGCACCAAAAGGTGCTTAGCCGATTGATGCTACGTTGGTGCAAGTTTTAAAATTTATAAACACGATTTAACCGTCTAACCTATTAACACATACGAGCAAGTATACTCGTCCGTAATAGCAAAGTTTGGTAAGTCGAGATCGTCCCAAGGATTTTGTGTTTGAAATTGATTTGTTTGAAAAGATTCCAACAAGAAAGCTTGTCAAGGCTTCCTCAAATAATTATGTTCTAGTGAAATTCAATAAGAAATATATATACTTGTGTGTAGTCTATAATCAATCATAAATAGTATTCATGAAGGTTTGGTGTATACTCTAATATGATGCACAAATCATAAGCAAATGATTCCCCAACCATGGTATATGTTTGTAAAAATCATTCTAAGAACAAAACATTTAGGTAATCCTTTCGGTCCTTATCCCAATGATTATCCTATAGAAATTCCATTTGTTTGCAACATGTTCTTATTAAATTTGTTCTTACGAATCTTCGATTCTTCGTGATGAAAATGTTCCTAGTCTTGTTTTAATAAGCAAACATTGTGGTTGTCAATCACCATATCCCATACTAGTTTGTACTTCACTTTTGGAATAAAACACAAGAGAAATCCTTTCGGTCCTTTTTCTTAAAACATGTTTTATCAACAAATCAAACCAAGACTAGTATTTTCCAACAAACTCATTTAAACAAGATCATATGTACATGCATCACATTTGAGAACACTAATATGATTAACGACATCCCAACACACAAGTATATCCCAAAACTACTCCATGATAATAATAATAACTAAACACAAATCATAACAAAGTAATTCCAACAATTCAAGATAATAGAATTCCATAACAAAGTTCATAGAATACCTAAACTTTTGTGATTACAAGAATTAGAATTCGTGGATTGTAGCAACCACGCCCAATCACCTAGATTCACCGTACAACTCCAAACTACCAAAACTATGGATGAGAATTGTTCCTCCTTGATCCCGGACGTTTTCAAGAAGAACTAAGCTTTGGGCTGAATAATATGGTTGGTATTAGTTTAGGTGTAAACTAATACAATTTTGGTTGTGTCACACCTACTATACTAGGACTAGGTTCATTATATAGCCAAATGTGCTTGCTCAACCGACCAAAACGCCCCAACAAGTAAATATTAAGAAATGATCGGACTCCAATGATTATGGGGAGTTAAGGCAACAATAAATGCAACTTTGTGTAATCATAGCGAGAAACAGATTGGTTTCAGATACAACCAGATCGGTTGTATTTTGATTCAACGCCCACCCGGATCCGTTACGGGTTGTGACCGATCGGTCTGGTTTGTGATGTTTTGACTTTTGTTGACTTTTCGCCTATACGCTTCATTCTTTGCTCACCGATGATTTCCAAGGCAAACTTGATCTTTCCTTGTCAGAGATACTTAGAAATCATTGTGCTTCCCAATCATTGAATCCAAAAGCTTCCTAGCTCGACTTCCTTCCTCGAGAATCTTCCAAATGTGCATAAAACTTCATTTCTTCATCATTCGTGATACCGCTACATATACACACACACAACGCATATTTTGCACTTTTGCAATGATTATGAGTAAATATAGCCGATTATCATGCACAAACTAACAATAACGCCACTAAAACATGTTCATTTTAGGCGTTATCACCGCTCATATTAATCATGCAAATCAATTCAATATTCAAAGGTACGAAATACATAAATTGAAAGTAAAGAAATATAAAACGCTAATGCTTATCGTAATGGAGTGACTTCTCCTTGGAAACACTCAGATGCTCCTCTAGACCTGCCTTGAGCTTTTCTCATGTTCTCGAGTGTTGTGTGTGGAATGGGATGATTAGAAATCTTTGGAATTCGTGGGGTATTTATAGGCGGATCTCGGTTACAGGCGTAACCAATAGAGGAGTTACGCCAGTAACCTTCTATTCCTTCAGAAATGCACTAGATCTGCTGGTTACGGCGTAACCTTATTAGTGGTTACGCCGTAATCTTCAATAAACTTCGTTACGCCGTAAGTGATGCAAGAGTTACTGCGTAAATATCGTGGCGTGGAATCTCATTTGACCTAATGTGGTTACGTCAGAACCTTTGGGAAGAGTTACCGTAACCTTCCGATAAGTTGGCATCTTGAGTCACGCAATAGTTACGGCGTAATTTGAGAGGTGAGTTATGCCGTAACTTCTTCAAAATAGCATCTTGTGATAAATCTTTAGATATGTTTCCAGTTCGCGCCTCTTTAGCTCCAATGATCGTAATTTAATTGAAAGTGGAAAACAATAGAAAACAAGCGTAAATCCATATAAATGATATAAATAACGAGTATTAATGGGGAAATTGACACTTAATATTCAAGACTATTTGATGTTATCAAGAAGCCTCTTACTAGGTCTTTTCCGAAAGGTCATTAATGGTGCCAAGTTCAAGTGATTGAGACGACGATGCCATAACCATGACTTTGTTTTCAAGCCTTTGACAACAAGCGATTGGAGAAGACTTTATCATATCTTCGATAGAGATGGTGTATAAGTTTGTCCTCGTGTTCCTCTTAAAAGTTCCACACCATCAAGTTCTCTAACAAAACAAGTATGTTTTCTAAAAGCCACTTCTAAATCGTAATCACGTAATTGACCGATGAAAATAAATTATGACCAAGACCTTCAACATAGTATACCCGGAAATTACACTATCACCAACCACATAATCTCCATAACCCATAATTGCCCCAAAATGGTCGTTCCCGAATCTAATAAATCCGATAATTTTACTCACGAAGTTCATGAGTCATGAGCGATCTCCAAATATATGCTTGGAACAAACTGAGTCCGTGTACCACGTAACGATTTGAATGATCTGCAGTTGAACACGAGACAATAATGGATAATCGACAATTGGGATCCCATGCAAGAATGGGTTCCACTTGGTTAGAAAACTAGATTGGAACATCCACATCGTAAAACAGAGTCAATAAAATCATTAGAGGTAGATGTCGGGCTAGTAGAAACAAATGGATCTATTCAAAGTATGTTCACTTCTTACATGTATAGTTCTACCAGTGGGCATCCATTTCCTAATGGGCATTGATCTAGATAATTTAGGGCACAACTCATTAAGATTGAATTTACGGCCATTAGGTATCCAATGATAACCTACATTACTAAATTTTCTTCTTGTTGGTTTCCAATGTTTTCTAGCCCTCTTCCTTCTTGGTCTTCTGACCCTTTTATCTTGTTTGCTAGTGTTAACCATTTTAACACGAGATTTTGCAGAATTACACAACTCATTCACAACACATTCACGATTAATACCATAAATCAAGCATTCATTACATGTTTTGCAAACAGTAGCAGAATTCGAATTAATTACAGTACGCTTAAAGCTAATACTAGAATCAACACAATTCATTTTATTCAATTCAAACTTAAAGTTCCTAGGGCGGTCATCTACTTTCCTCCATTGATCACTCTTAGCATGAGGTCCTATCTTGCTTTGTATTGCCCGGAGGCTTTGACCCACTTGCTTTAGTACCACCGATTACTCTCAGAGGGAATTATGGGAACATTAGTTGGTTATGCTACTTTTGCATTTCGATCTAGAAGTGCTTGACTTTCAAAGCTCACACGTAACAAGGCATATCGTGGGTTGCATGTAACACTAGGCATAGAGCAAGGCATCACAACTTTATCTTTCTTACAAAAGGATTTAGGGCATGTTGCTCTTAAGCATTCTAAAAGTTTCGAGATCGTTTAGCATATAAGCATGCATACCTAACTTCACTATCAAGTGGTTTATTTATGCTATCCTCTTTGACAATCTCACGGAGACATTCTAGACTATCCTTAAGGTACGAAAATATTCTTGAAACCCAAGTTCGTTATTTCTAAGATGAGGGGAATATATTTAATGACACAAAGATACTTAGAATCGCAGATGTCTTTGAAGCAACATTCTCATAATGCATAAGTAGCATTTTCCCTTTACCCGACTTTTGAGATTCTCAATTTCCTTTTGTAAAGAAGTTATTTTTCATTGTTTATGTCACGAGTGACTTTCATTGAATCGTATAACTCTTTGAAGTGTCGTTTGACCTTTTCATTTTCTTCTAGAAAACTCTCATTTTCTTGTTGTAATACGTTAATGATGTTTTGAAGATGAAAGTTTTGAGAAAATTGAGAATCTAAAGGAGGAGGCATTTGGGAGTCAGTCACATTGTTCTTTTCACCCTTTAATTTTGAAACTTGGGTTTTCATCCTTCTAATCGTGTGACAGTGAGCTTGAATCAGTTCATCACGTTTGTTTATTTCAAAAACTGCATCAAACTCAGGAACATCCGAGGATGTCTTGATATTTGAGGTTTTAACATTTTCTTTGAGATGTTGATATTTTAGTTGCAAATTAAAATGTTCAACTTCTAACTTAGAAAAATGTTTTACCAAGTTATCATGATCATCTTGTTCTATTTTTTCATTTAGTTCTGAGTTTTTGTTTTCAAGCTCAATGACACGATCATGGGAAACTTTCAAAGCAACAGATAATTCATGAAATTGTGAAGCAGTAATAGAATACTTTGTAACAGTATAAAACACATCTTGAGCAACACAACTAGAAATCAAGTTCTCATTTAAGATATGCAGATTCTTCCTTTCAATTTCATTACATTTGAGTTCACGTTCATAATCATTGACCTCAATTATCATGTTATCAAATTCCTTTTCCATTTCTTTAATCTCTGAATTTATCCTCTTTTGAAGACTTTCAAATTGATTTTTTAGTTGTTTAAAGAAAGGCATGACCTCAGTTAAATAACATTCTTTAGTTTGCTCAAAACCCCTTTCCCTTGATTATCCTAGTGGGTGTGATTCTCTTCACACGCTTTCTCAAAATCAACAAATAGTTGGTAAACTACATAAAGGCTGATTAACGTCTTGCTATTAGTTGGAAGATTCCTAGGCACTAAATGCATTGGTGTATTCGGAGGATACACAGTGGCTGGAGGCAATTTCCTATGGGGAGTGTTTGTTTCAATAAGTACATTAGCTTTTTGCTTATCTATATCTTTTTTCCAAAAAACTTGTTCTGGGGTTAATTGAGTTTGAGGTCTAAACTTATTAAAGGCAATCCAGTTTTCATTAGAATAATTTGGTGTTTTAAAAGTGATATTCTCTTTTATGCACAAGGGATTCTTAAGCTTATCATCCAATTTTTTCTAGAGACATCTTCTAATTCTCTATCTTCCTCAAAGGCACTCAAAGACAAGTGGGTTTCTCATTCGGGCTTAAGAATCTCATTTCCATCATAGATTACTTTTGAGTCGCTCTAGCAACTTTTCCATACTCGGGATTGGGTACCACTATAAGGGGGATGCTATGTTTATCACGTAAGACTCTATGCTTAGTGATCATGTGAGCAGTCTGAATGGTGTTCCCTTGTATGTACAGTTTGTTTTCCAGTTTGTTTTCTAGTTTGTTTTTCAAAGTTTTTAGGTTGGAAAAGTCATTCAAAAGTTTTGATTCCTTAGCATTAAATTCCTGTTTAAGCACTTTGACATTTTCTTTAAGTTCTTGCTTTTGCTTAACAGTTTTAGTAAGCTTTTCTTGTAAGGAGTTTAACTCTTGTTTTAACATTTCTTCTCTAAAATTACTTTTTCTAATGACTGTACGTATTTGGTTAACCATCTCCTGTTCACGGTTGGTCAATTCAAACTTAGCACGTTGTTCATAAATGGCAACTTGTTCCTTATAGGCATTAAGTTCAGATGTTATGGAATCATCAGGACAGTGTATTCATCAAAAGCATAGTCATCATTGACTGCAGAAGATGCATTACTTGGTACATATTCACTTCCATCTTGTTTCACATATTGATCATATAGGACAACATTGCTATTTCCCATATTTTCAATATTTGGTTCAATAATTTCAGATGATTGTACTTTGTCATGCATCTTTTGCACATCAACCTCATCATACAGTTTTAATTCCTCTGAGATGATAGATTCTCTGGAAGGATTGGCCTGTTTTGGTAAAGAAGCCCTTGGAGTGACCATTGGTGAGATACTAGCCATGAAGATGGTCTAGGCAGTTGGTTCATCATCAACATCTGAATCAAATGCATCACAGTCTGCAACTTGAAATGCGTTGGGATTGTTCTGACCCATTCCAGACCGGTTGTTCATCCACATCAGCATCATAAGTTATGGCATTTCCTTCAGCAAGAAATAGCAATTCTTCCTCATTCAACATAGCTCCACTGTCCTGAGCTTGCACCAACAACATCTTGTCCCTGAACTATTCTGCATTTTGTGGACGTTTTGGAAGAATGCAATTCCTTGCGATATGTCCTTATCCACCACAGTTGTAACATTTAATGGTCTTTACTTGACCCTGAGCCATGTTCCTTCCACGATTCTGATTGCCCATATATCCACCACCACCGCCAGCGTTACCATATCCAGTTCCAACATTTCCATACCCAGCACCAACATTCCCATATCCCGCACCAACATTCCTTTGCTCCTTATGTGGAAGGTATGCATTATGTCTTCCCTGCACATTTTGCACCACTATTTTTCCATCTCTAACAGTAGCATGATTGTGGAGATTGGATGCAGTTCTGATATTATTGTTGGTGTGTGGAGTGAGGTTCAGGTTTTGCTTAACCATAAGAGCCAGTTGATTGATGAAATGTTCCATGATTGTGTCTGAGTCTGGAGGTTTATACCTTGGATCTGGAATGAGTTTGTGATTACCATTACCAGTTGGTATCACTTGAGATGCTTTGGTGGTTATTCCTACATTAGTGTAGAATGCAGTTGAATCATTTGAGGAGCTTGCATCACCATAATTAGTTTTGAACTTTTCAAGGATCATTCGTTCAAACATAGCATGTTTCTCATTCTGGAGCAAGTATGCATACAATTGCTCATAGTTAGTGTGCCTCAAACCTTTGGTAAGCTTGACTGAACAAATTTGTGCCATTCGGGATTCATGTTGTTCACAAACTTTGAATTGAGCTGAATATTTGGCATAGTCATTTTGATATTCCTCATGTCATTCACGAGCTTGTGGAACCTCACGTAGTATTCGGTGACATTTTCCACAGGTTCATCTTAAAGTTCTCAAAATCATCATACAATTGAGACTCTTTGTCTTCTTTAGTTAATTTCGAACCGAGAGAAGCATCTTGACATTGTCCCAAACCGCTTTTGCTTGATGTTGTGATTGATTAACTTGTAGATGTCCTTTGGTAGACCTCAAGTACAATGTTTGAGGCCCTAATATCGCATCGTATCTCTTTTCTCCTTATCGATAAGTTCATCATATGTCTTTGGTCCGTCCAATCCTAATGTCATTGAGCCATCGCCAGAGTTTCAAGTATGTCTCGGTAGTCTCAACTTGGTATGGTCCTTCATCAATTGATTTGAGAATGTTGACCCCATTTTCTTTACCCAAGCGGTACAACCTAATTCGTTGAGCCCATGAGTCATAATCGCCTGCATCTAGCATAGGTGGACGAGTATCGGATCCAAGACTTGAACGTCTTCAAGAACAAAAGAGATGATAGTAGGTACATTGGTAGACATGATTAATGATTCTACGGGATTTTAAAACTCTTTGATTAAACAGGGAAATAGATTCTTTCACGGGATTTTACTAAATCAAGAGAAAACCGTATAACGTAACACGAAGATAAATACTAAATCTCAAGAGACAAATCGCTCAAAGTGACAAGTCGCTTCAGCCAACAAATTGCTCAAAACAGACAAGTCGCTCCAACTAACAAATCGCTTATATTGACAAGTCGCTTGATAAGACAAATCGCTTAAACAGTCAACTCACTTCAATAAGCAAGTCGCTTAACCATACAAGTCGCTTAAACCAACAAATCTCTTAACTGACAAATCTCTTAACCAAGACAAATCGCTTAAACTACAACTCGCTTAAATAAACAAGTCGCTTAAAGTGACAAATCGCCTCACCGCATAAATCGCTCAAGTACAATCATTAACCGGACAAATCGCTTAAATAAGTGATTCTTAACCAACACAAATCGCTTCCAACAGGAGACAAGTCGCTCGTTTGAAACACTTTACCGAGGGACAAATCGCTTCTTTTAACACAAACAAAACGCCACTTTTAAATCCAAAAACAATCCAACCACAGTGATTCAAGCCATCCAAATCACAACCTAACCACTTATGATGATTCTAAACACAAAAGTACAATCAAAATCCAAACTTTAACACTAGAAATGGTCCAAATGATGCAAATACCACTAAACTTTTTCAAACCCAAAAACCATAAAACCACTAGAAATCCAAGAACATGTAAGAGGGATGATCAAACCATGGCTCTGATACCATTTGTAACATATTGGATTTCACAAACACATTAAACCATAGTATAGATGGGGCGTATAGCTTAGGGTTTAGAGAGAGAAAGTTAAGAGGTTTAGGAAGCTTAGTGAGAGAAAGAAAATTTTTATTATGAGCTCCAACCCTCTACCTTGGGAGGTAAATGGTATTTATAGTATCTACAAAATACGCCTCCTACGGGTTGTGGATCATGCATACAGTGGGTAAAGACCCGTCCATCCTCCACGGTGTTACTTAACTAAATACTAACTAACATAAAAATAACTACGACTACGAGCTTTCTAATGATTACATATACTTGAGGTGACCGACACTTTAACAACTGGATTTTCTAAATCCTAACAAAATGCATTTGCTGAAACTGTCTGGCTTCGTAATCTTGTTCGTGAGCTTCATACACCATTATTGTTTGCCACTATTGTCTAATGTGACAATGTTAGTGCTATTTATTTGACTGCTAATTCGGTTCAACACCAGTGAATCAAATACATTGAGATCAATATACATTTTGTTCGTGATATGGTTGTTTGTGCTCACGTTTGTGTTCTTCATGTGCCATCACGTTATAAGTATGCTGCCATTTTCACCAAAGGTTTATCGTTTGCGCTATTTGAGGAGTTCCATACGAGTATGAGTGTTCGCTCCTCTCCCGCGCAAATTGCGGGAGGAGTGTTAGACGTGTATTATTTTTATAGAAGCCTTTGGGCTTTGTGATAGGTTTAGCCCGTTTTATGTATTGTATCTAGAATAATCTATGAGGCATTATATATTGTAATGATGTGTTTACTTAAAAGAAAGCCAAATCATTACCCTAAGGTTTTTAAAAGAATTAGTTCTGCAATTAAAATGCTAACGACACAGCTTGTTGCTAGTTTGCTTTCTATTTCTATGTTTTAAAAAATTATGAAATCAAACAGAGTATTATATGAAGAAAAAAAATGTTTTTATCATTATAGTAATAGCCTTCATGACCATTTCAACAACTCTGGATGAGAATTTCAAGAAAAAACATTATACCGCGTTCGAGAGGTTTATTTTAAAAGAAGAGAAAAAGATTTAAAAAAAATCGTGATTTTGAGTTTTTTCAAAAGTGAAAAGTAAAGGAAATTTTGCTAAATTTCTCTTCAAAACATTTTCTAAAAATAAGATGGTTTGAAAAAAGTTATATTAGAAAACTTTTAACAATTACAATTACTTAAATAACCTAATATAAACAAAGACTTTATAAACAACAAATCAAAACAACAAATGGCCTAATTGTCAAATAGTTAAATCTTCTTTTCTTTTTATTCTAACTCTAAATGCTAAATTATATTTGCAACCACATATAAATCTCTTAAAAGAGTTTTTTTTCTAATGAAAAGTTCGATCTCTCATCGATCGTCTAGTCGCCTATTCGATCGCCCCCCTTTTTAAACATCATGGTCGTCTATACGATCGATTGGTTTGGCATTTAATTTGCTAAAACTAACATTGGACCGTTGCAAAAGTTGCGTTTGAAACAAAAAAATCCGAACGTTGCAAATACCGTTTGAAGCTTAAAAATAAATAAATAAATATAATAAATAAAAATAAATCTTTTAAACTACCCTATAAATACACAACATATTTACACTGTCACAATTCTCATTTTCGGTCATTCTCATACTCCATATTCATCATTTCATAACGGTTCATGCATGGTTTTGCATTTTACATTAAACGATTATTAAATAAACGCTATCGCGTAAGTTATTAATTTGAACATTTAATCCGATACTTCCAAAAATTATTCGATATACTTTTATACTTATATTAAGTTTATAAAATGATATTTTGAGTTTACCCAATGTTTTAAATTTAATTGGTATATAAATCGTTAAAGTTATATTATTACGGCGTTTTCTTAAAACTACTCGGTAATTATTTATCACTCAAATTTTACAAGGAATGTATTTTATAATTTTATAATATCATTATACTTTACTTTGATCCCTAAAAACTTAGTTTAATTCATACTACTCTAATATCACAACTATGTACAAGTTACTACAAATTCTACTTAACATAACATTTACTTACATTTTATTTACAATTTTACACAAGTTTATAAAAAAAAAAAAAAAAAATTTACAAATCCCTCCCCTTGGCGACAAGGGAGGGTTGGCATTAAATTGGGAATGGTTCTTGATTGTTTACAAATGTTACTCATACATAAAGTCTTACACTTTTATTTCCTCATTCATGTATCTCATAATTCACCTAGTGTAAAAATCTTTTCTCTCTTGTTCTTCTCCATCATAACCGGTTCTACAAGAGTTCACCAAGGGATCATCAAAATTTTTTTCTCAAGCACAAGTAATAACAATTTAGAATCACACTCTTTATAAGGTTTTGAAATAAAACCAAGAGTGTTTAGGCTAAACCTTGTTCTTTGCACCTCATCATATTAACTTGTAAGCATATCATTTATATTTTTCATCTTTCCTTTTTATTTCATAAGTATCTCTTCATTTTGGAGCAAACATGCATGATTTGTGTTGTTTATACCATTTTACATGATTTTTAGTGTTATATATATATAAGGTCATCCTATAATTATCCCCTTGGTATATGTTGGTCTTGATGATGTCTAGGAACCCATGACACCCTAAGAAGGTGTATGGTAGGATTAGATTAGCTTTGGAGTTGATTTGAAGGATTGAAATAAGTTTAGTACGAGAAAAACTATTTTCGATAAGTATAAAAGTGTTCTGTCCTTGTTTTGATTTTCTGGAAAATCCGACAGTAGGCACGAATTTTTGGCCTTGATATTTAGAAAATATACTTTAAAACGAATCCGTGGCGCTTGAGCGGATTAAAGCGGAGTTATAACGAAGAAGTTATGAATTTTTAAAGTTTGACGACGAAATGTATATTTTTAGAAAATTCAGCAACCTATTTTTACTTTATTCGAGTCAAAAAGCAGTCCTAAGCTTTACAAATTATTTCGACTTGTCAAAAATATATTAGTATACTTTGATACGAAGCTAAGGACGTATTATCGTGAAAAGCGGATTTGAAACGACAAAGATATACACGTTTTCATAAAATTGCCGTAACTATTATTTTCGAAAAACTATATTATTTTTACGAGACAAGTATTACGGTAACTAAAACGACCATGTTGAGGGCTGTTTTTAACAATGATGTGGAACTTTTGGAACGAAATGTCTTCTAATAAAATCAAGATCACCGAGCATATTTTTCAAAGCGACCAACCGTTTGTATAGCGGAGTTTTAATAAATTATTACGGATGCTTAAACTTGGCGAAACTCATTTTACACGACAATTAGACAAAATCACCATCTTTAACCCTTATTATCTTTATGTTCGAGACCTTTATGTCGAAAACTCCTGAATGAAACTTTTAGATTTTGATACAAACTTTCTAAAACTGTCGAGTTCGTTTCCTAACGATCGACACATCATTTTCGACTAGTTTTTGAAGCCATTTTGTCAATTTCACGAAATTTCCGGCGACATTATTTTACGACGAAAAGTGAAAATTTCACCATAAATCATTACGAAACCATTGTAGGATGACATTTTGACGTAAATACTTGTAAAGTGATTTAAGAATGGTCAAGACGTCAAAAGAGTATTTTTCGACGATAAGTATTATTTTCAAAACTCATGAATGGTATAAATAACATACTGAAATGCATGCATATCATAACATCATAACTCATTACATATCATAACATTCATTCTAGGTCGCGGATAGTTTCCGACTCTCACTTTCGTGCACTTCATTTTGTTAGCATATCCATCATACCGGTGAGTTCATACCCCACTTTTACTCGCTTAAATTCTTACAAACTATTTGGGGAGATACATGCTTAAATACTTATTTCACTCTTGCGAATACTCAAACCATTTATACAATTGTGTTACAATATACTTTTATACACTTTGGACATTATGTGTGATTTATTGCGATATGTGCCTTAATGTGCTAAACTAGTTTTCAATTATGCATCAACATACAAACTTTAGCAATGGTTAACTCCTGCGGGAGCGGCGGAGAGGTATTGATAGTACTATCGGTCGGCGCCCCCACCCTTGGGTCCTTGATGACGTGACCAGAGTGAATATAATCTGTTATTCAATGTAACATAACAAACAATTTAGACTCGTCAAGAGGTTCGGTTATCGTGATTCTTTGCATTAAGTACATGTATATATCGTATGCACCTATGTCCTACTTACAAACAAGATTGACAATTCTATATTTTGGCAATGGGTTGTAAACACACAGTTGCAAGTTTTGTATGGGCGGAACTTGGGCCGAGTGGATTACAATGCCTTTGCTGCATAAACAATTTTGAAAGGCTTTACAATTCATCACAAACTTATGAACTCACCAACCATTGTGTTGACACTTTTAGCATGTTTATCTCGTGTCTTAAGGTGATAGCAATTCATGGAGCTTTTGGGTCGCATGGCATACATTGGAGTCTTGTGCTTTTAACAATTACCATTCGACATGTTTTGTAAACTTTTATGTATTATCAAACCTTGTGATTTCTTGTGGTGTAAACATTAACTTATTTATCGAATGGTAAACTTTTCAAAACGTCTCATTATAGAGGTCGTCTTACGTATCCATACTTTGTGCTATGATGTCATACCCCAATGACACTATCGTTCCACTGCGATATTTTGGGGTGTAATGATTGGTATCGAGACTTGGTTATAGAGAACTAGGTTGCATTTTAGTTCCTAGACTATAACCGCTCTCACGTCGATCCTTCGTTTCCTATTGCCTTACTCACATTTCAATGCGCATATGTTTTCTTAAGTATTTCTTCTAGAACCACCTCATTAGATAACGTAGTTTCCTTGTACCAATAGGGAGTCCCAAAATCTAGTTGGGTCATCAAAGATATGGAGCTCGAATGAGCACTTATCTAACTTGATCTCGTGGAGTTCTTGTTTGATGAGATGCGAGATCGAGCTAAATAAGTGTTACTATAAAGTCTGGATAGATTTGATGATTTTGCCCGAGGATGGGAGTTCTATTGAGGATACTTTGGGAGCTGCGGCGACTAAACCTCATAGTGACTTTAGCACCTAACGGAATTTCCTATACACCAGCGCGACTCTTCCTAGATACCTATCCTAAATTCCTCCTCCATCGTTTAGAATCGGATGATAGATTGGCTACCTATTTAAGTAACAACAATCGCGAGACATGTGTGTGGTGGTATGTACGTGTGAAATGAAGCAATTATAATTATGGTGGCCAACATAATTATAAATGCGTCACAACTCACGTGGACATATGCGACTCACGATCGTAGATCGGTGTGGACACCTTAGGAACCAATTTGTGGCGTGGTATTATGTTTGAGGGCGTTAAGCATAGACATTGGAATTCAACGGTTCTTTCCTTGCAGAGCTCATGGCACCAAAGAGGGTAACACGCGATCTTGGCCGGTGGTGCGGTACCAAGGGTGGAATGGCGGTGGGCGTGGAGGTAGAGAAGGCGGTAGCGACATGGGTAACAATAACAACAACGTTGGCGGAAACCCCGATTTTGCCGCCATCATCGCTCAACAACTTCAAATCTTGCTTCCCACTATTGTCACACAAGTTGGAAATCATATGAATAACTCGGAAACCACGGAATGGGAGCAGATCTTGGCGACACCAACAATGGTGGTAGTAACAACAACAACAACACCAACAACAACAACAATGTAATTGGATGCACATATAAGGAATTTTCGGCATGTAAACCTGTGGAGTTTGATGGTATAGGAGGTGCTGGCGTATACTCGATGGGTAGAGAAGGCAGGCGTTGATCGACATCGGCAATTGTGCCACACATCGAGGGTGAAGTATGCTGCTTGCTTGTTATCGGGAAAGGCATTGACATGGTGGAACACACACTCTGAGCTAGGCGGAGAGGCGACCATAGGTATGACATGGGACGAATTTAAGGAGTTATTGAAAGAGAGTCTGCCGGACAATGAAATGCGAAATTGGAAGATGAATTTTATCACCACTCTATGATAATGGTGATCGCATGACCTACAGCGACCGATTTCATGAGTTAGCGGACTAGTTCCTCATCTAGTTACCCCGAGTCCAAGAGAATCTCGAGGTACATATATGGTCTTGTCCCGAAATCAGTGGGCCTTGAAAACAACCGAGCCGTCTACAATACAAAGTGCGATCTTGAGGCGGGAACCACGGCAGACGAGATGGTTAGAAATGGTACTTTGAAGAGCAGCGATAAGAGGAAGGAAGCAAGTGGGTCGAATAAGCGAGATAGGCGTGGTAGCGAGACAACAAAAGGGCAAGAGTTTTGTGGCTGATGCTTGAACAAAGAGAGTATCTGGTACACATCCCAAATGTGCTAAATGTGCTTATCATCACCGAAGACCAAGCCACGCCGCTTGTGTACAAATTGCAATCGATACGGCCATTTCAAGGAGCGATGTAAAGGAATAATCAAAAGACTTGCTTTGAATGTAACAGCCGAATCACTTAGGAATAATTGTCCTCGGTTGAACAAGCCACCGATGCAAGCTCCTCTAGTTGTGGCAATTGAAGGAAATAACCCAAACCACAGACTCAATATCGGTCCACCGAGGTCGAGCATTCTATATAGGGACCGAGGAAGCCCGCAATGCGTAATCGCATGCGTTTTTCCTAGACCATTAAGTGATCCACCGTATTATTAAGATTCAGTAAGTCTCATTAGATAAGAAGCCTAGATGCGTAAGTTTTGACTTAAACACTTTGACCATACACTTGATTTCGCGAAACCTAAGGGTAGAACTTTAAGTATTATCGATTGAATCGCGAGGACGCGATTCTTCTATCAGGGGAAGAATGTCACAATTCTCATTTTCCGGTCATTCTCATACTCCATATTCATCATTTCATAACGGTTCATGCATGGTTTTGCATTTTACATTAAACGTATTTTCATATTAAATAAACGCTATCGCGTAAGTTATTAATTTGAACATTTAATCCGATACTTCCAAAAATTATTCCGATATACTTTTATACTTATATTAAGTTTATAAAAATGATATTTTGAGTTTACCCAATGTTTTAAATTTAATTGGTATATAAATCGTTAAAGTTATATTATTACGACGTTTTTCTTAAAACTACTCAGTAATTATTTTATCACTCAAATTTTACAAGGAATGTATTTTTATAATTTTTATAATATCATTATACTTTACTTTGATCCCTAAAAACTTAGTTTAATTCATACTACTCTAATATCACAACTATGTACAAGTTACTACAAATTCTACTTAACATAACATTTACTTACATTTTATTTACAATTTTACACAAGTTTATAAAAGAAAAAAAAATAATAATTTTACTAATCCCTCCCCTTGGCCGACAAGGGAGGTTGGCATTAAATTGGGAATGGTTCTTGATTGTTTACAAATGTTACTCATACATAAAGTCTTACACTTTTATTTCCTCATTCATGTATCTCATAATTCACCTAGTGTAAAATCTTTTTTCTCTTGTTCTTCTCCATCATAACCGGTTCTACAAGAGTTCACCAAGGATCATCAAATTTTTTTTCTCAAGCACAAGTAATAACAATTTAGAATCACACTCTTTATAAGGTTTTGAAATAAAACCAAGAGTGTTTAGGCTAAACCTTGTTCTTTGCACCTCATCATATTAACTTGTAAGCATATCATTTATATTTTTCATCTTTCCTTTTTATTTCATAAGTATCTCTTCATTTTGGAGCAAACATGCATGATTTGTGTTGTTTATACCATTTTACATGATTTTTAGTGTTATATATATATAAGGTCATCCTATAATTATCCCTTGGTATATGTTGGTCTTGATGATGTCTAGGAACCCATGACACCCTAAGAAGGTGTATGGTAGGATTAGATTAGCTTTGGATTTGATTTGAAGGGATTGAAATAAGTTTAGTACGAGAAAAACTATTTCGATAAGTATAAAAAGTGTTCTGTCCTTGTTTTGATTTTCTGGAAAATCCGACAGTAGGCACAATTTTTGGCCTTGATATTTAGAAAATATACTTTAAAACGAATCCGTGGCGCTTGAACGGATTAAAGCGGAGTTATAACGAAGAAGTTATGAATTTTTAAAGTTTGACGAAATGTATATTTTTCGAAAATTCAGCAACCTATTTTTACTTTATTCGAGTCAAAACGAGTCCTAAGCTTTACAAATTATTTCGACTTGTCAAAAATATATTAGTATACTTTGATACGAAGCTAAGGACGTATTATCGTGAAAGCGGTTTGAAACGACAAAGATATACACGTTTTCATAAAATTGCCGTAACTATTATTTTCGAAAAACTATATTATTTTACGAGACAAGTATTACGGTAACTAAAACGACCATGTTGAGGGCTGTTTTTAACAATGATGTGGAACTTTTGGAACGAAATGTCTTCTAATAAAATCAAGATCACCGAGCATATTTTTCAAAAGCGACCAACCGTTTGTATAGCGGAGTTTTAATAAATTATTTACGGATGCTTAAACTTGGCGAAACTCATTTTACACGACAATTAGACAAAATCACCATCTTTAACCCTTATTATCTTTATGTTCGAGACCTTTATGTCGAAAACTCTGAATCGAAACTTTTAGATTTTGATACAAACTTTCTAAAGCTGTCGAGTTCGTTTCCTAATGATCGACGCACATCATTTTACGACTAGTTTTGAAGCCATTTTGTCAATTTCATGAAATTTCCGACGACATTATTTTACTGACGAAAAGTGAAAATTTCACCATAAATCATTCTGAAACCATTGTAGGATGACATTTTGACGTAAATACTTGTAAAGTGATTTAAGAATGGTCAAGGCGTCAAAAGAGTATTTTTCGACGATAAGTATTATTTTCAAAACTCGCAAATGGTATAAATAACATCTGAAATGCATGCATATCATAACATCATAACTCATTACATATCATAACATTCATTCTAGGTCGCGGATAGTTTCCGACTCTCACTTTCGTGCACTTCATTTTGTTAGCATATCCATCATACCGGTGAGTTCATACCCACTTTTACTCGTTTAAATTCTTACAAACTATTTGGGGAGATACATGCTTAAATACTTATTTCACTCTTGCGAATACTCAAACCATTTATACAATTGTGTTACAATATACTTCTTATACACTTTGGACATTATGTGTGATTTATTGCGATATGTGCCTTAATGTGCTAAACTAGTTTTCAATTATGCATCAACATACAAACTTTAGCAATGGTTAACTCTGCGGGAGCCATGGAGAGGTATTGATAGTACTATCGGTGGCGCCCCACCCTTGGGTCCTTGATGACGTGACACAGGGTGAATATAATCATTATTCAATGTAACATAACAAACAATTTAGACTCGTCAAGAGGTTCATTATTGTGATTCTTTGCATTAAGTACATGTATATATCGTATGCACCTATGTCCTACTTACAAACAAGATTGACAATTTATATTTTGGCAATGGGTTGTAAACACACAAAGTTGCAAGTTTTGTATGGGTGGAACTTGGGAACCGAGTGGATTTACAATGCCTTTTCTTTGCATAAACAATTTTTGAAAGGCTTTACAATTCATCACAAACTTATGAACTCACCAACCATTGTGTTGACACTTTTAGCATGTTTATCTCGGGTCTTAAGGTGATAGCAATTCATGGAGCTTTTGGGTCGCATGGCATACATTGGAGTCTTGTGCTTTTAACAATTACCATTCGACATGTTTTGTAAACTTTTTATGTATTATCAAACCTTGTGATTTCTTGTGGTGTAAACATTAACTTATTTATCGAATGGTAAACTTTTCAAAACGTCTCATTATAGAGGTCGTTTTCTGTATCCATACTTTGTGCTATGACGTCATACCCCAATGACACTATCGTTCCGCTGCGATATTTTGGGGGTGTGACATACACACTTAAATCCACAAATCTCATTTCACACATTCTTTATATTATTTTCACACTATGAGTTTTAATTCTTACGAGCTATTCATTGCCGATTCGTCATCGGATGATGAAAATGAAGTTAGTAGCGAGTTTATGATGTTTGCGGAAGAGTGTTGGCAGGCTTTTCAAGCGTCACAAACTAAACTCTCAAGAAACCAAGTTAGTAGTGTGACAACCCGTACTTTCAGGTCATTTCTCGACACCGTTCATGTCTCATTATTTCAACATTTATAGTAAACTTGGTTTACTTGTTTCAAATTCGCGTAACCTTGGAGGTTTAGCGGCGAATTCATGATCATGACATCACGTACATTTCATATGGACTATGATTAGTCTACATTTCATTGACATCATGTGCATCTCATTAGTACATTCACGACATTTCATTTCACCTTCAACGCGTAATTTTTATTTAATAAACTTTATCGCGTGAGTTATTATTTTGTATATTTAACCCGTTACTTTCAAAAATGATCCCGAGGTATTTTTAAACTTACATTTGGTTTATAAAAACTATATTTTTAGTTTTCCTAGTGTTTCAAATTTATTTGGTACTTAAATCGTTAAAATTTAATTATTACGTCGTTTTCTTAAAAATTATACGATAATTATTTTATCACTCAATTTTCACAAGGAAAGTATTTTTACAATTTTTATCACCTCAATACAATCTATTTTGATTTACTAAAAACTTACTTGTACCTAAAGACTACCTTTTACCTTACAAGTTACAACTAATTACACATTTTATTTAACAAGTTTTACACAAATTTATTTATACAAGATTTAAAAAAAAAAAATGAATTGGAGACAACCCTCCCAAAACCGCCATAGGGAGGGTGGCCAATAAATGTAGTAAGGTGCATGTTTTTTTTCTAATAATTCAAGTATACTAAAGTCTTACTTCACAAGTAGATTTTCTCATAGTTTCAAGTGTTAAACAAAAACTTTCTCTCTTTTCCTTTGGGTCTTCAAGAACCGGCCACATCAAGAACAACCAAGGGGATCAAAGTTTTGCAAAATCAAGTGTTATTACAACCTAGTTATATCCTTTTTATGGTTTTGAAATAAAAACCAAGGATATTTAAGTTTAATCCTTGTTACCTACACCTCTTCATTATCACTAGTCAAGATTAACGTATCACATTACATCTCGGTGTACTCACTTTTGTCTTCGCATCATTCCACCAGTGAGTTTTCGTAGCCCCTACTTTTACTTGTTTTCATAAATGTTTTGGGGAGATACATGCTCAATTATTTTCATAACTATCATGATTATTTGAAACTACATGTTGAACTCGAATGAATGCTTAGTCATGCGTAGTAATGCTTTTACCACACTTAGAACTTCCATATCATATTCATTGAGCTAATGGTCTTGGTATATTCATTGATATTCATTGATCTAACGGACTTGGATAATATTGATCTAACGGACTTGGATAATGTTGAGCTAATGGTCTTGGTATAACATTGGGCTAACGGACTTGGTATATTCATGTACTTGGTACAATTATGGACTAACGGTCTTGGAACGATTTGATCAACACTCATACTTGTTATATCAAGTAACTATTGATACATTAAGTTAGGCACTATTTTGTGAATTCATTTGACGATGTGGGCTTGAACATACACTATTACACTTTGGCAATGGGTTGTGAATACACAGGTTGCAAGTTTTGTATGGGCGGAACTTGGAACTGAGTGGATTTACGATGCCTTTGCTGCATAAACGATTTTGAAAGGCTTTACATTTCAATTCAAACTCTATGAACTCACTCAACCTTTGTGTTGACACTTTTTAGCATGTTTTATCTCAGGTATCTAAGGTATTCACTTCATGGCATGCATTTGGACACATCATGGAGTCGCGATGACGACGCGTCTCACTTGGGTTTTACGTACTTTAAAACATCGTTTGAATTGTAACAAACTTATTTCCGCACAAGTTGATTTTCATTTGGGACCTACTTTGTAAACTCGATTGTTTTATTAAATCAAACGATGTTCTTTTCAAACGACACTTTAGGTCGTTCAATATAACGTGATTGTGGTGCTATGACATCAATCCCTGAGAATTCCATTCCCAACGCAAAGCAGTAATTTGGGGTGTGACATTGGCATCGAGCTTGATTATAGAGAACTAGGTTGCATCATTGACCCTAGACTATAACTACATTATCATAGCATCTCATCATTTCATCACAAGTGCATGTTCACTTTACATGCGGTTTTACGTACATTTTCGAGTTATTCACTTTCATTTCACATCGATTGTCACATGGATACCCTTAAATGCCCATTCCATTATTCTTTCTTCATACTCTAATGTGGAGAATTCCTTGTCATTCCCTATCACAATTTCCACATCAATCGACTTGTCACCGATAACGTCGAATGCCGAGATAAACTTTTAAATAGGCTAAGTCGCTCTCACTCCTTTGTTTCACCACTAACATGTCGAGTTACACTTTATTCACACATTAAGTCTCTAAACCATCATACATTGAAGCACTTACAACACCTCATAACCTATCTTTTCGGAAACCGTCGATCATTTTGAAAAATAACCTCAAACTCATCGTTTCTTATCACATTTCTTTAGGCGCTTATTATTAACATCGGATTTTGCTCGTCTCACATTTCCTCTTGTTTTGAAGAAGATATGGCAATCAAGAAAGCTACGCTTGAAATGACCCAGCGGCTATTCGAAGTTAGTGAATGATAGCATTGCTAATGCTCTAAGAGTTGAAAGGAAGCGGTGGTTCTTGCCGCCGAGGCTGATCGCTACTTCTTGTAGCCGCTAGGCTAGTCACACATCGGAAATGCTTGGAGGATCCGGAGTTAAGAAATGTTCGTACAAGGATTTCAAAAGTGGTGAGCCCACGAAATTTAGAGGTACCGAGGAGCTACAAGAATGGTTCGATGGTTTGAAAAATTGGAATCGGTGTTTTTGCTATGTAATCGTCCGGATGATAGTAAAGTTAAATTTACTACGAGCACATTACTCGATGGAGCATTATCGTGGTGGAATTCTTATGCTCAACCGATTGGGATGGAGAATGCTTTCAAGCTTACTTGGGAGCAATTTAAGGGTTTGGTGACTAATAAGTTTTGTCCACGTCACGGAAATCAAAAAGTTGGAGACGGAGTTCTATGAATTAGTAACCATTGGGTGCGATATTGACACTTACATTCGGAGATTCCAAGAATTGGTCGTGTTATGCCCGTCCATGGTTTCGATAATGAGAAGTTGCTAGAGGCTTTCATCGGGGACTTCGAAATTATTCAAGGCGATGTGACTTCTTTCGACCCAAACGATTGAGGAAGCTATTCGATTGACTCAAAAGCTCATGGCCCGGTGTAGTGAAGAGGCAAGTACCCAACACTAACCAAAACAACAACAACCCCAACAACGCACCAACTACTACAATAACCAAAACAACAACAACAACGACGATAACCAAATCAACCACAACAAAAGAAAATGGGAAAGCGACCAAGGAGATTATAACAACAACAACCAAAACCGCAACACTAACCATCATCAACAATGTAAAAGAGGGCAAGAAACCGCAATGGTATATGTTGTCGCACGATAGAAAGCGAGGTTATCTTTGGAACCTACCCACTATGTAATCGATGTAAGTATCATCACACGGGTCTTTGTCCTGCTAAGTGCTACAAGTGTCAAAAACTAGGACACCATGCCGGAATTGTAGAGGCAAGACTATAGTTACGTGCCGGATGTGGGGAGCAAGGACACTATAGAAACCAATGTCCTCAAAACCAAGGTCAACAAGTCGAAGGTGCTCATGGAATGTTTATATGTTAGAAGGAGGAGGAGGAGCTCGTCAAGGTATCAACGACGCGGAAGACTGAAGAAGTTCGGAAACTAACAGTCTTATTTCTCCTTATGTACTAAGTTTATATTTTCCATCGCATCCGAATCTTTATAACCTAAGATGTACTACTTTTGCTGAACCACTCGTTGTAAAATACTCTCATCTATCGTACTTTATTTTCTTTCCGATTTGTTATCATTTACGAGGATTTTAATTCTTTTTACTTTAACTATCATTTTAACGACACTTCTCCATGTCTTCTCCTCGATGTTCATCACAATTTTAACATCAGTTGACTCAACACCAAACAACATATGAGTCGATTAGTCCAAGCATTGCATAGTTACTCCTAAATTATACATAGCACGATCACCTATGTCTAATTCGGGAAGAATCATGCAATGAAGGGTAGTAGTCTTATATGTAAGCAATCCGTAATCGAGCCAAATTTTCAAAGATTTTCTTCAAACCACTTGTTTCAGGTTTGATCCGCGTGACAGTTCTTGTTTGATGAGTTGCAAAGATCGAGCTAGAAACAAGTTGTTACCTAAACCGATTTAGCCTAATCTCATGACAGTTCTTGTTTGATGAGTTGTGAGATTAAGTAAAATCGGTTACCAAAAGTCTTTTGAGGGTTTTGCTCGGGAATGGGAAAGTTGCTACATCAAACCCTAAACCCGTTAGACCTAACAACGATTGAATTGTGGACTGAATTCCTTTTAGATGGGCGAATGTGACAACCCGTACTTTCAGGTCATTTCTCGACACCGTTCATGTCTCATTATTTCAACATTTATAGTAAACTTGGTTTACTTGTTTCAAATTCGCGTAACCTTGGAGGTTTAGCGGCGAATTCATGATCATGACATCACGTACATTTCATATGGACTATGATTAGTCTACATTTCATTGACATCATGTGCATCTCATTAGTACATTCACGACATTTCATTTCACCTTCAACGCGTAATTTTTATTTAATAAACTTTATCGTGTGAGTTATTATTTTGTATATTTAACCCGTTACTTTCAAAAATGATCCCGAGGTATTTTTAAACTTACATTTGGTTTATAAAACTATATTTTTAGTTTTCCTAGTGTTTCAAATTTATTTGGTACTTAAATCGTTAAAATTTAATTATTACGTCGTTTTCTTAAAAATTATCGATAATTATTTTATCACTCAATTTTCACGAGGAAAGTATTTTTACAATTTTATCACCTCAATACAATCTATTTTGATTTACTAAAACTTACTTGTACCTAAAGACTACCTTTTACCTTACAAGTTACAACTAATTACACATTTTATTTAACAAGTTTTACACAAATTTATTTATACAAGATTTAAAAAAAAAAAAAATGAATTGGAGACAACCTCCCCAAAACCGCCATAGGGGAGGTGGCCAATAAATGTAGTAAGGTGCATGTTTTTTCTAATAATTCAAGTATACTAAAGTCTTACTTCACAAGTAGATTTTCTCATAGTTTCAAGTGTTAAACAAAACTTTCTCTTTTCCTTTGGGTCTTCAAGAACCGGCCACATCAAGAACAACCAAGGGGATCAAAGTTTTGCAAAATCAAGTGTTATTACAACCTAGTTATATCCTTTTTATGGTTTTGAAATAAAAACCAAGGATATTTAAGTTTAATCCTTGTTACCTACACCTCTTCATTATCACTAGTCAAGATTAACGTATCACATTACATCTCGGTGTACTCACTTTTGTCTTCGCATCATTCCACCAAGTGAGTTTTCGTAGCCCCTACTTTTACTTGTTTTCATAAATGTTTTGGGGGAGATACATGCTCAATTATTTTCATAACTATCATGATTATTTGAAACTACATGTTGAACTGAACTGAATGCTTAGTCATGCGTAGTAACAGTTTTACCACACTTAGAACTTCCATATCATATTCATTGAGCTAATGGTCTTGGTATATTCATTGATATTCATTGATCTAACGGACTTGGATAATATTGATCTAACGGACTTGGATAATGTTGAGCTAATGGTCTTGGTATAACATTGGGCTAACGGACTTGGTATATTCATGTACTTGGTACAATTATGGACTAACGGTCTTGGAACGATTTGATCAACACTCATACTTGTTATATCAAGTAACTATTGATACATTAAGTTAGGCACTATTTTGTGAATTCATTTGACGATGTGGGCTTGAACATACACTATTACACTTTGGCAATGGGTTGTGAATACACGGTTGCAAGTTTTGTATGGGCGGAACTTGAACCGAGTGGATTTACGATGCCTTTCTTCGCATAAACGATTTTGAAAGGCTTTACATTTCAATTCAAACTCTATGAACTCACTCAACCTTTGTGTTGACACTTTTAGCATGTTTTATCTCGGTATCTAAGGCATTCACTTCATGGCATGCATTTGGACACATCATGGAGTCGCGATGACGACGCGTCTCACTGGGTTTCGTGCTTTAAAACATCGTTTGAATTGTAATAAACTTATTTCACAAGTTGATTTTCATTTGGGACCTACTTTGTAAACTCGATTGTTTTATTAAATCAAACGATGTTCTTTTCAAACGACACTTTAGGTCGTTCAATATAACTGTGATTGTGGTGCTATGACAATCAATCCCAGAATTCCATTCCACGCAAAGCAGTAATTTGGGGTGTGACAAGTAGGGATCGTTTGGGTGCTCATAACCGTTTAATGGTTGCTTACTCTGCGAGACCCCGGATCTGGCGATCAAGCATTCCATGATCGTTTCCGAATGAGCCGAAAACTATTCACACGAATTGTCCGAGATATAACCGATCATTCACCTTATTTCCAACAAACTCCTAGTTGTGCGTACTTGGTATTTCTCCATTGATGAAGTGTACTCCGTCAATTGGCATACGGAGTCAATCTTGATGCTCTAGCGAATATGTGCAAATGGGTGCGTCAACAATTCGTGAGTGTCTCAAAAATTTTGTGAGGCCATAATGGAGTTATATGGTGCGGACTATTTGCGTAAAGTCGGCTGTTCTTGACATTGAAAACTCTATGCTCATCACTACGAATGTCATGGGTTTCTGGGATGATAGGAAGCATTGATTATCTGATTGGCCATGGGAGAATTGCCCACATGCTTTAAAAGCTCAATTTTGTAGGGGTGATCACGGCAAACTCCTTTCATTTTATTGAAGCGATCGCATCCCAATATTTATGGATTTGCATCGTTCTTTGGTGTCGCCAGGATGAATAACGATATAAATGTTTTACGTGCATCGCCTTTCAATGATCTCAAAGCGGGAGAGCACGGATGTGGAATTCGTTGCTAACGGGTGCCTTATAAGCGGATATTATCTTGCGATGGGATATATCCGAATACTCGGTTATTATGAAGTCCATTAAAAATCCGAGGACGAATGATCACAAACGAATATTGTATAAGACGATGCACGAAGCAGCAAGAAAAGATGTGGAACGTACTTTTGGTGTACTGAAGAGGACGTGGCTAATAATTAAACATCCGGATAAAGGGTTTGACAAAGAGCTTCTATCACATATAATGTACACATGCATCATTTTCGAGTCGGTGAAGTTTTTTCGATCTGCCATTTAAGTTCAACAGCGAATAATTTATTTATAAAACATGGGGCAAGTGTATCAGTAAAGTTTATCTTACAAATTAAGCATCAAGATCAGCATCTAAATTTTATGTAATGTCTGCTCAAGGTTTTGCATAGAAAGCTACTGTCTTAGGATCCAACTGACCACTAGAATAACTTGAAGAGATCTGCGAAAGTTCTTGATACCCTTCCACTCTTCTAATGGCTTTAGGACTATCGGCTTCTCAAGTACACGGAATCCACCGATAGCATCATTTTGTAATCCTTATCTCCAAAACCGTAGCGATTTGCTTTTGCTGCGTTGTCCCATGGAGTCCATAAATCTGTTTTTGACATAAAGTTTTGAAGTTAAATAGCTCAAGAACATGATTAGGAGATATATAAATTTAAACTTCCAAAGAGTACCAGCATCCGGGAGACCTTCATTACGGATCACTATTGTTCTCATCTTTTTATGGTCTATGATGGCTATGTTACCCGGTGTTCTGGTATAAACACGATCAACCTATCAAAGAATTCATCCCATATGGTCAAATGCTCGCTAAAATTATCTATGTACTGATACAAAATGTGTGTTTATCCCGCGAAAGAGAGAGAACTACCTCACCATCAAAAGTGATGGCATCTGGTTGCTCGGTAAACCTTTTTCCTTGCTGCAAATTATCAAGATAATCGAGTGTCTCTAATCCTTCAATTCTCACTTCACTGAAAACAGAATCCCATGTCATATATCCATATAAAGTTCGATACTGTAGTAGAAGGTTCACTAAACAAACCTTATATCAGATACTGATAAGTAATTTTGAAAAGCTAATGTGAACGAAAATGACGCGTTATCTGTATTCTTGATATGAGAAATGATTGTCATCCTGTCTGGACCCAAAGAAACACGAAGGCGCAATTCGAAGCTGAATAGAATAGAAAACAGAAATGTTAAATGACAGAAACGGATGGAAATCAAGTTTTAAGTGACGTGTTATTAGTTTATTACCTACGTGGCCACATATTAGAGTCGTTTGCTGTTGCTTTTAAGGTTAGGTCTACGGATGATGGATTCCCGGTAGGAATGAGACGCAAGGGGATGTTATCTAATGACTTTACGTAGTTCTTTGATGAACAAATCTCCTTCATTATCCCCATATTACCTAACTGAAAGGAAAAAAACATGATACCCTGGAAAACCAATAAACAAAGAAAGAAAACTAGAGGTAGCAAATTGGGCAGTATTGTCAAAACAGGTTTAGATAAATACGGGTCAAAATGGGCCGGAATGGGTAGACCTGCCAACTCTTTTTGTCCATATTTTATTTGGAAACAAACTGCGTATTATATATGATCAGAATTGAGAATGGGTCGGGTTGGGTACACTGCACGTATTTGTATACACTATGGGCGACTTTCAAACAATTTGACATTTTGACCCATTTCAGTCTTACCTAGCTTTATATTCTACCAATTTGGGTCGTCGGAGATAGGAAAAATAAAAACCAAACTGATCCCTTTTTTATTGCCACCTCAAGTCTAGAGGTGCACAAGTGAAGTGTAAAAACAGGTAAATATCAAGTATGGATTGCGCCGGGTTGTGTTGACCAAAAACACTTTTTTGTTCAAATCTTATTTATGATAATTACTAGAGGTGGCAATTTGATAAAATCTTAGCTATGTGACCCGTTATAGATAAGGCATAACGCGTTTCTTTTATAGCTAATTTATTGTATTTGACCCATTAGATACGTGAATGAGATGAAACTGCTACCTCTACCTGATATGTGAGTATGCTGACTATGCTCAATATGGCTTACCTGTGGAAAGCAAAGAAATATTCCTCCTTTAGGAGATCTTCCACCAGCCTATGAAGCATGACAATAATTCATTTGTAAGGTTATCGATCTTAAACATAAGTTTATTATGATACAGATCGAAACGCCTTATGCTCGTGTACTGATCGTGCTCTTTGTGTGTGTCGGGTCAAAAGGCTTACCTTTCTGCTCATAAAAAGCAATTCTTCGCCTTGACTGTCCTTCCACGACACAACTTTCCCACCGTAGAGAAGCACCTGAAAATAAGCTTCCACAAGATAGACAAGGATCGGAGGTAGTTATCACATGTAAAAAAGTAGCATGCAAGTCTATTTTAAGCAAATATAATGCTTTTATCTGAGTGGAGTTACAAGCTTGCGACCGACACCAAAGTTATCGATAAAGCATATGCCTCCACCCAACCACAAGAGCCCATAATTTATCCGGTTTAACTTTATACTGTAACGTTTTTCAAGTAATTATCTTAACTAGGGAATAATAATGCTTTAAGCAGAATTGTCTTAACTTCTAACCAACAGATGCAAACACTATCACATAATACATATTAACTTATCAGATTATTCCAATCATATAATTACCTTCTAGACAGCAAAGCTGAACAACCTTTATATTTAACAAAAACATATAGAAAACTTAATTGTCATAAGTATAGAGACGATAAATGGTTATACCTCAGCAGAAGAACCACCAGGCTCAAAAAGCAAAACCCGTGGCAAACTCTTGTAATCATTAAACACATAATCATTCCTTGGCATTTTATTTAAACTATCAAACCACCTCCATAATCTTATTCTCTTTACTAATGGGTTCTCTCTTGTCCACTCCAGCTACACACATAAGATCATCAAAACATCAAAACCCTCCACCTATGAACCTTATAAAGTCAAACTCGGTACTTCCGAATTTTAAAAAGTGACACAAAACATATTAGAAACTTACTCCAAATGCTCTTGATTCATACTATAAATATCAAAATGCAACAAGAAAAAGGCAAAAATGATCAAAAAGTTGGATAATAAAGATAATACCTTTACTTTTGATATACTTGATCTTGACAGATTATGATTGATACCCAATTGAGATAAAAGGTTTTGTAATAATACCCATATGGAATTTGTTGTACGAAAGATAAGGTCACAGTTAACATGACAAACAAGGAAAGGAGGTCATCCATGGTGGGTTGGGAATCTTTAAGTGCTTAAAATTCATCCAATGGTTTAACTGGTCGGTGGGAAACCATTAAATCATCAATGGAATAATCTAAAGTTTGAATCTTTTAGCTGTCAAGTCATTTCTTTTCTTACCTTCTAATTAGGTGCCTAAAACTATACAAACATACTGAGCTTTTTTAATGGAGCATAGAAAGATTGAACCAACATTGCCATCTTAGTTTGGAATTTGATAGCCAAACTTATGCTACAAGCTGTAGAAAACAAGCACTTTTTCCCTCAATTTTATACCCATATATTGATATACTAGTACAATATTTTTTTGTCACATATATGTACTCAGTTTGTTCACATAAACATGTGAATGCACGCACTCGCATGTGAATACACCGTATGAAAATTAGAAAATGCCGTTATCAAGCTTAAGATTTGGCGATTTATTAGACCTTATAGATTAAGCATAGACGCGTAGTGCTCAAGCTCGATTTGATATAAGCTTGTTTTTCTTTACGTGCTAGACTCTTTTTGGACAGTGAGGCCGCGTGTTGATGAGTCAAAGTAGGATGAGCTTTTGCATGGCGCGCTGAAGCCGTTTGAGTTCATTAATGTTTGTAAAAACAACCATCTTACTTTTGCATGATGGAATTGTCAAATACTATATATGGATTAGCTTTATAAATTAGAGCACCCGGTGCCCCTCGTCGTGCCTAGATGGCAGTTTGTTGTGGCTTGCTGTTACACCAGCTAGCCTCGCCGAATCTTCATCATATTAGCCTCGCTAAATGCGCGGCGAGTTTTTTTCTTTCTTTTGCTTTTTTTTTTTTTAAACATACATATATTTAATAGTTTAAAAACAAAACATATAAAAACATAAAATTAACACACAAATTACATTAAACATTTAAGTTAAAACACCCAATTAATTAAAAATTAAAATGAAAAACACCAAATACATAATACGCTTAATACAAACTACCACGAAATTGATGAAAATAAAACTACAAATTAAGAATACGAATCATCTCGAGTTATAACCTCCTCACTCAAGAGGACCTAACTCACAAGATAATACTTTCCTTCCATGATGTCAAACCGATTCGCCTAAGATATTCTCTGATCTCGGCTTCCTGTTCCAAACGAGCAGCTTCCTCGCGTGCCTCGTTTTCTCGTATCTCTCTAAGATTTGCCTCGTCCTGCTCAAGTTCACAAAGATAATCCTCACTAAACCCAAACGGATTGTTTTGGAGGTCCACCGGTGGAGTGGTAACAGGTGGAGTGTTAACAGGTGGATTGTTAAGAGGTGGGTGTTTATAAATACATTTCCCGGTTGGAATACCGGAAAGACATCTTCTGGTGGAGTTGTATAAACTTCATCTTCTGGTGGAAAGGTAGTTTCTGGCACTTGTGGTGGACTTGGGAATAGTTGGGAGAAGTCTTTGCGAGACATGATTGAGAATCTATGTGTGTGAGTTGTGTGTATAAGTTGTGTGTATGGGTTGTGTGTGGTAAACAACTCTAGTGGAGTTGTATATATAGGCAGATTTGATTTTGAATTTGAATCATCCCGCTCCAATTTGAATTTGATTTTGAATTTGAATTTGAATTTAAATAATCCCTTCGAGCTGCCGTTTAAAAAAGTGGGCGTTTTGATTTTTTAATTTCAAAAGTGTAAAACTAATACGTTTCTAATGTTTAAATTTGAAAGTGCGTATGTTTTTTTACCGTATTTTTATTTTACGTTTCGTGTGTTTTTTATTGTGTTGCATTGTATTTTTATTTTTAAGGGGGAATTTCATATATACCCAAGGAAACTTCAAAAATTACATATTTCTCAAAACACAAGTTTTAATGCATGATGTACAATGTTATTAAAGCATGCTTTGAAGAAATATGTAATTATTGAAGTTTGGTTGGGGATGTATGTAAATTAATTTAGTTTATTTAGAAATTTGAATAAAAATAAATAAAGTTGTAAGTGGTGGGCCTCAAATGAGTAAGTTGAGGTTAGTTATGAGTGAAGGGTTAGTTGTGAAGGTTTGTTATAGTGATGCCAAGCAGTGTCTTGAATGAATAATTTGAGCTTATCATGGCACCTTGTGCTCTTATGGGTTTATCTAATGGGTGCCTCGGCGAGGTTTAAGACGTTTATAAAAAGAAAGTTTGAGTTTATAAAATTAAAAATCATATTTAATTTTGGTAATTTATATGCTTAATTAATATGTATTAAATACAATTAATAATATAAAATGAATGTTTGTATTTAATAAATGTATTTAACCAATGTTCATATGAACTTGAAAAGATTTCAATCCTATTTATAATTCGTTTATTGATGAAATTGACCCAGATAGTCATGTATCCAAGAATTACGCAAAAAGAAGAAAACATGTGTAATTGATAAATATTGATCGTCGAAACTTTTAATTATACTCAGACTTAATTCTGCACATGCGAGGTGTTATACTAGTGTTAATAAAAACAAGAAATAAAATACAACATTATAAAGTAGCCAAGATGAAGCATATCAGACTTCTAAAATTTATTGAATACAAACATTGGATGGACATTAAAACACCTTTTGGTCACATTCGAAGCTAGCCATATTGGAGGTACAAGCCTTGAAGCAATGATGGACACAATCCCATAAATTATAACATACACACGGTGTCTTAGCTTTAAAGTTGAACATTTAACCATTTTCTTAAATTTAATTCCGGAAAAGCTTAATATAAGGAAGAAATGAAAACATGCTAAATCCAAATAGGGTAACTCAATATAATTTAGTAATATTCGATATTTTTGGAATGTAATTTTCACTATGGTGTCTAATTTATTACTACACACAAAATAATTTTTAATAGATAAACATATTAAAAAACTATAAGCAAGTATATAAGCTATAGGTACGTTCTTCGAGTCTTGACAACATAACCCTAAACCGATCAAGAACTCGACAAGGATTTTGGAGTAACTTTTGCTCACTTTTATTAAGGGTGAAGGTGAGAATACATAACAAACTTTTCAAATATCACAAGACGTGACATACAAATTTTATTATTTTTTGACGTAATATCTTTCAAATTTGGAGCAAGTGCGTAATATGACCAGAATCAACAAAATTCTGGGTCAAAAGTTTGAAAAATGACATAAATGGTCCTCATTATTGCGTTGATTCGCAGTGGTCGTATTGACATTATTTTTGGTTAAAAAGTTTCAATAATAGTCCTTATAGTAATTGGCTTTTAGATTTAGTCATTTTGTTCCGTTTTTCTGCTTTTTCTTACGTTTTGTCCGTTTTATCGGTTTTCATCCGTTTTCTTACATTTTCTTAATTTTTGTCCGTTTTCTTACGTTTTGTTTGTTTTCTTTCGTTTTGCCGGTTTTGTCCGTTGTTCTTACGTTTGTCCGCTTTCCTTATGTTTTATCGGTTTTGTCCGTTTTTCTTACGTTTTGTCCGTTCATTAGGGCTCGGGCCCATTTGGCCCGTTGCCCGTTCAGGCTTGAATATTTGTATAATGTGCTTTTTATTTGTATTAGTGACATTTAATGCAAGAATTATGTTTAAGTTGGTTGTACAATATGTTTGATAATTTGTATTTCTTGTGTAAGGGGTGTTTTAATGACTGCATTAGTTGTATTTATTGACCAATTAATTAATTGACTACATTAAATATCTTGACCACATTATTAGTGCTTTATTGACCAATTAATTAATTGACTACATTAAATATCTTGACCACATTATTAGTGCTTTGTATTTTGTACATTAAGTCTTAAAATTAAGATTGATGAGAAAGATCATTAATAGTGCATTGTGTATTGTATAATATGATTTATATTTTGTAAGTCTTAATTTTAAGACTATGAGGAGAGAGAATCATTCCTCTATTATAAGTAGTATGAATTATTTTAGTTCATCGTTAGTCTAAGTGCAATAATTAATTATGGGTCCTACAAAACCTTTACTGGTTGGAATGGCAGAGGTAATACCTGATGACATCTACGAGAATACACACGTAAGAATATTCTTAAGAGTGGGTGTGGCGGATCTCATGAGATGCAAGAGTGTGTAAGTCATGGAGATCTTTGATATCCCACCATCGTTTTCTTAAAGCTCATTTGAACCATAATTACCAAAGTAATGCTAATGGACATAAAAGGATCCGGTGAGGTTGTTAAAGATGATTCTCGTCGCTATTGTTGGTTCTTCAAGCGGCTTGGTATGTATCAATTCGATCTATACACTTCGTTATGTTTCTTTCTAATTACAACTAACTGTCAAGATTGCGATCTAGTGAACATTAGTATTTTGTTTTTTTCTTTTGGTGCAAAAGTGAATCAATTATATTAATCTCCAAACTTTACATCATAAGAATAAAAGATAAGATTTTGGACAACTCCCAAAATCGTCACAGAGTAACAAAGAATACTTCGGTTATATACAAACCGAACAAACATGTATCGATATCGACATAGTTGATGTCGACATACTAAACTACAAATCTCCACCGCATCAAAACAAACCATACTATGAACCAAATTCACCTTTTAAAAGCACCTACCATCTAGCTACATTTCCACAACTCCATTCTACCAAGCTACTCACCCATCAACCCACAGCAGACAAGGTAGAAATAAAGAGTGGCATCACTAGGCATCCATTACCCATCCATGGGGGGCTCGCCAAACATCCTACATTTCCCTCTCAATGGAAGGCTTCGGATGTTTAGGAACACTCTCCCTCCATGATGACCAACCATTTCCTCCTATGATGGTGTATTGGGTGGACCAAGAAGGATCGTCTTTCATTCCTCTCTATTCCACCCATCATACACCATCCGCCCAAACCATTTACCCTTCACACAGAAAGACCCTACTTTATGGTACATCCCCATTAACTAGACCTTCTACTTAGCCAAACAAGTATGTCCAATTCCCCCCAGGGCCAAACTCGAGCAGAACAGGAAGGTTATCATAGGTACAGTCATGCAGATGGGACTCCAAGGTACTAGGTGTGTTGGAATCACTCCTAAACCTTAATTCAAGTGTTAGTTTCTCATATGTAATAGGTAGCTTATTATGGCCTTTATGTTTGTTTAAGGTCTAGATTATGTAGAAGGCCCATAAGCTTAGGCCCATGTCCAATAAGGAAAAGGGAAGGAGTGGGAGTGTTGCCATAGCTCCTTGCCTATAAATAGTCTTGTATAACCCTCACTTGAGGGTTGGTTGTTCAAGTTATTCTTTTCATTACACTTTACACGTAACCGTCCTTATTATATCGTGTGTGTGTGTGTGAATCTTGTTCAATCGCCTTTATCTCTTTCATTGAAGCTTGTGTTGTAAATCTAGTGACCTAACAGTGGTATCAATCGCCTAACTAGTTGGGTGAATCGTTATTTCTTGAAGTATGTTTTTGGTCCTACGCGTAAGGCTAACGTGATACTTTGGTTCGCTTAAAAACTCGTTTTTTACACTTTCTAATCCAAGATTCTTGTACTTTCAACGTTTTAAGGTGTTAAAATACTTGTTTTTGGAAAAACGTTTCAACCTTTACGTGTGGATCTAAGTTTTTAAGCTTATTTTTGTTCGTGGGTGTCGTTTCACGCCAGAACCCGTTTAAACATTTTGGTTCATCAAGTTTCACACTTTTGTGTTATTTTGGTGATATTGAAGCTATTCCATAACAAAATCTGGTTTAGAAACAAATTTGGGCAACATCATTTTTACGAGTAATCTTACGCGTATCAAAACCCTAATATTACGCGTAAGTTATTCCTTGGTTTGATCTTCGTTCGTGGTTTACTCCGTGTTTTCTTGCTTGGATAAGCCCGAAAATACGTCGACTTTGGATATCTTTTGCACTTGTGATAGTGTAAAAGATCACTTGAGATAAAACCCCAAACTTACGCATAAGCATAAAAGCCACGCCAGAAATCCTACGCATAAGATTCATCTTACGCCTAAGCCAAGTCTTACGCATAAGGTAATCCCACGCCTAACTTTCACGCCTAACTTTGTGTCTACGCATAACTTTAGTGCATTTACCCTACTTACGCGTAAGCTAAAACTACAGCGTAACTCTCTTTGTTACGCGTAACTTTGGTGTTTTTACGCATAAGTCCTACTTGGTTTCTTGTGATATCTACGCCTAAGGACACTTCATCAACAAAGGTTCATTCGACTACAAAGATCCATTTTTACCAACACAAGTTTTTCAACATGTCACAACCACCATACTCTAACTATTTCCCTTACACTTATTCTCAACGTCAACAACAACTAACTCCACAACATCAACAATGGAATCAACAACAAGCAATTTATCAACAACAATTTAATCAACAACATACTCCACAACTTGGTGCAATACCACCACCTCAAATGGTTCAACCACCACCAAGTCTTCAAGTTCAACCCTACACAAATGACTTCAATCAACATCCATCAAGGAACACTATGAAGGAACCCACTTGGTTTGCAAAGATGTGTGAAGCTTTAAGCAGCCAACAATCAATTCATGAGGCTAGATCACTTGATAGACCTCCAATGCTCACTCCAGGAAACTACGATCAATGGGTGATAAGGTTCTTTAGGTTTTGTGATCTCAAGAAGCCACATGGAAAGTTCTTGAAGAAGGTTATCTTGGAAGGTCCATTTCGGATGCCTAATGTCATTGTACCGGAGATCCAAATGCTAATCCACCAAGAGATGAACAAGCGAACATTGCTATCTTGTGGACTTGAATCCTCAAGAATTTCTACACTATGAAGCGGATGAGCTTGCAATGCAATATATCCTTTTAGGATTACCTAACCCAATTCTTGAAGTGTTGATGCTCAAAATATCGCAAAGAAAAAGTGGGAACATATTCATCTTCTTATGGAAGAATCAGTACTCAATCGGGAGGATTTGGAATCCAAAATTTACTTGGCTTATGAACACTTCATGATTGAACTCGAGAGACACTAGAGTCTTATCATCTTCGATTTTGGACATCATCAATGATTTGGATAAACACAACATCATCATGCCAAGAATTGCAGTGAATACTAAGTTCCGAGTAGTCTTGGTCTGAATGGGAGAAGTATGTCATTTTTCTCCGTCTGCGAAGAATATGCATCATTCTACATATGGATTGTTGTACGATTACTTGAAGCCTCATGAAAAGGAAGTTGATCGGGAAAGGATTCTCCGTGCTCAAATTGCTCCACCTACACATCCAGAAAATCAACAACTTGCCTTATATGCTCAACAAAATTATCCTCCTCAACCAGCAACTCAACCAACTGCTTCAATCTCACCACATGATCCTTCACAACAACAATCTCAACAAAATCAATTGGTTCCATACAACAACAACAATGCTCAAGCAATTGTCAGTGAAGCTAATGAGGACATCGATCCGTTCGAAGCATTGCAACAGGGATTTGTTATGATTGCTAATGCTTTTAGCCGTTATACAAACAAATCCAACAATCGTATTCGCTCCTCATCCAATACACAAAATCAGGCTGTTGTGAACAATGGACGAGTTGAAGTTCAGAATCGTGGTTATGGTCGTCAAATGGGAGGTGGTCAAGGGTTTAATGCTATGGGTAGGAATAACAAGAGAGCTCCGGTGGTGGAGCAGAAATGCTCGAATAGGTTGAATGGTCTTGATGCTACAACCGCAATGAGAAGGACACATGGCTAATGCATGCCCAAAGCCAAGGACTAGGCGCGTGCTTATTTCAAAGAGGCTCTTCTTTTGGCTCTTAAGGATGAAGTCGGTGGATCTCTCACAAACAAAGAACGAGCTTTATGGCGGATGCGAGACTCGAGATGATGATATGGAGGACTTGCAGGCCAATGCGGTTGTTATGTTGATGGCTAATATGCATGAGTTACACATGAGTGAAACAGGCCCAGTGTATGACATTGATGGCTTGTCTCGGTACCCGAACAAACCATCATCATATATGAACTAATATCTCCGCCAATATCTCGAATCCAAGCGGCTCAAATCATTCAAAATGAGTCATCTACATCTCATTCGGCGATTTTCAAATAAACCACATAGTTACATTTGACGATCAAGATGACCTTATGGTTTCCTTTGATAATCAAATTGACTCCGTGGTTGTACCGAGGATCTAAATAATGATCATGTTGTGACTCGCGTTGAACAAGCCGAATATTGCCTCCTCAGTTTTGCTCGTTTAATTCAAGACCATCAAATCAAAATGGAGGAATGTTATGCATTAAATAAGGAATTAAAAAGCAAAAATGCTTTGTTAACCAAGGATTTTGAATGGTTACAAATGCAATTCAACTTTTCAAAACTCAAGAAAACCGTGAAAAAGGTTTTGAAGCCGCTTTTGCTAAATCTCATCAAAACGAAAAATATTTAGAGACGGATCGTGATCTAGCCGCTGAAGAATGCTTTGTTTTACGAAATAGAACAATGAAACATGAACATAAAAAGCAAATTAACGCTCTCACCTTGGAAAATCAAAAGGTAAGGTGAGTTGTTAACTTGTCAAAAGCAGTTCAAGATACAAAAAGCATTCAGCGAAGCGAATAGATGATCATCTTGAAGAAATCATCGACTTGCAAAACAAACTTAAAGAGTTTAAAACTGTTGTTTATAAACATGGTGAGTCGGTCACGACTATTGAAAAGTTCACTTTAAAACCCAATCCAAATGGATATGGACCGAATCTTCGATTACAAACCTAAGCTTTCAACCAAAGCATTCAAACCAAATCTGAAGTTTCCGTCGAGAATATAAAATTGATAATTTCATATGAGTGTTGTTGAATATCATCGTCAAGAGGAATTAGATGCGAGAAGATTTAGAGTCGATCAAAATTAAAAGCTGTTGTTTACAACAAACCTTTAATTATTCAAAACCGGTCACTTTTGTCACACCAACGAATTCTTCTAACACACCAAGGGTTATCATAAAAACGTCTCGAGTCTTCTAATGTTAATCCCAACGATTATGCACAAATTTATGGTCCTTTACCTTCCATTAGTGAAGTAAACTCAAAACACGAAAATAGAAAAATTCTTAGATATTTTGACATTTTCATGGTCGACCTCAAAACTTTACAACATGAGATAGAATATCATTACGAAATCAAAGTTCAACATTTTCAATCGCCTCTGGCGCGAGAACAAAGAGACATTTTTGGAAAAATCTTTTACCAAATGTTAAAATTTGAAAAATTGTGCATTGTCTTGGGAGCGGACTTTCATAAGGAACTTGGAGTGATGAAGGTCGTTTTAGAAAAAGAAACATCTATTACCAATAATAAGCGTAAAAGAAAATGTTGCGAAAAGATGTTGATCGACTCTTGAATGATGTTATCTGTACGATATCCATAATATTGTGTTATTGAATTACATCTCATATGCTTGATTACATCTCTGCGTCTTGTTGAGAAAGTTATGGCGTTGAGAATACCGATAACGTGCTTGGATCGAGTCTTTAAAAGTTGAAAGCGAACGTCTCTTACATGAGCTTTCAAATGCAAAACTTAAGTCTTCAATGGTGTCAAAAGATTGTCAAACTCGTGAACTTGCTTTGCAACACAAAATCCACCAGTTGCAATTAAATCCAAAATTTGAACAACTGGATGATCAAAACGTGTCTTTGAAAAGTCAAATCTCAAAATATGAACAAGAACTTGTAAAAGTTAAACAGGAATATGGTGTCATATTTGATTTACTCAATAAGACTCGTCATGAAGCATCAAACGAATTTGATCATTATCTTGCACACACTAGAGAAGTAATGAATTTTCTTTGGTAACATTCGTTCGAAAATCAAGATTTGATTCACACTATCTTTAAGTTAAGAGAAATGTTAGGAAAGTATGAACAACTTCCGCTACCATGATTAAGAGAATAGCACGGTAACACTTAGTAATCGTGAACCTAGAATCCCCTTGCCAAATCACAAGTTGCTAACGTGCTTCCTTCTCTTGAACAGGAATAGTTGCGTCTTTTCCAAACGTCCGCACTTCACGACCTAGGAGCACTCAATCGAAGAATAGGAAGTTACGACCTAAGAAAAGATCAATAAGGAATGCTAAAGTGAAGAACACCCTAGGACTATGAATAAGTCTCACGTTGCTTCCACTATAGATATTGCGTCGGCAAATGTAATAGAAATAGTGATGTAACGAATGCTAAACCTTTAAGTACTTTTGATATTCATCGATGCACCTTGTGTTATTTGTCGTAAAAGTATGAATTCGATTGTCATGACAAATGTGTTGCTAAAGCTATCATCTCTCGCTTACGGAATCCTAAGAATCGAAATACCTCTAGGCCCACTAATCTTTCTAAGTATGTGCTTGGTAAACCGCCTCTTTAGATTCTAAGAAACGACTTTGTTGTCCTGTAGCTCAGGCCACCTCCTAAGAATGTAGTACCACCTAGTGCATTCACTAAGACCAAAGCAAATACTAGTTGGAGATGGCGAAATGGATATATAACACATTAGGATTTAAATGGATGCCTAAAGTTATTAAGGTGTGTATGTCTACAATAATCGCTTGGAACCTCTAACATTCCGGGTTCCACATCTACTTCTATTCCATCCGTGTCAAATGCATGTGTAATGCGGGTGATACAGATCATTCTCCGGATTGTTGATAGCGGATGTTCCCGACACATGACGAGCAACCTTAAAGCTGTTATCAAACTTTATTGCAAAGTTCATTGGCTTTGTCGATTCTGGAATGATCACTCGCACTATCATGGGCTACGAAGACTATATCAATGGGAACATCGAAATTAGCGGGGTTTACTATGTAGAAGGCCTCGGTCACAACTGTTTCGATGAGGTCGGTTTTGTGATGGAGATTTGGAGGTTGCTTTCGGGGAGAAAACTTGCTTCATTCGTGATCTACAAGGAAATGACCTTATGTCCGGCTCTCGTAATTCTAGTCTATACACTATCTCTATGCAAGACATGGTTGCTTCATCTCCCATCCGCTTACTTTCAAAGGCAACATCAACAAAATCACGGCTATGGCACCGTCTCTCACATCTAAACTTTCAAACCATCACCAACCTTGCTCGACACAAACTAGTTGAAGGTCTCCCACGATTCGGTATTCAAAAATCACTTTTGCTCGACTTGTGAACAAGGGAAAAGCACTCGTGCTCATTTTCCTTCAAAGGTGGAACATGACTCAAAGATGTGCTTCATCTTCTTCACATGGATTGTGTGGCCGATGCGCGTGCAAGCGATAAATGGCAAACGCTACATCTTAGTAATTGTTGATGACTATTCACGATGGACTTGGGTTTACTTTCTTGAAGCAAAGACCAAGCTCCACAAATGATCATCACCTTTCTCGAAAATTCAAGTTCAGCTCCGGAACACCGTCCGCCAAATACGAATGGACAAAGGCTGAATTTGTTAACCAAACCCTTCGTGCATTTTATGAGAAAGTGGGAATTGACATCGGACATCTATTGCACGTACACCGAACAAAACGGAGTTGTTGAAAGACGAAACCGAATGTTAGTGGGCTGTAAGAACAATGTTAATCAATGCTAAACTTCCGGTTACTTATGGGCGAGAAGTTGTATCTGCGCATGCTATACTCAAAACCGTTCTATGATTACTAAGCGCATACAACAAAACACCGTTTGAGCTTCTCCACAACCATAAACCGAATCTCAAACACTTTCATGTATTTGGATCCCTTTGCTATCCGAATAATGATCGTGATTATTCGAGCTCAAAGCCAAAGTCGACATTGGAGTCTTCATTGGATATTGTGAGAATTCTAAAGGTTACGGATGCGGAATCGTCATACAAAAGCAAAGTTATGGAGACGATTCATGCTCATTTTGATGAACTTACGTGTAAAACCCTAAAAAATATAAAACGTGTTAAAAGACTATTTTACCCTCACAATTAACATTTATAAAATACGTAAAATAAATCAACACTCATTAAATGAAATTCAATCTAACTTATAAATGATATCAAGACTTAACGTGCATAATATAAAATTCAACTTTTGATGCGACAAAAAGTAAAGCCGCTCATAATGTTTCATGTGTCGAATTTCACAAAGAAGATATTAAACCATGCATATGGAAGTTCGCCAAGACCAAGCTCGAGCCCACAGTCGTTTTCTTTTCCTTGTTTGAGCCGAATACCACAAAACCCACCATCGTCGATTAGTATAAATACAACACAAATCCCTTCACATGAAACCTAGTTTCTCAAAAGTCACGCACCAAAAGCTTCGCTCTTTTTCTTCTTTTCTTTCCGTTCATTGCGGTTTGTGAGGCGTGGTGGTGCGTGGTGTTTTCTCTCAGAGCCCGCTAAGGTAAGCGACTCCCTCGTCCCAACTTTTCTCACGTACAACTTATACTAACTTTAAACACTGTGAAACATGTCGAGTCGCCATGCGAGTGAATAAGGTCGTCGTTAAAAACCTTGTGTAACATGAACCGCATAATAAGTAACATACTCGTCTTCACATAAAATCATGAATATGATGCTATATTTATATGAGGTCGACGCATGCATATGTAAATTTGAATGAGTTTTGAAATTTTACCGCACTACATAAAATCACAAGTCGGGGTTTCACAAACATAAGTCACGATGGAGTTAAGGGATCGATTAGGGTTTAAAGGTTAGAGCCTCGTATGATTTTATGTGGGTAGTATGTAGCGATGTTGTGGTTTTGGTTATGAGTCGGTTTGCATGCATGTTTTCCTAGCGTGAGTCTTTTAAAAAGGTCTTGATGGTGTTGATGCATGCATGTTTGGAACAAGAGTTAACGTGTGTGTGAGAAAAGTAATTAAGTGTTTGTATGTGTGTGTCGATTTGTTTGTGAGTCGGGAAACAACGTAGGGTAAGTTGGAGTTTGCATGTGTGAGCGTATATATTGAAGCAAGGGAAACGGGTAAACTTTGGTCTCGTTAACATGATTTATATAAGTCAAGGTAGTGTGAGTTACTAGTGTAAATGTAGGCATGGGTTTTGAGTTATCTTCGGTTTGTTTTTCACACGTTCTAGGTCAAGGTGATAAGTCATCAAAATCCGTAACATGTCAATTTAATGTGTATTTAATATGGTGCTAAAAGTTTGAGAGAAACCCTAGGTCATGATTATGATTCGATTATGGTTTTAAGCTGTGTGTGTTGATTTGTTATTTCATGTGAAAATAGTAAGTTTGGGGTCATTAATAACCATTGATTAAGTATATAACGAGCTAGTACTAAGTGTGTTGTACGCATACACGAGTTGTGATTTTATGTAAGAAACTAAGTGTCATGAATTAAAAGTATTGTATGCATGGTCTCATTAAGTTTGTGTTCGAGCAATGTTACATGGGAGTCTTGGTCTTTCATGAAAGATATAAAAGCTTGTGTAAACTATTTTGAAAGAGAGTCTTAAAATCCGTTCTTGACATTTGTAAACCCTATACCTTGTATGATGATCATATAATCCCTCAAATAAGATAATTATCATATTAAACCCTTAAGTTTACCATATATCATTTGTAACCTATAAGTTTGGCTAGTTAATGATTAAGACTCTAAAATGTTGTAATTCCGTCCGTCACTAAGAATAAGAATATACTTACAATGTTAATGCGATGAATCCGTTATAACTTTAATGATGCTAATAAGTATTAAATAAATCATAATCCGTGTAGATTCGATTTGAAGGAGACGCGACGTTATATCTTCGTGATTCACTCATTTGTTTGCTTTCCTCTCATTTGTGTTAAGGTACGGATATTACGACCTTTTCGAAGAAGGTTCCTTATAGCGTTTTCTTTTAGATTAGCTCTTCTATTTCAATTATTAGGGTTTCCTATGCCATTGCTATGAACCCTTCGATTGTTTGATCATTGCTTGTTTGAAACACTGTTTTATTGAATCATGCAATATCGGGTTTGAACGTTATGTTAGAAAGACTTTGATATGCACATTTGTTGAACCTTGCTATATTTGATTATGAACTTCTGAATTGTGAACCTTTGGTTATGAAACTCTGATTATGAAAGTATGTTATGTGACTACGACATAAACTTCTGACTTCTGAACCTTTGCACATGAACCTTATGGTATGAACTATCTGATATGTTAACTGTTGACCTTTGTGCTTGATTAGGATCTGTGTTATTTATGAAAATCTGTTTGACCTAAGTTAGTTTGACACCCGAGCCACTATTTCACTAGTCATGGGGTTCCATGTCCATGTCGATGATGCACCTCCGACACGACTCTAGGGCAAGAGTGATGTTCGCCGTCCCCTACATTATCATTTATTGATAGTATGGCCACTATCCGTGCTTTGGGACGTATGGATGCATCCTAGATCGATCGTTATTTGATATGTTTTACGGTGAATGATGCCGTGTGCAATCTGGCGTCTTCACAAAAGTCGGGAGCTAGCTACTCCAATTATTTATATGGGGTTACTTTACGAATAAGTAGTTATTTCTGATATGATAAGTTCTGGGCTCGTGGTAGTTAACTAAATCCTTATTTGTTATGTCTATGTTAAGTATTCTGTTTATGATTCGGTATTTTCAAGTGTTTATATTTATGTATTAGGTTTATTATATGTTATTGTATGTTTTTATGCTCTTATATGATTATGTAACTACCGTATGCCATGCTAGGATATGTAAGATATAACTTTTCACATACACATCAAACCATAACACAAAGTAGCATATAGATGGAATTCTAGAGAGAGAAAGTTAGAGGTTTAGGGAACTTAGTGAGAGAAAGTGAAAGATATTATTATGAGCTCAACTCTCTACCTTGGGAGGTAGAGAGTATTTATAGTCTTACATAAATCGCCACACATCGGGTGTGGATCGGGCATACGGTGGGTAAAGACCGTCCGTCCTCCACGGTGTTACTTAACTAAATACTACTTAACTTAAAGAACTACGACTACGAGCTTTAACGATTACATATACTTGAGGTGACCGACTCTTTAATTCACGGAATTTCTAATTCCTAACAATCTCCCTAAGGAGGTCACCTCAATCATGTACCAAAATTACATTGAATACAACTAGATAATACATTAACAATTGATCTTGCATTCTTGATGTAGTCCTTTGTTCCTAAGCTCGTAGTCATTGATTCTTCACATTGCATGTTTGGTTACTCCAAGTGGAGGTCTTTTCTTGATCCACGTGATGATAAATTTGAGCCATCTTTTGAGATCATCGACAATCAAAATCTTTGAGACATCCATTGTAGTGTTGTGACTTTAGGACCGACATGCTCACATTACGGATCATGATATCTTCTTATCGAGTAGCGGAAGCATTTGTTGATTCATGATATTGGCGCAGTAGCGAAGCATGGAGTGAAAATATCGAGTCATTGATGCACTAATCATGATTTCTTTTGAGATGAATGTGTTAAGTGAGCATGCGGCTATGGATTGACCGCTTCATTACGATCATTTGCAAGCGTCGGGTGTACACGCATACAACGATTAGCAATAAATCGCACGAAAGTGTCTTTGATCACTTCGTTGAATTGAGGTACCGCCCACGGTTCCCCGTTGATCGATACATGTCTTGCTGTGATCGGTATAATTCAAGAATTTCCTTGACGAGGTTTCGCATTTGCTCTAGTTGTTCTCAAACCGAACATCTCAAAGAAGACAACACGGAGTGAGTGAACGGTAATTTTAAGTCCACCGATTGATGAAAAGAGATTTGAAAACAATCGTGTATTGCTCAATAGAAAATTGTTTTGCAATACAACGAAGGTTTTATTGAAAATCAATTATCAATCATAAAAAAACACCTTTTGGTTTAAAAAATGAGTACGGTCGATGTGCTAAAGAAAAGAGTTGTTAAGCACAAAGACCGGTTTTCAAAGGTATCCGTCAATCCATAACTGAACGGGATTGATTCAAGAGATTGAATCGCCCCAATGTTTCTGTTCGGTTGTCACATGGTTGATCCATATAATAGATCTCACATGCCACCTACGAGAGCTTGTTTGATGTTGGCTCGAAGGCTTTCCATCTTCATTGTGAATATGTATACATATTACTCGGATGTTCGGCAATACCACAAGGATAATCGTGGGACTCAAGATATAATCTCTCTTTCCACATTGTGTGAAACAGAGAGTCTTCATTGAAAGTGTCCTAATGAGATTTATTGATGATCTCGTGGCTCTAGACTCAATTTGTGCATATTTGGATCCCTGTGTGGGAGACTAGGGAGAGGGTCTCCTTCTTCAATATCAACAATCTCTAAGAGAAAGTCGATAGATAATGTCGGTTCCCGTGAGAATGAAACAAGTCCTTTTAAGAGGAACTTGAGTGGTTTGGAAAGTTGAAGTGCGGTGCGTCCTTTGGGTCCATGATGGCTTTGTCTTCAATACCGATGTTACCATCGGTAGCATATGAAGTGAACCGGTTTACGCCTAAGGTTGAATAAATGGAGGGCTATTTGTTTTCACCCTTTCTCATTCAATTCTTTTAATTCTTCAACCCTTCATTGCTTACCGAGATTTCATAGCAAGAACCTTGTTGGGTTTGTTCCGATTGCTTGCTCTATCTCGGTCCGCACACTTCCCATATCTCACTTTTCTCCTTTTATCATCATACCTAAGGACTTCTACACTAACTAGTGGATAGTCACAGGTTGATCCCTCCGATTCTGGCGGATCATGGGAACACATACCTAACCTTATCATCCTTATATCACCGTACATAACTTAGAGTTGGTCGGTCTATTTGGTATTGTTCATACGCCATTGGAACCAATTGAAAACCATTTGAAAATCAATTCGGATACTTGTGATATATTATCAAAGCATTTTGTACCGAATTGTTTTTGATATTTTTAGAACGAGAACTCCCCTCAACATGTGCATCAAGTATTTGAAAATGTTTTGCACGGAGGCAAGAGAAAGAATTGACTTCTTTGATTACCATTTTCTAAAGATATCAACATCACTTCTCATCAAATCAAGTAGATATAGCATTTGGGAAGGATGAGGTTTCCATAAATTTGCTCCCCTCAATATGTGCCTCGAGGTTTGAAAAGAGTTTTGCACATACTAGAGGAACTTGCACATTGAGAAAAGTTGATCACATTTCAAATCATAGGTTTAAGATAGATGCTCCCCTCAACATGTGCATGGAAAATTTGAAATCGTTTGTCACATGTGGGCGAGGATAGCATGTACATCCTTATAAAACCATTTACCTAATTATCGGTTTAAATCCAATTTAAATCACACATTCTCCCCGATCACAATTATCAAATCATTTGAGATTTGTGATCTCTTATTGATTTAAATTGATTTTGAAAGCTTTTAAGGAGAATTGTGACTTGATTATGAAAGTTTTAAGCGATAAGGATCGGATTTTAAGACTTTAAACTCCATTGATAAAACATGCATGTATATCTTTTGAAAACAATTTAATGCCAAATAACTTTTTAATTTAATTGAAATCATTCTCCCCTCAATCAATGACATAGGTTGTTGATTGAGAGATAGAGATTTTGACATATAAGTCGATGATTATCAAAATAGAAACCGAGTTATTTTTCAAAGCATTTGGTTTTCATGAGATAAATGTTTATAGAATCGAGCATGGAATTTGAAAACATGGTGAAACATGGCTCGTTCTTTCTTTTAAAACCGGGTTATTGCACGAAAATGACAATAAACCATTGTTTCTCTTTCTCCCATTTTTTTTTTTTTTTTTTTTTAATATATATAAAAAATTCGAACAACATCTAAAGTCCGTGTCATTCTTTGAATGACAACATTAAGACCGTAGATATTATCGAATCGAGAGAAACATGACAAAATGACAATATTTTTGAAGATTTTTGAATTTTCAAATTTTATGGATTTTGAAAGTTTTATATTTTTCTATTTGATTTTGAAGGTTTTATAATTTTGTATTTTGTTTTTCGAATAGATATATACAAGAGATAGATGAAGGAAACCTTTACTCCTCGTCTTCCTCCACGAAGGCGTTTGAGAGTTTCGGTTGAAGGCTTTTCAAACCAAGTCGTGGAAGAATAAACTCAAAACGTTCTCTTGGAAGAGCTTTGGTGAAGATGTCGCTAAGCGATATTCGGATCTCACAAAATATAGTTCCACCACACCTTTTTCACTTGTTCACGATGAAATGATGTCGAATGTCGATATGCTTTGCTCTTGAGTGTTGAACGTTGTTGCATGAGAGAGCAATAGCACTTTATTATCACGATGCGGAGGATTTTGTTGAATTCAAAGCCATAGTCGGATAATTGAGATCTCATCCATAAGATTTGAGCACAACAAGATGACATGGCTATGTATTCACCTCTGTAGAGGAAATAGAAGTACTCATTTGCTTCTTTGAAGACCACTCACAAGCTTATCACCCAAAAGCCGAGCACCTCTGACGTGCTTGACGAGTATCTTGACACCTGCATGATGCGCATACGCATATCTTGTTAGTGACATACCGGTGTCTTTTGGGTACCAAAGTCCCATATTGATGGTTCCTTGGAGATACCGAAGACCCGTTTAACCGCTTCAAGGTGCTTTTAGTAGGCTTAGCACGGTATCTAGCACACATGCAAACAATGAACAAGATGTACGGTCTACTAGGCGTGAGGTACATCGGGGATCCAATCATACTACGATATTTTGTTTGGTCAATCATGATCCACGAGTGGTCCTCATCTAGTTTGGTTCGGTCAATCATGGGGGTGTCAACAGGTCACTTGAATCAAATCCAAATTTCTTTAAAATCTCTGTTGCATATTTAGATTGATTTATGAAAATGCCTCCGGGACTTTGTGAAATTTGTAATCCCAAGAAAATGACATTTGTCCCATCATTGACATTTGAAACTTTGAACTCATTTCATTTGAAAACCGATCACATTCCATTGGGTGCATCGAGGCAAAAATAATATCATCAACATAAATTTGAACATGAATTAAATGTTTGCACGACTTCACGGTGAACAATGTAGGATCAATCGCTCCTTTGATGAATCCGGTTGATAGAAGAAACTTTGTGATGTATCATACCATGCCCTTGGAGCTTGCTTTAAACCGTAAAAGCCTTCTTCAAGCGATAAGCGTGAGTAGGATGCTCTTGATTCACAAATCCTTGAGTTGGTGGCGTGAGCGACTTCTTTAAGATCTCCGTTCGAAATGCCGTCTTTACATCCATCGATATACTACCATGTTCTTACTAGCCGCATTAGCGGAAAGATTACGATTGCCTCGATTCGAGCAAGCTGGAGCAAAAGATTCTTCAAAGTCTATACCCTCCTCTTGGCGATATCCTTTAGCAACTAATCGAGCCTTGTTCTTCAACACATCACCATGCTCATCAAGTTTTACTTTGAAGATCCATTTGAGAGCTATAATCATAGCACGATCTGGAGCGGTACTAACTCCCATACATCAAGACGATCAAACTCATGAATTTCATCTTGCATGGCATTGAACCGACTATCTTCATTCATGGCGGTTTAACATCTTTTGGTTCGATCTTAGATAGTACGGAGTTGAAGAAGCACCATAAGGCATCGGTTGCGAGTTGTTTCGGGTTGATACACGACGAGAGGATTTCAATGATGTTGTCTAAGGGGTGATCGTGAGTCCATTTTCGAGGTGTTCATGTGGTAGTTGTTGAGGAACCGAGGTAGGCGAGTCGATGTCTCTGAAGAAGATGGTTTTGATGATGATTCGGGAGTAGCAAATATGTTTTCAAATGGAGCATCTTGAGAGTCAAAGGGATTAACTTCATCATTGATGCGAAACATTTCCATGATGTACATTTGAAGAATGATGATTTGTTGATGAGGCGAAGGATCGGAGATGTGCTTCTTGACTTAAAGATATTGAGGCGAGGATTGACTTCATTCAACTGGAATATGATCATCCTCATTGTAGGAATCGGCACCTCATTAGTAATTGAATCATACAGTTCATCAAACATAGGATCAAACAATTTCTTTACATCATCTTGGATGGAGGTACATATGGAGTTTCTTGAGAGGAGTTTGGAACAAGGGATGAACCAATGGGACTATTTTGAAGTGCGGGTCTGAGTGGAGTGTCCAGGAGCCATTTGACCGGTCGACTCATCAAGCGTAACGTGAATTGTTTCCATGATATTTTGGGTTCTTTTGTTGTAGATTCGGTATCCCTTTTGTTTGGTGCATATCCTACAAATACTCCAATGTCGACTTTAGCCCTAAGTTTGCCCAAGTCTTGACCTCATTAGTTGGATAGCACAATGCACCAAACACACGAAGGAAAGATAGATTAGGTTTTTGTTGTGGACAAGTTCATATGGAGTTTTCCATGAATAGTGTGAATCGGGGAGCGATTTTGTGTGTAGCATGCGGTGGCAATTGCTTGACCCGGAGAAACATTGGAACCTTTGAGTAGATCGGCATTGTTCTAGCGGCTTCAACAAGAGTACGATTTCGTCTTTCAACTACACCGTTACATTGAGGGGTTCGTGGAACACTTCTTTGATGGTGATTCCAACGCTTTCATAGAATTCACTAAGTTGTTTGTTGACAAACTCGGTTCCATTATGCATTCGATAATTACGGCGGTTTTGTTTAGTCGAACTGCAATTTGTTTAATGAGTTTGATGATGATATCGGGAGTTTCATCCTTTGTCCTTAAGAACTTGACCCGGTGAATCTAGAGTAATCATCAACTACAACTAACACATATTTCTTCCCAAAGATATTACGCACCCTCATTGGTCCACATAAGTCCATATGAATCATATGAAGAACTTGATGATAGAGTTAGTAGGTTTGGGTTTATGGGCATACTTCTTGCTTTTTCCCAATTGACATCTTGAACAAAGATGATCCTTTTCATACTTTAGTCTAGGTAAACCTACAACTAAGTCCTTTACGGAAAGATCGTTGATGGTGCGAAGTTCAAGTGATTGAGACGACGATGCCATAACCATGACTTTGTTTTGAAGCCTTTGATAGCAAGCGATTGAGAAGCCCTCATCATGTCATCGATAGAGATGGTGTAAAGATTTGACCCACGAGTTCCTTTTAACAGTTCCTTACCATTAAGATCTCTAACAAAGCGGTATGTTTTCGAAGGCAACTTCTAGATCGAATCACGAATTGACCAGCGAGAGAGCAGTTATGACCCAAACCTTCTACATAGTAAACTCTAGAGATGACACTATCACCAACAACATAATCTCCATAACCCATAATAGCACCGAAATGATCATTACCAAATCTAACGATCCGATGAATTTGCTCACGAAGTTCATGAGCGCGACCGGTCTCCGGTCATATGCTTGGAGCGGCTGAGTCCGGTACCACGAGCGATTTGAGCGATCTGCGGTTGAACACGAACAAGAATGGATAAGCGGATAATTGGGATCCCCATGCAAGAATGGGTTCCATTTGGTTAGTAACAATGTTTGGAACACCCACATCGAAATAGAAGCATTCATATCATAAAGTGAGGCAATGGAATCGTTGTGAATAGATGCGATACTAGTGTCGATATTAGCCACATTCACGGTGTGATCACTTCTTAAGGGAATAGTTCTACGGTGAGGCATCCATTTTCTAGTGGGCATTGTCGATTAGTCTTAAGACCAACGGTGTCCAATAAAAGCCTATTTCTTGAATGTTCTTCTGTGGGTTTCCTTTGTTTTCTAACTTTCTTCGTTTTTCCTTTTAGCCTTCTTAGCATGAATTTTAGCATTAACAATATTAAGCGGACAATTAACATCATTAGGCGAACGGTAACACCACATTCATGATTAGAAATAGAATTCAAGCGGACATCGGTACAAGGTTTGCAAATAGTATCGAATTGAATTAATTACGATGCGCCTATGGCTAATACTAGAATCAACACGATTCGTTTTATTCGATTCAAGCTTAAAGTTCCTAGATTGTTCTTCTACTCTTTTCGGTGCACATTCTTAGCTTGCGAGGTCCTATCATTCCTTGTATTGTCTTGAGACTTTGACTGCTCCCTTTAATGTCACCGATTACTCTGTAGAGGGAATGGGAACATTAGTTGGTTTAACTACTCTTTGCATCACTGTTTAGATGTCTTGGGTCCGAACTACATGCAGTGCACTTAGGTTCACTTTCATAAAACTAGAGGTACTGTGGATTGGTACTCCTAGAAGGCACACTTGAGTTCTCTTTCTTAGCATTGACGGATCTGGAATCGAACTACTTAAAGGCACACTACGGTTCACATTCAAAACATTGGGAATCGAATGCATATCATACTTAGTGTTAGGCATTGAGCATGGAATCAAAGGATTAACTCTCTCACCTAATGACTTTGGGCATATTGTGATCAAGCATTCTAAGATTTCTTGAGATCGTTTGGCATATAAGCATGCATGTCCAATTGCATTATCATGAGGTTTCTCTAGCTTATCCTCTTCAACAATCTCACGCAGACATTCTAGGCAATCCTTAAGGGATGAGAAGTATGTTTGAATGGCAAGTTTGTTGTTCCTTAGATGAGGAGGGACATATGTCACAGATAAAGCATATTTATTACAAGAGTGAACCTTTGATACAACATTCTCCCCATTGGTCATTGGCATTTTCCCTTTTACATGACTCTTCAGATTCTCAATTTCCTTTTGCAATGAAGCTATTTGTTCGTTGTTTTTGTTCTGAGTGACTTTAATTGATTCAAATAACTCATTGAAATGACGTTTAACCTTTTCATTTTCTTCTAGAAAACTTTCGTTTTCCTTTTGTAAAGCATTTACTAGGTTTTGAAGATGAAACGTTTGAGAATTCGAGAATCTAAAGGAGGAGGCATTTGGGAGCTGTCATATTGTTTGTTTGACCCTTTAATTGAGAGATTTGGGCTTTCAACTTTTCGATCGTGTTGCATTGAGCTTGAATCATTCATCACGTTTGTTAATTTGAAAAGCGCATCAAACTCGGAGCATCGAAGATGTCTTGACATTTGAAGTTTTGACATTTTCTTTAAGATGTTGATATTTTAGTTGTAAATTAAAATGCTCAACTTCTAGTTTAGAAAAATGTTTAACGAAATTGTCGTGATCATCCGGTTCAATTTTCTCGTTTAGTTTAGAATTAGTTTTTCAAGCTCAATGACACGATCATGGGAGACTTTCGGGACACGAGATAGTTCATGAAATTTGGAAGCATTAATAGAGCAATTTGAGCGTTGAAAAACACATCTTGAGCAACACATTCGGTAATAAGATTCTCATTTAATGTGTGCAAGTTCTTTCTCTCAATCTCATTATATTTCGATTACTGCGCTCATAGTCACTAACTTCAACAACCATTGCATCAAATTCCTTTTCCATTCCCTTAATATCGGTTTCTATCCCTTTTAAGACTCTCAAAGTGATCTTTTAGAAGTTTAAAAAGGGCATGACCTCAGTTAAATAACATTCTTTCATTTGTTCAAAACCCTTTCTCCTTGATTATACCGTGGGTGTGATCCTTTTCTTGCAAGTTTTCTCAAAATCAACAAATAGTTGAAATATAACGTATTGGCTAATTAATGTCTTGCTTTTAGTGGCAATTGTTCTAGGAACAAGATGCATTGGTGTATTAGGAGGATACACGGTCGCTCTAGGCATTTTCCATAAAGGGGTTTGTTTCAACAATATTTTCGACTTTACGCTTATCTAAATCCTTTTCCGAGAAAACTTGTTCGGAATCAACAATGTCGAGGCTTAAACATGTTCAAGGAAATCCAGTTTTCCTTCTTGTAGTCATGGGAGTGATATTTATTTTTTCTCTTTGCATTTAGGGTCATCTAATTTTTGTTCATCCTTTCCTAGTGACTTCATCGATTTCTTATCTTCCTCGGTGCACTCAACACAACTAGGTTTACGCCTAGGCTTAAGGATTTCATTACCATCATAAAGCACCTTATGAGCATTTCTAGCCTTTTAATTACCTCTGGATTTGGTTCCTCAACAAGGGAATGCTATGCTTATCGCTTAAGACTCGATGTTTAGTGACCATGTGAGCGATCGAATGGTGTTTCCTTGTATGTACAACTTGTTCTCAAGTTTGTTTTCAAAGTTTTGATTAGAAAAATCTCTCAAGAGTTTTGATTCCTTTGCATTAAATTCTTGCTTAAGCATTTTCACATTTTCTTGAAGTTCTTGTTTTTGTTTAGTTGTTTTAGAAAGTTTTTCTTGCAAGGAATTTAATTCTTGTTTCAATACTTCTTCTCTAAACTTACTTTTCTAATTCTTGTACACACTTGGTCATCCATTTCACGCTCACGGTGGTCAACTCAAACTTAGCACGTTGTTCATAAATAGCAACACGTTCTTTATAGGCATTTAGTTGAAATTACGGAATCATCGGGGCACATGCGGTGTATTCATCAAAGACATAGTCATTGTTGATGCGCAGAAGATGCATCACTTGGTACAACTTCACTTTCACTTTGTTTCACATATTGATCATATGGGACAATATCGATATTACCCATATTTTCAATATTTGATTCAATAGTTTCGATTGATTGTACTTTGTCATGCATCATTGCACATCGACATCATCGTATAGTTTTAATACCTTTGAGATGAGCTTGTCATGGGATGGCCCAACTAGTGGTGAAGAAGAGACCTTGGGAGAAACCATTGGAGAAATGCTAGCCATAAAAATTGTGTGTGCCGTGTAGGTCCATCATCCACATCAGTCGTATGCATCACGGTCGGCGACTTGAAAGGCATTCGATGATTGTGACCTATCTCACGAATAGGCCGCTCATCCACATCTCGCATCATAGGTCTTGGCATTGCCCTCGGCAGAAACGACAATTCCTCTTCATCCAAAGCGGCACCATTGTCACGAGCTTGTGCGGTGACATCTTATCTCTGAAGTAATCGGCGATTCGTGGGCGCTTTGGAGATGTGCGGTTCCTTGCAATGTGTCCTCACCACCACAGTTATAACATTTGATGGGCTTAGCTTGACCTTGGTTACCATTCCTTCCTCGATTACGGTTGCCAACATAACCTCTCCGGCTCCACCTCGTCCACGATCATCTTGTCTTTCTGAGCTGGTTGCACCACGATCCTTCCATCTTTAACGGTGGCTTGATTGTGTGGGTTAGATCTTGATTCGAGGTTGTTGTTGGTTTGTGGGAGAGTATTCATGTTTTGACTAATGAGAAGAGCTAGTTGATTAATGAAGTTACCCATGTGAGCATCGGCATCGGCTTGTTTGTACATAGGATCGGGAATGAGTTTGTGATTACCATTACCCAAGGGTATGACTTGTGATGCTTTGGTTGTGATTCCGATGTTTGAGTAGAAAGTTGTAGAGTCATTAGGCGAGCTTGTCTCTCCACGGTTGGTTTTGAGCGATTGAGAATCAATTTTTCAAACATAGCATGTCTCTCATTACGAAGGAGGAAGGCATAGAGTTGTTCATAGTTTGTATTCTTCAATCCTTTAGTGAGCTTCACGTGGTAACAAACTTGTGCCATTCGGGATTCATGTTGTTCACAAATTTTGAGTTCAAGCGAATGTTAGGCATAGTCATTCGATGTTCCTCATGTCATTAACTAACTTATGAAATCTCACATAGTACTTATAGACATTCTCATCGGTTTCATCTTGAAGTGCTCAAATTCATCATAGAGTTGGGATTCTGTCTTCCATAGTTAATTACGAACACGAGAGAAGCATCTTAACATTATCCCAAAGCGCCTTAGCATCGGTGTTATGATTGATCGACTTGTAGATGTCTTTAGGAAGACCTTGAAGAACAATGTTTGAAGCCACGATATCGCATCAAATCTCTTTTATCCTTATCATCAAGCTCATCATACATCTTAGGTGCATCCATTCCGTAAAGCAGGAGTACCATCTTCATTAGTATCAAGTATGTCTCTAGTCGTCTCAACTCGATATGGTCCTTCATCAATGGATTTGAGAATGTTGACACCATTTTCCTTTCAAGGCAATACAATCGATTCGTTGAGCCCAAGAATCGTAGTCGATTCTGTCAAGCATGGGTGGGCGAGTATCCGAGCCAGTTGCTTGAACATCCTCAACAAAGTGGAGATGATGGTAGGAACGTTGGTAGTCATGTTAATGATTATACGGGATTTTATAACTCTATGATTAAACCGGAAATAGATTCTTTCACGGGATTTTACTAAATCAAGAGAAAACCGTAAACAATCACTCAAGTCGCTAGAAGATAATGCACTAAGTCGCTAGAAGATAATGCACTAAGTCGCTAACACTTAATTAGCTACACCACTAAGTCGCTAGAGTCCCAAGTCGCAAGACAAATGCAAGTCGCTAAGTAGTAACTCGCTAAGACTCAAGTCGCTAGCAAAATTTGGCGACAATTAAGCTACTCAAGTCGCTAAAGATACAAGTCGCTAAAGAGCAACTCGCTCTGAGACCAAGTCGCTACTCGTAGTGGAGAGTCCACTACTTGTACTTTAACTCGCTAGATCTAACTCGCTAGGTCTAAAAGCGTAACTCGCTACAAATTTGTAAAGCAAGTCGCTATGAAGAAAATAATCCGTGAGCTAAGTCGCTAGCAAGAAAAACCATATAACCATCACTTTTCAATCCAAAACAACCCAACCAAGATGATTCAAGCTTACCAAATGAAAACCTAAACACTTGTGATGATTCTAAACATAAAAGTACTAACAAAATTCAAACTTTAACACAAGAAATCAACCAAATGATGCAAAAACCACTAAACTTTTTCAAACTCAAAACCACCTAAAACCACTAGAAATCCAAAGATGTGCAAGATATGATCTAACCATGGCTCTTGATACCAATTGTAAGATATAACTTTTCACATACACATCAAACCATAACACAAAGTAGCATATAGATGGAATTCTAGAGAGAAAGTTAGAGGTTTAGGGAACTTAGTGAGAGAAAGTGAAAGATATTATTATGAGCTCCAACTCTACCTTGGGAGGTAGAGAGTATTTATAGTCTTACATAAATCGCCACACATCGGGTGTGGATCGGGCATACAGTGGGTAAAGACCCGTCCGTCCTCCACGGTGTTACTTAACTAAATACTACTTAACTTAAAGAACTACGACTACGAGCTTTCTAACGATTACATATACTTGAGGTGACCGACTCTTTAATTCCTGGAATTTCTAATTCCTAACAGGATACGATTAATATGTTTAAATATGATTCGTATGTTGTCATCTGATGTTATGTTAGTTTATCGTTATGTGAATTCGTTGATCTGTGAGATGAATGTGCTAAAGTGAAATTGAGTATCCTGAAAGTTTAGTATGTATGATTGTTCAGTTAATTTTGTAAACTTTGCCTATCCGTTAGTTATCGATGCGCTTATGATTGATCTCGCTATGTTTAGACTTTGCTTATATTAAGGTTTGATCCGGGAAATGGTTTAATTATGATATCTGCTTTGATAATTTGCTAATTGCTATGCTATGTCTTTTGCTTATTTAGTTATAGTTTTCCTACTATGTTTTCTATTTGCATGTGTGACGCCATGATTTGACCGCTATTTCATTGCTATAATATTGGATTAAGTGTGTTAAATGTAGATTAATTGACTTGTATGAATGCCATGTTTACTTTCTAGAAGTTTTTTTTCCGTTAGCCTTTAGACTTTTCGTTTGGCTTATATGTACTCTATTTTCTTGATGTGTTTGTGTTTGTGTTATTAATGTGCTATGTGTTGTTCTTATCTCATTGTTTCTTTCGGATTTTCAGATATTTGTGCTTCCGAGTAATCCTCAATGATTCGTCAATCTTATTTCGTTGTGAATTCGTTAGTTGTATCTTGTCTGCTTTTAGCTTTTGTTTTGTTATATTTGTTCACTGGGCTTTGTAAGCTCAACCGCATTTTCTTTTCTCGCGGCAGTATTAAGCATTCAAGATGAGCTTATGGGATAGCCGATCCGGGTTGAGAGTAGAGATGAGAGCAAGATTTGAAATAGGGATCTTAGATTTATTTTGATTATTAAGTTATTTATATTTTCTTTTGTAAGTTTTGTAAAGGCTTCCGCTATTGTATAGTACTTAAGGTTCCGATATGAAACCGTATTTGTGATATCTTTACCCTTGTCGGGTTGGGGTGTTACATTACGGAATTGGCTTCGAGTATATGACTTAGAACCCGGTCACAACCGCTTAAACTTCCTCAAACCCCATCATCACCGAACAAAGCCCCACTCACTCGTCAACAAATGGAAAGGTTATTTGCTCACTGCTCGGTGGCGATATTGATGAACGTGCTCGGTGTATCCGTTGTTTCCATTGCTCAACCCGCTACTACTTTTATACGATACACTGCTACAACAACCATTGTTGAAGAAGCACCACCACTGACTCCACCATGATTGAACAAACCGCTCCAACAATGATGAACCGGTGATGATGTTCTTAATGAAGTACCCCCACCGCAGATTTTGATCCAAATGCGTTCTTTAACCCGCTTGCTAATGACATCTGCTGCACTGATGTCGCGGAATCATCAACAAACCATTTGAATCCTCGAACTGCACAATGTATACCAACATCAACCTCTACACATCGATGGACAAAAGACCATCCTCCGCAAATATTATTGGCAACCCTAATCAACCTGTCGTTACGAGACAACGTCTTCACACGAGATGGTGAACATTACATTTATGGACTCACCATGCGCCAACTGAGCCTAAAAACATTAAAGATACAATGACAAAAGACAACTGGATTGAATCCATGCAAGAAGAACTCAACCAATTCAAACGTCTTGAAGTATGGGAACTAGTTGAAAGACCAACAGGGTCTACGTCATTGGTCTCAAATGGATTTGAAAAACAAATTGATCTTTGAAGGAACGTGAATCGAAACAAGTCACGTCTAGTTGCTAAGGGTTATCGTCGGAAGAGGAATAGACTTTGAAGAATCTTTTGCTCCGGTTGCTCGTCTTGAGGTCGTTAGGATATTTCTCGCGTTCGCGGCTCATATGAATATGACGGTCTATCGATGGATTTCAAAACAAGTTTCTCAATGGACAACTTAAAGAAATGGTTTATGTCACCAACCGGATGGATTCATTGATCCCGAGTTCCCGAACCATGTCTACAAACCGAACAAAGCTCAGATGGTCTCAAACAAGCTCTCGGGCATGGTACGATAAGCTATCATCTTTCCTCATTGCTAATAATTTTACCAAAGGTTCGGTTGACCCTACTCTTTTATACAATATCACGGGCACATATCTTAATTGTTCAAATTTACGTGGATGACATCATTTTGGGTCTACACATAAAAAGTTTTCAATCGCTTTTGCAAAACTAATGAAGAAAAATTTTGAAATGTCCATGATGGGTGAACTTACGTTCTTTCTAGGATTGCAAGTTCATCAATCACCCCGTGGTATTTTCTTGAGTCGATCCAAATATGCCCTTGAATTGTTAAACAAATTTGGAATGAAAACACGTGACACTTATGCCACACCAATGACTCATACCAAGAAGCTAGAGATCGATTTACATGGGAAATTAGTAGACCCTAGCAAACACCGAAGCATTATCGGGTCTCTCATGTATCTAATGACTAGCAGACGATATTGTCTTTTCCGCTTATCTCGCTCCCGTTATCGATCGCGACCAAATGAAACCCACCTCTCGAGGCTAAAAGATCCTCCGATACATCAAGGGAACCATTAACTTGGGGATCCGTATCCGAAGGATTCGTTTGAACTAATCGCCAGACGCCGACCACGCAGGATGCTTAGACTCAAGGAAAGTACTTGAGAGCACTACAATTTCTTGGTGATAAACGGTGTCCCGGCAATCAAAGAGCGTGGATTGTACATCATTGTCATCAACAAGGCGAGAATATGTAGCCATGTCGTGTTGTGCTCAAGTCATATGGATGAGATCACAACTCAAAGACTATGGTTACGTGTTTGATGTAATCGATGTATCGCGACAACGGAGTGCCATTGCGATCTCGTGCAAACTCGATTCAAAGATTGAAATCAAAGCACATCGATCTTCGCTATCATTTCATCAAGGATCACGTGGAACATGGTATAGTTGAATTATACTGGCAGTGCAGAATACCAATTGGCGGATCCGCTCACCAAAGCCTTGCCACCCGCTAGGTTTAATGAGTTGGTCCACCGGATTGGTATGAGGTGTTTGACTCAAGAGGAATTGGATGACCTCCTAAAACAGTCTTAAAACACATCAAACACCAAAATCTCTTTTGTAAATATTTTTCAAAAACAAAATACAAAAATATAAAACACGATAAAACAACAAAAATATTCTTCTATCTATTTTTTCTTTCAAATGTCAAGTACATTTCTTCCGTCAACACTCTAATCTTTCAAAATTGGTAGTTTTCCGATCAAGTGTTGAGGGGGAGAAAATCAATTCTTAACTGTTTCAAAATATTCGTGTACTTGCATGTTACTCTATTCTGGTTGTTTCTTTTATCAATGGTAGTAATCTTTTCTGGTTAAACTGACACTCCTCGGTCTAAAATTATAACCTTTCATCATTTATTAAGTCGAGGGGGAGTGTCGTCAAAGTTATTTCCTAAAATCTTTTGTTTGGTAACCAAAATAGAAGTTAAAAGGCTTTAAATGAAAATGGAAAAGGTGGAGGGACCAAAACTGTCAAAAGTGTAAACTGTTTTTTAATAAAACTCCCACACCTAACTTCTCACATCACATTTATTACTCTAACACCTAAAACATCCTACGCCTAAGAATCGTTCATCAAATCTGTGTTTTGGATCATCATTTTGTAAGTTGTTTCATAATCTTAACGTGTTTTTAAACATTGGTTTTGATTTTTACATGAATCCAATGGTCAAAACGTTGTATAATCTTGTTTTTGTGTTCTACGCGTATGCGTATGAACACATCGCGTATGAACACATGATCAAGATTGTGTGTTTATGGTTAAAAGGTCAGTGTCAAAACGTTTCTAATACTTCAATGATACCGGTTTAATCATCAAAACACACCCAGAATCACGAATTGAATGATTTGTGAAATTAGGGTTTATGCGTGGTTTTGGGTATTTTCAAATGTGATTGTATTTGGTCAAAAATATTGTTGTGTGATGTCAATATCATGTTGAATTAATGATTTCCAGGCCTTATAACAACCCAGAAACACTAATTGGTTAAAAATTGGAATTTAGGGTTTAATGTTCTTAGGTTTGGGTATTTTTGATTCACTGACTTTTGGATGTTAAAACTTGGTTATTACACTCTCACAACATCTAAGACTTAACAGAAAACGTTTGATGCAAATCCTATGGTTAGAAATCATATGCGTAATTTTTGAACTATTAGGGTTTAGTCTTACGCGTAAGGTTTTCTACGCGTAACTGTTTGATATGCTTTCATGCCATGATCTGTTATAAAATGAGTGTTAATGTTAATATTGATCTTATGATGATTTTATTTCAGGCTTGCTACCGTATAACTCGTAATCAAGGTCATTGATACTCACGATAAGGACCACCTTACGCGTAGAAAGTTATCGAAGAGAAATCTTCACGCGTAGTCATTACGCGTAAGGTTCTACAAAGGGACCACGTGTATCCCGTGAAGGATATGCGAACAATGACTCCACGCATAAGGTCTACTCTTACGGGTAAGCCTTACGCGTAAGGTTTTATACGCCACGCGTAAGCTCTACGCATAAGGTCCCCTTTTCCACGCTGTAATATTTCTTACGCGTAAGTAAGGATCCTACGCATAAGCTTGCGCCACGCATATACCACTGCTTACGCGTAACTTTGCCATATCTCGCCTAAGCCTTGATTGACCTTAATTATGAATTGTTACGTGTACATACTTGTAAATAAACAAATCATATCATCACGAAACCAATAATGTCACTAATAAACTTAAACGTTTGATATGTTGTGAACCATAAGTGATAACATAAACTTTAAAACTTAAAGTAAACTAACTCACGAAACTTATCACGACGTCATTAGACTATTAAACAAACAAGTGACTTAGGACTCGTAACAATCATTAACTCTGAACATTCAATAATTAGACAATAAAAACCTTCTATTGACTAACATTATGTCTTTCGATATGTTGGTTCTTTTGGCTAATGTTATTTCAAATCACAACATGGCTGTTCAGATGAATGTGGATGCACCAGAAGTTCTCACAATTACTGACATCTTCCCTAATGGCTATCTAGAAAGATTGGAAAGAACAACCTTAGGGTTGACTTTGATACCCTCACATGCTCTGAATCTTCTTGCCTGATTGCTGTGGATATTCTTAAGAATCATCCGTACCAGAACATGCTTTCACACTCTGCTACTATTCCGGAAATCTACATTCAACAATTCTGGAATTCAATGCAAAGAATCAAAGGTCAAAGTGCGGTGACTGTGACGCTTAAACACAAACAAATCACCATCACACAAGCAGATCTACGGGTTGTTCTTCTAATTCCTGAGATCGAGCCAACCGACTTCTATGCCACACCTACTGAAGAGACAGTTCTGAAATTCCTGATTGATATTGGCTATGATGAAGCTTCAGGAATAATCACTAAGCACTCTCATGTGGAGCTTAAGAACATTCCTCAACCGTGGAGAACCCTCTACATCATCATTACCAAATCGGTCTACGGTCGTGATAGTGGTTATGAGCATTCCAAGCTCATGGAACTACAAATCTTCCGTCATTAATCAACAAAAGGACATCGAAATTGAAGCATTGTTATGGGAAGACATGATGTCATTTCACAAGAAACTTGGCTCAAAGATTCCCTATGTCATATACACAAAATTGTTGATCCAGAGAGCACTTGGACTTCATCCCGATATTCCACAGAGGCTCAATGACCCGCACAATCACGATATGTTGATCGAGCCTACCCTATCGATCGAATCAAGGAATCGTCAACAAAGAAACAGGTGTCGTCTTTGCTGATCACCCCGACAAATGAAATCAAAAGCTTGAAACATACAAAAGGTATCGAGTAGCGAGACAAGAAGGCAAAGTTGGTCATCTCAATGAAAAGTCTTCGGAACACCTATAAGGAGAACCATAAGAGGCGGTGCGAGTGAAGTGTCAAGCAATCTCGAAAGTCAAAGGAAGTTTCCCAAGAGGAATCCTCCTCGTAAAGGACTGCTCCTTCAAGGAAGTTGTTCCCATTCCGTACCTAAGCCCGAACCGCAGAGAAAGCTAATTGACGAGGACTCGAGGGTACCGCATCGATGAAGAGACTTTCTACTCAAAGCCGCTAAAGATGAAACTACAACGGTATCTAAACCTCCTAGTCCTCCAAATGAACATGGCAAAGGAAGACTCAGACTTGTGCCTTATGAAGAAAGCTCAGATGAAGAAGAAGAGCAACTGGATACTTCATACAGGAAGAAGTTCAAATTTGTTAGACTCCAACACGTGGCAAAAGAATTTGCAAAAGATCAAATGGGTGGCCCCGGAGGGTCAAGTGGTGCAGCTCAACCTTCACCAGATCCTGATGCGGTTAATCAACCCGATAAGGGAGCTGGTGCCACCACTTTGGAGCAACAACAAAAGCTCGTGGAAGAGTCTATTAAATTTGACATTGAGGAACCAGATACTGAGAAGCCTGAGAAAGATAAAGTTGATGAAGAAGCTAAGCCTGGAAATGATGAAGATGTTGATTATGAAACGTATCTTCTTGACAGTCCCGCACGATCTAAGGAGAAAACTTCTGAACCTCCTAAGGACCCGGAGCCTCCTCACATCTCATCTTCATCGGACTCATCTTCTCACTCCTCACCACCACCATCTAAAAGATCAACCAAATCAACATCCAAATCAGTAAAGAAGCCAACACGATCTTGGATTTCATACTCATGAAAGAATTGTGAATCTTGTCAAACAAGTCGAAAGAAAGATATGCACTACAGGAAGATAAATTTCTGACCGATCGACACAAGTACCTTCATGACGAGAATGACAAGATGAAAGTTGAAAGGAGTATGTCTGAAGCTCATGAAAGATGATCTTCAAGGAAAATGGACGAAATGATCAAAGGTACACTCATCGTTCCTTCTCGACGTCGTTCCTAAACCGACAAAGGAGATGTATACCGAACAACCTGTATCCAAATCTCTTGCATCTAGCCAAACAAGCCATGAAATCAACTCCGATGAATTTGAGCATCAATCCAGTTGAATCCACAATCTTCTCGGATGATGAATTGGTGAACACGCTAGTTGCGCAAATGTCGAAACGCTCGCAACGTTTGCCTCACACGAATCTAAACTGCTTGAAGCTCTCTTGGAATACCAACTCGGTCCGCATTCCGAGAAGAAGTCGTAAGGCCCAAACGTTCAAGAGACGGTGAAGACAAGGATCGAGATAAGAATGACGAGCCCAAACGCCCGAAAAGTCCGGTGAATCATCTTCTATGCAACCTCCACCCCAACAGACTCTAGCACAACAAAGGTCTCCTCCTCGGTCTTCATCGAAAAACCTCGGGATTACGAAGTTACCACCGAGACTCGGAAACCGGTGATCACTTTGAGTATACTGGTGGTGACGATGAGGAATTCCATGAGCCCCAACAACAACCCGCCTCCCGACAAAGTACGAAACCGTAATCCTCATCGAGGCCTAAGAAAAAGAAGAAGAAGCCAAGGTCGACGTCGTATCATGGCTAGATGAAGATAAAGCGAAGAATTTGAATGGTTTTCTACACTTGTTAATTCCACTCCCTACCCAGCTGAAGGTCAAGAGGTTACAGAATGTAATACATTGGAGCATGCAAAGTTCTTGCAAGAAAAATTCGAATTGAAGAAGATGACGAATCCGAGTTCAAGCGAATCAAGAATGACGATTTCAACTTCTAAAAGACAGCTCGAGAAAGTGCCATCGAGGTCGAATATCACCTTGATAATATTGCACGAGCCATGTCTAACAACATGGATTGGCTCAACCCGAAGCAAACATCGACTTCACTCAACGGGACAACCCTCCATATTACAGGATCGGGTCTAAACCTCTCCCTACAATTGGCAAACTGATCGGCCTAAGATTCCATTCCGATATTTCTTCAACAAAGATCCGAATTCTTCTACACGGCAGTGATGATTCAAGGAAATATGCTACATCTCGACACTTCCGCTCCGGTGAGCTATATACTCAAACCGCATAGCCATCGAGGAAAAGGCTACCCACATGTTTTCTAACAATGTGGAATTGTATGACCGTGATGCAATGTATGGGATTCACCATTGGTCGAACGCCATTTAATCTACTATGGTTGCCAAGTTCAAGTCTCAACATGAAGTGTTCAAGACTAAAGGAATCGTTCTTGTTAAACATGTTGATCTTTCGTCTAAATGGGACTACACTTTCTCAAGAATATCGTGGTCAAAAGACAATACGAAAGAGATTATGCATTCGATGAAGCGGACTTTCGAGTTTGTCTCTCAACGACATCAAGATCTCAGATCTTGCCAAAAGCGTGGATGCATGAGACAATTCTCGATCAAGTACAACGTGAATACATCAAGTCCTTGCTAATATTCATCGGAAGCATAGTCATACAGAACGTGTAAAAGATCTCCGACTGCGGTTGAATCATATCGCACCGTGTCAACTTCACTCCACCTCGCCTAGATCTTCCCGACATTAACCGGCTTCCACAATACACATTCGCCGACCAAACCATTCGACGTCGTTTATCGCGGTGAACTTCAACGAAATTACTTGATGGCGTGTAGAGATCTTCACAAGTTCGGGATCACACTTTGAAGAAGGTTAGGGACGGATTGGCTTATCGGTTGAAGGCGATATACGAAGGCATAGGGTCTCAAAAGCGATGGAACTCTCGGGACATAAGTGGATGTGCGAGGATAATCGAATGATTGATGAAAGGTTGTATCGAAGGATCGATTGAACATTGGAAAGCTTTGTTGGTGGTCGACCCAGATTAACATCACCGCTATCAACGCCTGCTCGCACTCCCGCAACATCATTGGACTTCGGTACCCTTGAACCGCTTCTATTTCATTATAAATATGGATGTGTGATTATATTATGTATGTGGCTTGTGCACGCATAATAAATGTACAACCCGTTCTTGTCAAGAAAGGACCACGTGGTACGATCGATGCCACAATCCTTATAAAAGGAGCGAAAGCTTTTTTGAGTAAAACCTATCAAACCTTTCATTTTTCAAGGATTTGCTCAAAGAACAAGTACTTCCCCGTATGTTTTTCAAAACCTAAACCGTTTATATCACTTGTTGAGGGGAGTATTTGAATTAAAACTTTGTTCACAAATTGTTCACAGTGGTCATCTTCCCAACACTCGAAATGGTCATATTTATTTCAACTTGTCAAAAATAACATTTTATATGCCATTTTGAGGGAGAAAAATTATGTGATAAGAAATATGTTGTGTAAATGCAAATGAATCTTTGAGCTATAGACTTAACCAACGAATCGACTGGTACTTAATCGTTAGTAACTCGAAAAGACTTGTCCAGACGGGTAATAATTTCAAGCTAGTTCGCTAGTAATGTAAACGTGTCTCGCAAAGGACTTGTCCGAGTAGAAAGTACCATTCGAGAAACTCTTGGTAGACATGAACTCAAGGGTATGACAACCTTCGAGGCTTGTCTACACCTTCAAGGTAGTTATTAGAGCTAGTTGTCACCCAAAAGTCGACAATGTAACTCTTTAACTATGCAACGTAACCGTGTCTCGGCGTGGGAGTGTCTATCTTGAGTTGATCAATTCATAAAGCAAGGCTTTTCCTCCTTTGCAGATTTCGTAAAACTCTTAAGCACATGTGGGGGGAGTATTTCGCAAAGATCAAACTCTCAAAGTGGTTCAAACATGTTTTCATTTACAAACCCTTTGAGAGATTTTCTTGAAAATTGGTTTTATGGCAACATAGGTTAGTCATGTAGTTATAAGTGACTAAGGTTAGGAATAACTGCGTCCTATGATCCGCCAGAGCCGGAGGATCTACCCAAGGACATCACAAATAGTTAGTACTTAGAAGTCCTTAGGTACGATTATAAAAAGGAGAAATGAGAATCGGAGAAAGAAGGAGTTGAAGAATTAAAAGGAAATGCAAAGAAAAGGGTGAAAAGAAATAGCCTCCAAATTATTCAACTTAGGCGCATAATCGGGTTCAATTCATATACACTTGGTTGTCACTTAGCGACGCCGGGTATTGAAGATTAAAGTCGTCATGGACCCGGTGACGCATGCACTAAACCTTCTTAGCCACTCAAGTTTCTCTCAAGCGTGCTTTTTCATTCTCACAGGAACCCCACGCAAACTATTGGCTTTCTCTTGAGATCGGTATGAAGAAGGAGACCTCTCCCTAGTCTCCGTCAGAAAACCAAACGCACTATTGAGTCTAGAGCCACGAGATTCATCAAAAGATCTCTTAGAACACTTGACATTTCATCACTTGATGTTCAACAATAAGAACATCGGTGGTACGTTATCGAGTCCTTCACAAATCTTAGCAACTGTCGAGAACATTTATGAGAGGTCCACAATCGTGATCCTCAATGATTGAATGGAAACTCCCGTGGTCAACATCAAATGCGACGACAGCAGTCGCCGGTAACTCCCGTGGATTAGGCTTAGTGTGTCTCAAACGGTCTACGATCGTGAGGTGATGCTTGGTGTACCTCAACGACTCAACCGAATCAGTAGGTGTACTTTGCACATCGCGTTATCTCACTTATGGGACTCCAGTTCAGAACGGCCTCAGAAGAATTAGAGTTGTGTTTTCACACTATGTCGTTAACACTCTCAAGTTCAAACTCGTAAGTGCGGAACCGCTTATTACTAACCGCTTTCATGTTTTCTTCTTATGGAAGCTCGGGAGCGGGATGATCGTGCAGATTCTTCTCATGCTCACGCCAACATCATCACTAATGGAAGTTCTATCCAAAGCAACACACACGTCAATGAATGATTCTTCGTCAAATCAAAGAATCTACAAAGTTAAAGACTTAAAGAACTTCATCAAGATCGAATTCCAACGTCAAAGAGCGTGTGAGCATGTTGAAGAATGACGTGGAGACATTGTAGCAAAACAAGCGCACTGAGGCGCACTTGATGCGCATAACAACATACTACCACTTTCATCACAAAGAACAATGATCAAAGAACAAAGTTAAAGATGACGTCAAAGCATAACTGCTCAAAGAAAACTATCTCTACATCGGGAGATTGTTCGAATCAAGGCATTTATTCTCACAAGAAAGAAGAATGTCGAAGACGTCAAAGCTACTATTACATCAACGCCTTCACTGTTTTCATCACCAACACTTGAGGGGAGATTGTTGGAATCACCCTAAACCTTAATTCAAGTGTTAGTTTCTCATATGTAATAGGTAGCTTATTATGGCCTTTATGTTTGTTTAAGGTCTAGCTTATGTAGAAAGGCACATAAGCTTAGGCCCATGTCCAATAAGGAAAAGGGAAGGGTGGGAGTGTTGCCCAGCTCCTTGCCTATAAATAGTGTTGTATAACCCTCACTTGAGGGTTGGTTGTTCAAGTTATTCTCTTCATTACACTTTACGCGTAACCGTCCTTATTATATCGTGTGTGTGTGTGTGAATCTTGTTCAATCGCCTTTATCTCTTTCATTGAAGCTTGTGTTGTAAATCTAGTGACCTAACAAGGTGTCTATACTGTGTAATGGCCTGCAATACTAACATCTGCAATCCAAAAATGCTGATGCTCATAAGCTGTCGAGTTCACCGTTTAGTGCTTTAATTGTAACTCTTTAACTGACTTAGCTTCCCCTTTTAATAATTCAGTTAATCAAGGAAGATCCTTCAAGTGCTGGAGTTTGATGCTATTGAAGCAGTCAAGATGACGTTCCAGAGATTCATATATTCCAACTTATGTTTTTATCATAGTAGTTTCTAAATGAATCTTTGTGGCAGGGTTATCGTAAATGCTTAATGAGTATGTTTAGAATTCTGGTTATCGCTTATTCCTCAAGACATTTGAATTGTCCTGATAGTCTGTTACTATTCAGCTTTTTATTGCTATATATAATTTATAGAATCTACTTAAAACTATGACTTATGTGATCCTGATTGTCATTTGATTCTAAATTGTTTACCTTGGTTCTTATATAGCCTAATGAACAAAGTATCGTCAGTAAGTTTGCTCATCACATGTCATATTATAGCTTATTAGTCATATTAGAACACGGTAACTAGTAGAGCTATTGTAGTCCAAGACGGCACGGCTTGATTAAGAAATTAGTATTATACTCTTAAGTAGTCCAACCTAATCAAGATTGTCCATACTTGATGTCTTCATCTTCTATAGTCGCAAAAAATCATATTTAAGAGAAGCTATATACTTCTAGACAGTAAAATTTTGTGCAAACCCCCCACAACTAAAAAGAAACACTTCACTACCTGAACATACGGGCAGTTCAAGAGGATGACCCAAATTAAGTTCATTTACATGTCCGCTAAGATGCCACAGTTGGGTGTACTGTATAGCACAGATAATAGTATTAAATCTTAGAACAGATCAGATATGGACCGAATCAGACAAATAACTAAACAGCTCGGGCGAGAACAATATATTTACATATCATGCTTCTAGTAGCCGGCTATATATAACGGGTCTCCATTTGACAGTGTTAAAGTTTTGAACTGAGTTTTCCACACTCTTATCTAATAATGTTTCAGTGAGAAACTGTCTAAGAATGGGGCAACGATAACAGTTTCACTTCTTGAGTGTGGCTTTTTATATCGCAAGATAACAAAACTAATGTTTTCATATCATTGATAACAAAATTCATTACAGCAAGTGTCATGTTCCATCATAAATTAACATCATACACACATTTTTTCACATGTTATAAGGTAACTCGAACTTATTACTTTAATATATTACAATAACTGATCCAGATATGAATCTTTAGAACTAGAAGTTTTACCTTCGCCAAGATATGAATTAAGCATATTTGTCCCCCAAGCGAGCCATCCATGTTGATTTTGATCATTCGCTTCTACCATACGCTTCTGTTCCTCGGCAGCTATACTCGCAAGTCGCCACTTGATCATGAAACCCTTTACAGCTTCGGTTCCTTCCATTACAATCTCAATAGGAGGAACCACAAGCGGGTTCTGATCCAAATTTAGTTTCTTAAGATTTTGAAGCTGACCAAACGATTCAGGAAGAACCTGGATTTGGTTGTTACTAAGATCAAGCTCCTTTAAGTTTGCAAGATCAGTAATCTCGTCGGGTAATTCAGTCAAATTGCTGAAGTTACTACTCAAGTTCAAAACTTCAAGATTCGCCAACTTTCCAATTGAAGACGGAAGGCCATGAAGCTTATTGAAATGTGCATCTAAGTACCTCAAAGATTCGAGTTCACTGATCGTGGTTGGTAAGAAACGGATTTCGTTAAGGCTGATTGTGAGTATCTTCAGGTTTACTAGTCCATAACCGAAGTTTGTTGGCAAGAACGTGAGGTTATTGAAGTTTGCATGCAATTCTACCAACGCTCTGTAAGTGAAAAAATTCAATGTTGAGAATTTGAGATACATAACTATCACATAACGGAAGATGAGAAAGTATTACGTACTTGCAAAAGGCAATGCTTTCAGGAAGGCTGTTAAGCTTGTTGCTGGACACATTCAGGATTTTAAGAGTGGTCAACAAGCCGATGGAATCAGGCAACGTTTCTAAAAGATTGGATGAGACATCAAGTTCTTCGAGTTTCACTAGTCCTGCAATTGCATCAGGAAGTACCTGTTTGGCAACAAGAAACAAAAACCATGTTGATATTGCATCATAGTACTTAAAAAAAAACCACGAATCATCACCCAAAAAAATATAAACTCTGTATCAGTGTCTTTCTTCAACTTTGTTGGAGTTGGTTCTCACTCAATATAATTTCACTTTTTTCCAGCAAACACTCCATCTTTGTGTTAGCTTAGACATTGGGGGTTTTTGGGATTGCTTACTTTTTTCTGCTCATATGTTTATATGCGATTAACAGTCTTTCGTTTGTGATATATATCCAAACTGCCGGTGCTTATCTGGTAAGCATATTCTGATAAGCAGGTTCTACTTATATTAAAGTGCTTATCAGGCATGAAATTATTATTTTTAACCCAAAACCTTTTACAAATGAATTTGGCTAAAAATTTCTAACTAATTTTTTCGAGTACTATTGCATTTTTAGTGGTAAATAGCTTGTCACACTCATCACAAAAATGTCAGAAGTCTTAAAGTTCGATTACTTCTAGGTGCAAACAACGTGGTCACACCAACCTTCCCGAAAAGGGAAGAACTTTAGTACTTTACCTAGTTTTACCTATGTGGCAGTCAAACCCCGTGGATTAGTCGGCCAAAAAGTAGAAACCATGGTAACCCAATAAAAAAAACTATTTCTTAAAGTGCTTAACCAAAACTTATAACTGCTTATTTATAAGTAGAATCCAAAAAACCCTCTTGAACAATATAACAAACCTTAAAGGCTTAAACCCATAAAACCAACAATCATAATTAACAAGATCATAATAAAAACAATCATACACATAAAAACATATTCAAACATAAACAGCCCATGAAAAAACCAAGATCAAAACCTGTAAATGATTATTGGAAAGATTAAGATGAGTTAAAGCAGCAAGCTTTCCAAATGCTTCAGGAAGAAACTTTAACTCATGACCAGAAAGATCAACTTTATCTACGATTTCTACAGATGATTTCTTAAGTATCTGTATAACTTCTTCGTTGACTTCATCGTTGTCTCTAATAACATCCATCGTTTTTTTTTTGTTAAAAACACAGTTCAGTTGAGAGACACTTTTGTATTGTGAGATCAATAGAATTAGTCAAATAGTTTGACTTTGACTTTTAGTGGTTTGGAATTTGGACATGGTCAATCACGTGACTTTTTCTTCAATTTATTTCGATTTAGATATTATATATTATATATTATATATATATACTAATAGAAGTTGGGGTGGGTATAAAAATACATGCTTAAAATGGGTGTGTGTCAAAATTTCATTGGTTCCATACATGTAACAGTGGACAAAAACATGTGATGGCAAATCTCTATTGGTGGAAGTGTGTTTGCAAATCCACTGTTCATTGTTTCATACGGTTGCAGGCATACATATGTAGCCATACATTTGTTTACATACACATTATACATTAACACACATGCCTTCAACCATTCTAAAAAACCCACGTGTTCACTCCAACTTTGCTAGAAAGTTCTTATCTGCAAAACATAAGAAAACAAGAAGGCAATCAAATTTGTTGCTATCATTCTTAAAAAAGTTAAACAAAAAAAAAAAAGTGCCAAAATCTCAGTTACAAGCCAAAGAAAGAAAACCAAAAAAGGAAAGCCAGGGAATCTTCAAATATCATTGTCTTACAAAGAGGTAGGTGAAATAAATTTGGTATATGTTTTTGATATCTTATTACTGTCTTACATATTCAGTTATGACATTAAATATTTAGTTTCAAACCAAAGTAAAAATGTAGAAAGAAATTCCTTGATAGCAAGTAAAAAACAAAAAAAACTAATTAGTTTAAGCAACAAAAAAAATCCGCCACGTAAACAAATTCAATGCGACACAATTTATTCCAATGACCACAATTTCTTCCTCGTGACAGTAGTAACTTTTTCGGCGAGAGCGGTCCTTCAAGAAGTGACAAGCGTCGGCAACTAGTCGCAAACAAATGCACTACAAAAAAAAAAAAAAAAAGAAAACGTTAGATCTAAAAAATGTATGGACCTACAAAAAACATATAGATCTACACAAAAAAGTATGGATCTATAAAAAAAACTAAAGATATACGAAAACATTTATAGATAAAAAAAAATGTATGGATCATTGACATAAAGTATAGATATATGAAAAAATTATATGGATCAAGAAAAAAAACAATCGATCAACAAAAAAAACTATAGATCTAAAAAAAATACGTCAAAAACTGATGGAGGAAGGTTTCGGTGGTCGTCGGGTAGCCGGGTAGTGGCGGCGTCGGTTGGTGGCGCCGTACAGTGGTGGTGGTGTGAGAAGAAAATTAGGGATAGGATTTGATGTAACAAATTTTTATGTGCTATATAGGATTTGTGTTGACTGCACAAATGAAAGAGTATTTTAGGGTTGCAAATGAGAAGAAAATTAGGGATTTTTATGCTTTTATATTGTCTTAATTATTAGGGTAAAAGAGTTGGGCTGATTTGTTTAATTTGAATAAAGGTTTTGTTGGGCCCAAAGACAAAGATATCAAAGACTCAAATGAAAACAAAAAGCCCAAAAGTTAAATGAAACCCCAAAAGTTAAATATACAAAATACAATGTTATTAAAACAAAACATACTAAATACAATATTTAAAAAAAAAATAGTAGGCACAATGTTATAAAAATAAATAAAAGACAGCCCAAAAAAAACAACTATAATTACCCGCACATTTTTTTATGCATACAAAAACACCTCGCAAGAACGCTGCAAGAATTCTGCTCGTTTTTAACCATTTGAACTTTTCACCGACAATTCCATTGAAACATCGTCATATACACTCAAATCAGGTAAGATTTTTTTTTTTCAAAAGATTAACATGATCACTTCAAAATTATTTACACATAGCATGAATAATTAAACTTGACCTTACATTTTAGTAATGATATTCACACGCTTTTTGCCACTAAGTCGTCGTTGATTGATTATTTGAATATTTTTATGTATAGTTAAATAATTGAATGCTTGTATAAACTTGTTTAAATAGGGACTTAAGCAGGGTGGAGCCTGGGTCGAGCGAAGTGGGCGACCACTCAGGCATAAAAAAGCTGAGGGGCATCAAATTTATGATGTTGTAAATCGGTTTTATGTGACGAAGATGGTGTTTTGATGGTAAACACGTCAATAGGTTGAGCCAGTTTTGATGATAAAATTGGGCATCAAATTTTTGATGTTGTGAAACCTTTTTGGCCCGAAAAAAGACGCGTCGACAGAAAACGAATGGCTTAGGAATAGATTTGGAAGTTGAAAACTTATAAATTTCCTATTTTGTGATTGGTCAAGTGGGAAAAAAAGGAATAAAAATGGATTATGCAAAAGGAATCGAAAATTAGTTTAATTATAACTTTTTTATACTTTTAGTTACAGTTAATGAGTTAATTTTTGTCATATACGCCTGACTTTTATGGACAATTGTATTGGAATTAGGCGCCCATCTTTTGATTGTTGTCAACTAATCTCTTCAATGTTAGATTCTAGCAAATTTAATCTAAATAATAGCTTACATATATGTGTCTAATATACCAGTGTCAAAGATATAGTGGGTTTATAAATATATTTTAATTAGGTAAATGTAACTTAGTTTGGACGTCATCTAAGTTTGTTAGAGTGCTAGGTGTCTTGAGTTATATGTGTATGTTATACACGTCGTCACGTCACTTTCACCCGATAACATTTATAAAACACGAAATCACAAAAACTCATGGTAATAGCATTCCTATAACACACTACCAAAAACTCTATTTACACTTACAAAAAAAAAAAAAAAAAAAAAAAAAACTTTTAACCATCCTTAACCCAATGGTTTGGGCCTATAACTCCCAAACCCGGTGCAACTATAACATGCATAATGACGCCATAGGGGAAAGAATATGCCTATAACATGGTGATAACATCGGCACACCGTGCCCTTTTATGTGACATAAAATAGTGTGTTCGTTTGTTTTGATAGGGGCATGGTTCAAACATCTCGCCCAGGGCATCAAAACTTCAGGACAGCCCCTGGACTTAAAGTATATTATCTTAATAAGCCAGACAGATGTTTGGGCAAAAAAGTACGTTTGTTTTTTCTCTAACATCTAGTGAAGATTAAAAGTGTTTGTTTTTTTTTTCTTCTTCTCGTTAAGAGGTTTTAAAAGAAGAAAAAAAATCTTAATAGCATCATAAAGAAAGTGTTTTAATATTATAGACTACAAACCATGTAAAGCCTTTCCTTTACAGGAGATTGGTGTGACCACTTAAAGTTGTTTGCACCTAGCAGGAATTGAACTTGAGATCTCACATATTTTAGAGTGATAGTCACAAGCATTTTTACCACTAGGTCACCCTTAAGTGGTTAAATTATGTGTTTTTTCATATCTACTTTTTCTTTGGTTCTTTTTCCATTTTGCATTTTTTTTTTTTTTTCGTGTCTCGAGTTTTCCTTTTGAATAGTGTGTTTAAAGAAGAGAATCACCATATATTGCGAATATTGTTTCTTAAATGTAGAATTTATAAGAGAATCAATAATGGTTTAAATGTTAATTAAAACTTAAACACATTTTTACGGGTTGAGAATGTCAATCGAAACTTGACACACCCATTTAACCACAACACTAACCAGTTTTTTAGTGCGTGTACATCAAGTCGTGTTTTATGACGGATGAAAAAATTTCACCTTTAGTAATAATGGTTTTATATTTAAATTGTATATGTTGATAGTCTAACACATAACTTTTTACAAAAACAAATACCGTTACACGAGTGAGACTCACATTTCTCTGCCACTTATTCAAATAAAGATGGGATCAATTCAAATAAAGATGGGATCAAACAATTTGGCTTATAATCTATACTACTTATAATAGAGGAATGAATCTCTCTCCTCATGGTCTTAAAATTAAGACTTACAAAATACAAAGCCTATTGTACAATACATAATGCACTATTAATGATCTTTCTCATCAATCTTAATTTTAAGACTTACAAGTCTTAAAGCTTAATGTACAAAATACAAAGCACTATTAATGTGATCAATATATTTAATGTAGTTAATTAATTAACTGGTTAATAAATACAATTAATGCAGTTATTAAAACACTCTTTACACAAGAAATACAAATTATCAAGCATATTTTACAAACAACTTAAACATAATTCCTGCATTAAAATGTCACTAATACAAATAATAAAGAACATTATACAAATATTCAAGCCCGAACGGGCAACGGTCCAAATGGGCACGAACCCGAACGGGTATGATCCAAACGGGAACGAGCCCGAGTGGGCACGGACCAAACAGGCTCGAGCACGAACGGGCACGAGCTAAACGAAATTCTTAAAATCCGTAAATTTATTATCAAAAAGAACATAATAAATTAAAATACATGATTCACCGGAAAATTTTACTTCAGGGTACCCAGCATTAAATGTCACTAATACAAATAATAAAGACATTATACGGTTTTTCAAGCTCGAGCGGTCATCGGGCAAAATGGGCTTAAGCCCGAGCTGGTGTAGGCCAACGGGCTCGAGCTCCGAACGGCATGGGCCAAATAGGTGCAGACCCAGGGCTAGAGTCGAACAGGCAGGCTAAACGAAATTCTTGATATCCGTAAATTTATTATTAAAAAGAACATAATAAACTAAAATACATGATTTATCGGAAAATTTTATTTCAGGGGTACCCGGCGCGGGTACCCTGCTAGTACCTCTTTAATGTTCAATACTTGTCATTCTATAACTAATCAAGAGTTGCCAAATAATCGAAATGAATCAGTCAAATTGGACTGGTGAGTAGTTTGGTATGGTAAATTGTATACTTACAAATGTGAAATTTGATGAGCATACAGAGCCAACCATGTCTTTAAACACTCCAACTAAGTTGCATGATCAATTGTTTTTGATCAATTGTTTTCTAACTTTATTTCAAAGAGGTAATATAACCCTAACACTTATTGCAAGTTTACATAACGTTCACTTTCAAATATAAAAAAGTCACATTTCTCCAATGATCCTGATAGATAATTTAACAGTGATCATATAACCACTGGTAACTAGTCAACTAAACACATATCGTGTCACTTGCGTATGACCTTAGCACCTGTGAGTCTAGCAAGTGTTACGCGACATTACTCGAACAAAAGTTATACTAGCATGTATGAATGAACAAACTCAAGCAACTATAACTTGATTCTTGAATTAAAAAACAAAACTCTGCCATTGCAAACATTACTAGTGTTTGTAGGAACTTAAAGATGATCCTAATAATTAGTTGTAAAAACAAACAGAAAGGTAAAAGATCAAAACTTTTACAACACAGATTCTCCACATGTATTAAAAGCATCCGTCATCCGTTTTGAGGTCTTTCCTAGAACGCAATATTGGCTTTGATTCATGAAAACTTGAGAAGCTAACATCTCAGATTCATAGAGTTGCCTTTTGTCTTCTGCCCGAATCTTCATGTTCAACCTATCAGATCAACAGGTTATCAGATTACACCCACATAGACGTTACAATTATGGATATAAGGAATGGGTCAATTAGGGAATGTTTTATCTCAAACAAGGAAAATTAGGAAGAAGAGTGGCTAAACACGAAATGAGTCAGATAGTTGAAAACTGCGCAAAGTGTTTTAATCCATACATGTTATGACCTAAATTGTTTATATTTATGAAGTAACAAAATGTGTAATAACAAAGTTTTGTAATCATATACCGTTAACTCTTATTAGTTAACTTGAAATTTTACAAAATGTATCAGCCAGACCCGTTCCAAAATTACCCCATTTTGACCCGTACAGTTTGCTACATCAGGATTCAGACATTGACATCAAATTTAACGAATGTGGTTTACCTAAATTGTTTATATTTATGAAGTAACAAAATGTGTAATAACAAAGTTTTGTAATCATATACCGTTAACTCTTATTAGTTAACTTGAAATTTTACAAAATGTATCAGCCAGACCCGTTCCAAAATTACCCCATTTTGACCCGTACAGTTTGCTACATCAGGATTCAGACATTGACATCAAATTTAACGAATGTGGTTTATCGGAATTTAAAGAAACGGTTAATATATATTAATATAATAACATAAACTAAAATGGCACTGGTTTGTCGTACCTCAACAAGTACTTTTCCTTTCTTTCTAGCATCTTTCTCCTTTTCTTCAGATTATATTTAGAATCTGGCGTCCCTCTTCCGATGCACCACAGCTGGCTCATCATCATCATCACTACTATCATCTTCATCATCACCGCCAACTGCCATTATAATATGTTATTATCCAAAATATAACACCTCCAAGTAAAATTCAACATTTTCTTTTTTTCTTTATCCGCTGCAACTAAAGATTAAAATGTGTTTTCTTCATCCACTGCAAGGAAAACTGAAAGGCTATGCACAAGATGGAGAATAAAACTTTTTTGTTTTTTAATACTTTAGACTTGTCAAACTTTATATTTTCAGTTCCGTACCTTCTATATCTTGGTTTGATAATAAAATAAATGAATAAATAAATTGGATATGGGTGGTGGCGTGTGGGCGGGTGGGTGGGGGGGTATATCCATTTCCTTGCTAGATATGCATAAAAAAATACAGAAGTCAAAAAATCTTACTATCATCACCATCTAAAAGAGCTTCTTGACCAGAGAAATCCTCAATTTCATCCTCTTCTTCTCCTTCTTCGTCATAACCTTCAACATATTCCCTTTCCACCTGTTTAACATTAAGAGGGACAAGGTTCCCAGAATAAAAACTTTAATTAAAAAAAAAGATATTAAGTGCTTCTATATGATGCTTATATAAATAAATGACCAACCTCATATTCTGGTTCCTCGTATTCTTCAATAAACTTATTGAATGCGTCAGTGTGATAATTATATATATCACCGTACGTTCCTTTCATCACACGTTCAACCAATTCCTTCTCAATATTCTGTTCAATAATAGTTCTCGTTAGAGATGTCTAATCATACTTCATAGAAATAAGACGGGGTAAAAACGGTTTAACATGTGACCTTTTCCACTTGAGCTGCAGCTACTGCCTTTTCCTCTCTTCTAGATTCCCTCTTAATTTCTTTCCTAGGAAGTGTCACTACCTTCTCCCTATGGAATCAAACACAGCCAGAAAATGATAAGAAATAACAATAAAATAGAATAGACATGACTGTTATTAAATACAGCAATTAGCAACCTTGTTTTAAGGGCAAGCTTCCTCATGCGTATCCGCATCTGTGTCATTTTGGTCAACCGTTGCTTTGCTTTGTGCACAAGGAACTTAGGCCAATACATCTATTTAAAAGAGAGTGATTACTGATTAAAATTTGATGTTGGAATAGAATTCTAATGATATTTTAAAAATATTTACAAAGGTTGAGAGTAGCTAAGGATGTTGTATACCAGATTTTGGTCGATAATTTCAAGTGCCTTTTCATAATTGCGAGGCAACTTAATTCTTTCCACAGCTTGTTTGGCATGTGAGCTCTCTATAGTTTTCATATACAAATAGAAGACTCCTGAAACAACACAAAAATGTTATTGATGAAGTAAACCATATACATCTAATGAACAAAGTCCATGTGTTTGAAAAGCATAAAAAACCGAAGGCATAAACATGTTAACATGCAAACTGAACCAAAGATAGCTAAGTGTATCCCATCACGCATTAACAACATCATCCTTAACACACACCATGCAAAAGATAAAACAGAGGCATGAGAAATCAAGCAACATACAAATAAACGCAAATACATAATAAGAATTCATAACCAGACTAGGTTAATAAAAGTACCTTCATGATCACGGATGGTAGCATAACGACTATTGGCAAGTGGGCACGAGCTCCGGTTACAAACTCCAGTCAAATTGTAAGGATTCCGACAAAAGATTCCAGCTGTAATTCTGTCATAACATAATCATTAAAAGTTAAAACATTATTAAAAAATAAAAACACATACACCAACATTATATAAGTAAATGACAAATGGACTACAATTAGGAAAGTCAAATTTGTGCGTCTTGCTGATATATCGAGTATCAAGTACTACTTAGGGGGTGTTTGTTTAAGCTTATTTGTGGCTTATGAGCTTATGTGTTTTCGACTTTTATTTCGTAAGCTCAAATTTCCGGCTTATTTTGAAACTTTTAGGTTTTTGTTTCGACTTATATAGTGTGCTTATGGCTTATTTAGTTTTCGGCTTAGGTTTCATAAGCTCACTTTGTAGCTTATTTTTAACTTTTCGACTTAAACAAGCTTATCATGTCATAATAACAAAAAATGAGCTTATGAAACATAGCCGAAAATCACATAAGCCATAGAGCACACAATTATGGGCTTATATAAGTCTATTATGATATAATATAATCATGTAAGCCCGTAGCTCCCAAATTAAGCCGGAAAATTTGACCTTATGAAGTATAAACGAAAATCAAATAAGCTCATAAGCCCACAAATAAGCTTAAACAATGACCATAGGTAAAAGAAGACTTACTTAGACATATAACTGCAATGCTTATGCCTGAGAACCTGCCATATAACCTCGTCGTTCTGCATTTCGTAACACTGGCTTCAAATTCTACCTGTCCAAACATCAAAAATCCAACATTAGTGAAAAATACCCCATTTTCTCAATAGATTTTTCATAAAAAACTGTAAACCCGTTTAGTCACAATTTTTTGATAAATTTTTCTTTCTAGAGATAAAAACCCTTCCCTTTTACTAAAGAAATCGAGGAAATTAAAGAACTTTTAGGATATAAAAAAAACCTATCTTTCTTGTATGTACTAAGGTGGTGTTTGGGATTGCTGATTTTTTTCTACTCGACAATAAGTAGTTTTATAAAAAGATGCAAAAACACTTAAAAAAAAGGTCTGAAATAAGCATACCCGTACCTGCTTATACCTAGAAATAAGCTTATAAGCAGAAACAAATAAGGAATCCGAAACACTACCCTAACAAGATAACAGACAAAAAGCATACGACTTTTAAGATTTATAAAACTCAATCAAGAATTACCTTCCGGTGTGGTGACGGCTGAGATCGGTGGGAGGTTTTAGCAGAGTGATGATGGGAAGGGGGGCAGGAAATGGTTTTAGGGTTTTACTTTCTTTTTTTTTAAATGAGTGAGAATGGGTATTGTTTTGGGAACTTTTTAGGTGTGCTTGGTTTGGTTCCTGGGTTTTGCTATTACGAATGGATATCAAACCCGTAACATCAAATATATTCTAAAACGACCGAACCCGACGGGTTTATAAACCTAGTATCATATTATATCCTAACTCGTATTGATTTTCTTCCCAAGTAAAAAGTATGGTGACCTAAAATTTAGCTATTTAGACCAAGAAAATGCATGGTTCATTTAGATCATTACAAGTGTCCTAACTTAATCATGATTAATATTTAACCTAATATATGGTTAACTAAACTTACCCTCCTATAAATAGGAAGTGAAATACATCCTAAACACCTTCACAAACTGATTTGGGTCGTTCATATACTAAAGCATTCACATCTTTCATCATTTGATCTATAAACTCTAAGTTTATGCAAAGAAGTTCCAAAGATCAAACTACTTCATCAAATCTCAAGCAAGTTTAAGTGATCTTCTTGAGTTTAAATCCACTCAAGTCACTTAATACTTCATCACCAACTCTTCAAGTTTGCAAGGGTGCCAAGGTGTGGAAAGCTAGCTCAATCCAAAGTCTTAAGTGATCGATCAAAGTCATATCCTTACTAAGTTACTCATTTCTTAAGTGAAAGCCAAAAGTTGTAAGCAATTTATCACCACCATCATCTCATCTTTATTATTCATAATCTTAACTATTTCATGCTATATATATAGTTACTATGTTGATTCATGATGTACACACACTCAATCACATATTTTAATTTACATATTGTCATAAAAGTAACAAACTAGTAAACTAATAAACATAAAGTGATTATTGATTTTTATTTACTATTTATTACTTATTTAATCTTACTAGTTTAATCTTATTTATTATTATTATTTATTATTAAAATAACTTATTATTAATATATCTTTTCTTTTTAGCAATTAATCTATTTTACTTTTTCTCCAATTAGATGACGCAGCATAAGTTCGTTATTATCATCTTCGCAGTTCTAAAGATATAACAATCGTGGTCTAACTATCAACCAAATTAGCGATTCAATATAATGGTAAGATTTTTTTTCTCTCTTTGCTTAGGTGTTGTTGGCGAATATTTTGTGAGATGGGGCAAAACATTTGAGTGAAAACTTGAAGAGTACTCTTTAACGAAGTATCACCTATGATATTTCAAATTGATGATATTATAGTTTTGCTTATAGTTAAGCTATTAATTGAATTTTCCTTTGAATTGCATTAGACTGCTTTGTTTTGTTAATGTGATTGCTTGAACTATATATGTGTAGTATCGCTTGTGATAGTGTTAAGTTGATGATAGTTTACAATGCTTACTAGTTAAGCTTTCTAAAATGGCATGTATAGTATCACTTGTGATATTTTATAAACATAGTTAATCTTTGTTAATTTGTTGTGACATGCTATTTAACACCTTCTTTACAGCTTCTAATAGTGCGAAAACACCTAAATCTTTTATTCATTATGATTTTATTGAAACTCCTTGTGGATCAGTTTATTGTGTTCCGAGAGTTCATGTTAGTGTCTTACCAGTATTGGGTACTGCTAACGATCTGTTGAGGATTGCATTAGTGTATATAGAAAATCCAAAGGCAGGATTTGGTGTTAGACTTTCTTCTCATAAAAAAATTAAGGGATGGGTTTGTGAAACGGAAGTATATAGTGTGCAATAGGGAAGTTACCCAAGAAAATTCATTTGAATACTTTAGCTCATAAAAAGGTGATAAACAAGTAAGGACTTCGAACTATAGAATCACTAGTTGCAAAGCACATGTTGTTTTTTTATCTAAAACCTGGTACAACAAAGTTTAGGCTTACTACTTTTGATATCATACATAATCATGTATTTGATCGTATTGGGTATTAGCACTTGTCAAAAGGTGGGAGGGACCTAACTTACCCAGTGCAACTCTTTATTATTAAAGTCGTGATGCAAACCTTGGTGTTGTTATAGCTCATAGTTTTTGTATACCAGGTTAAAAGGGTCATTTTCACTTGTTCATGGTACCGAAACCGAGTTTAAGAACTTCACCCGTTGGATAAACTGTTTTATAAGAGATAGTGATGCTCAAATGCTTATTAATCGGATGGAAGATCGGAAGAAGTATACACCAAACTTCTCTTTTGATTATTTTATTGAGAGTACGGAGTGTGGGGAGTTTTTTGGATTGATGAAGTTGCAAAGTGCAAATATCAAAAGTTTGGTGATATCGTCTCTTTTGATGCCACATACAAAACAAACAAGTATAGTTTTTAACTTTTAATATCACCTTAGATATTTAATTTCTTTTGTATAATTTGTATATATTATCACCTCTGTTTTTTCCTAATTTTTTTATACTTTTCAGGCACTAGATTATTTTTGTACCTTTCGCCGCAATAGACAACCATAGAAAATGTGTTAGTATTGGTTTCTTGTTGCTTAAGAATGAAACTACGAATATTAAGGATGGTTACTCCAAGCCTTCAAAAAAGCATTTTTCCGTTATCTGAATATTGTTGTAATCGATCAAGATGGCGTGATTCGAAAGGCAATTGCAGTTGAGCTTCCTGTAACTAAGCATAGGCTTTGCATGTGGCACATCATGCAAAAGCTTCTAGCTAAGGTACTTGTTTTAAACTTTCTTCTTAATTAAACTGTCATAAAGTAAAAGTGATACATCTTTTGTGATATTGCATTGCTATGTAAAATTATGTTGTTCTGTATCAATCATATGTGATGTATCACTTGTGATACTTTATTGATTCAAACATTTATTTTGTATTAAAGCATCATATGATATACCACAGTTTAGTGTTTGTTTTATCATACTTTTGTTTCAAATTGTGTCGAGAATTATGATGATACTAATTTCAAGAGTAGACTTCACAAGATAGTTTGGAACATTTATATTGGGTCGGAGGAGTTTGAGTATAAATGGAATAAGTTAATGGATGAGTTTGATTTTGTAAATCACAAATGGTTGTCAAAGATGTTTAGGATTAGATCATCATGGATTCCTGCCTTTTTTGATGATTCGCCATTTTGTCGATTAATGAGCATCATATGAAATGTTATGAGTCTGCAACGGAAAAACAAATATACAAAAAAGAAATATTAGATCATCAGTCGAGTGACTTGTTTCCTGCTATGCAAACGCCATTAGCCATTGAAATTCATGCGGCAAAGATTTACACTCATACACTGTTTGTGCTTGTCCAAAAGGAGATTATTGCAGGCTCATGGTTATTTTCAGTAAATGCGGAAAGTTGTGACGAAGGATGTGTTGGAAAATTTAGTGCATTTGTGGGATTAGTTCATACCTGGTAATGGGTCAGGAGGTACGGAGTGTACACCCATAAGGTCCTTGAACACCCTGACTCTATAGTGGTAAGGTTCAGAATGTTAGTACTGTTATGCAGAGTTAATACTGCTAGTACTAAGGTTAGTATTGTTAGGCAGAGTTAACACTGCTAGTGTTAATGTTAGTTATGTTATGCAGAGTTACTACTGCTAGTGCTGCTTGAATCAACTTGTAACAGGCTTTGACTTATTCAAGTGGCAATTATAACTGCTTAATGACCCACATTTAATGGTCATGTAACCACTAAGCTATAATAGGGATAATTATGAGGTGATTAATGGGCCGATTAATTCTCATAATTCCATCTGACTAGCTATGAGTATTTTTTATATAAATAGGAATCAAATTATGCATGAAGAGGATACATAAAACATAAACACTTGGATGAAAAATGGTTATTGATTTGTGCCTAAATCATTAACAAACATTTGGTCTTATCCCAAGTAGATATTCGTGGTACCCAGACATTAGGGTCGAATAGTTTACTTTGGAAAGTGATTACACGATTCCAAGTGATATCCGGTAACCATTCATTGGTAAATAGTTAGGATATTGATTATCTTCACCCTGCTCTGGGCACATAAACCCCAACAATCAAAGTAAACTAATTTGTGATAATCAATGGCTGCTGCTATGAAGCATATGGCTGCTAACTTCTCAAAACTGGATAAGTTTGAAGGTGTGAATTTCAGAAGATGGCAAAAGAAGATGCATTTCCTATTGTCAAGCACGAGTGTGGTGTATGTTCTGAGCACACCAATTTCACATGATGAGGATGATGCTACTGTGGAACATATCAGGAAGAGGAGCAAATGGGAGAATGATGATTACATTTGTAGAGGTTTAATCCTCAATGGTATGTCTGATTCTCTCTTTGATATCTATCAGAATGTTGAATCTTCCAAAGAACTATGGGATTCCTTGGATGCTAAATACATGGATGAGGATGCATCAAGTAAAAAATTCCTTGTAAGTAATGTTAAAAATTACAAAATGACTGATTCAAGACCAGTTATGGAACAATACAACGAACTTCTTGGTTTACTTGGAAGGTTTACACAACGCAAAATGCACATAGATAAGGCTATTTCAGTCTCTTGTGTCATTGATAAACTTCCTCCTTTTTGAAAAAATTTCAATCATATATGATTTTCAAAATTTACATGTGATTCGATTTTTACAAATCACATATGATTTTTTCAAATCATATATGATTTTTACAAATCACATATGATTTTCAAAAATCATATGTGATTTATAAAAATCGAATCACATGTGATTTTCACAAATCATATGGCCGAGATATTGAAAAAAATTGCTAAAAATATATAGATGTGCATATCTATAGAAAGATAATATAATTCTCGTCGCGATGGTATGATTTTTTTCTCGTAACGATGAACGGTTTGCAAAATATTTAATTTTTTTAAAAAGGGTGAAAGTTTATTTTTTTTTGTTTTGATTAGAAAGTGAATGACTATGAATGGTTCATTGGCTCTATGGTAAATTTGAGATCTATATTGAACTTTTGCCTAAATCTCATTACTATGCACGGTACATATATAAATTTTAGATTGTTATTTATTTATGACTATTATAAATTATAAATTATAAATTATAAATATATGTGTTGCTTGTTTGAGCCTATGGCTGGCCTTCCTGTTGTCTGGGCCTGATAGTATTTTTTTTGAAAAACCGCTTCATCTCACTACACACAAACCCACCGTCTCATTCTTATTGAAAAAACCAGATTCAACGCCTCTTTCTCTTTGTTTCTACTCTGTCACAAAAAAGGTTTTGTATATTTTACTTTCCAATTGATGTCCGTTTTAAGATTGAGTCTTCAATTATAATTGAATTTAATATATTGTTCTGTTTTCATTATTATAGCGACAACTTTAACTTTCTTAGTTTTAGATACTAACGAGTATTTTATGGTCCTCTAGATTGTAACTACATTCTTAAACAATCAAATTGATCACCTTCTACTGGTGAGCACATCTTTTTTTTTTTTTTTAATTTGCAATACCTTCATTCTCCATGTTCCTAAATGATACAATACCCTTTCTTTATATAAAATTGGGATGTTTCTCAATTTGCAAACACATATCCTAGACCCATGTCGGGTGTTTGGCACTGCTATAAATCTGACCCGCATTTCTTTAAATTTCAAACTTTGCTGCTTTAATAATTTACTTGATATGGAGTCCACTGTGATGTTAATTTGTGTGTTATTACTTATTAGTAAATTTTTTTGAGTAAAAAAGTTTGTTTTCTATGTATATTAAGGATTTGTTCATGGATTAGAAATAGGTATTAAGTATTGTTCTTGAAAATAGATTACAGATAGTATAAAGAGGAAATGTTGCAACATGTGAAATTGTGTTTTAGCAACCGTTTTTCATTTTTTTAAAAATCTTCTCCTTGCTAGGTATGACGACGATTGTGCAAGTGCTCTATAGATTAAGCCAACGATGGCTGCTCTGCGTAACATAGATGGCCTAAATTGGCCCACCTTAGTTAATATCAATTATTAATACTAGTTGGATACCCGCGCACAGCGGCGACGATAAATATAGTTATATATAAATATAGTAATGAATTGCTAACCCAACTCTCCTCGCAATTTTCTACCCGCTTAGTGAATACATTTCACAAGTCACAACACTCCAAATGTATATGTGTTAGTTGTATGTGTTTGTTTGGTTTTCCGTATCTTTCCCGTGACATTATTATTCCCGCATATAAAAAGACCTTCACAATCTCTTACCCGTCAAACACTTTTTTAAAAGTAAATGGTTTTGATAAATAAAGTTTGTATTGATTGAAATAAAGGTTTAAGTTATAAAAATTTGAATCAAAATAAAATAAACCTACTAAAAATGTAAAAACTAAAACTCATAAAAATATATCAAAATGGATGTTGAATTAAAAAAGACAAAATTTTAAAAATATGGTAAAATTAGATCATAAAAAATTAAACGAATAAAAGATATTTAAATTTAAAATAAAAGTGATTAATTAGTTAATAAATACGTACATCCCATTATTGGGCTCACAATTTTAGTTTGTTAGAGTTCCTCTCTTTTTGTTATTTTTTAGTTAGAAGTACGCGTATAAACGATGATCAAACTCCTTATCTTAATTTTTTGTGGAACCCACAACTTAAATGCTTTATATATTATATAGTATAGATAGATCACAAGTTTAAGAATTAACTTTTTTTAGCAAATGAGTAAAATTTATTATTGTGAAATCGATAGTAACCTAACTTCTCGTATTTATAATAGACCATGCTAAACGACGTAGTATTCAACTATTCATACGAACCAATTTTTAACCCAATAAGGCCCGTTAATGCAACCACATTATACACCGATGATTTGCTGCTTCTTTTTTTTATTAAGTTATAAACCCACCGACCTTAGGATGTTCCAGATCTTTCATATTTGGTAGTACTTGCTACAAACAGTTGCACAATCTACTGCTGGTGAGCTTTTGTTTCTACCTTTTGATTTTTGCTACTCATTGTTTTTTTTTTTTTTTTTTTTTTTAATTTTTCCAGTAGTTTAATTTACCATTTGCTGCAATTACCTCCCTGTATGTGTTGTGTTGTTGCCTGACTTCATATGACTTATGTAATTCACTAAATATGTTGTTCACTTTATTTGCATGTGTTTTATTCTTAAGTAGTGCCGCGTTTTACAGTGATTTCAGTGGTAGACAATTAACGATATGCGATATTGTGGCAAGTGTTTCGCTTAACATTCAAAGCAGGCGTGAAAAATCAAATGTAATTGCAATAATAAAGTAATACTCATAACCAAAAGTTAATGATTTAAAATTACAAGAATAAACCAAAAATAATAGTAATACTTATGAGCGCATTTGTCGGTAATATGATTGATAAGAATGTTTTAAACCCGGTTGACCTGGGCGGTTGAAGGGAACCAACTCGGACACCAGTAGGATAGGACCGTGTTTTGCTTGTTTGAGAATCGGATTAAATCACTGGTTTTTTGTTGAGTCGGTTTGATAAACCCGGTCGAGTCATGATTTTTTATTAAAAATTAGGGACAGTGGAGATTACATCTTTCCCAATAACGTATTTTGCTACTTGGAGCTGTTGTTCGATTATTTGAAATGTACCAAGAAGTAAATGACCTTGCAATAGAGATTTGTACCTCATGCAATAGAGATTGTACTTGCATGCTTTACATATGCTTTACACAATTTGTTCATTCAACATACACATTTCTAAGCTTCTGTGATTTGTCACTTCATGCAGTAGAGATAATTTTTCCAAGTTACCAAATATAATTTTTAAGTTACCAAAAATAATTTTTCACTTTTTCACATTTCCTCATTTTCCACATTTTCACATTTTCACATTTTGACTTTTTGACAATTTTTCTATTTTATGTAGTTAAGATAAATTTTTGCGCTTTGTCTTTGGTGGATTTCATATGAATCCAGTCACATAGCCCATGAGCAAAGAGTCCAATAAGAAAATAAGCCCAAAACTTCACCCATTTTACTAACTTTCATGTTCATTGTCACTAACCTAAAAGCTGCTTTGACCCCACCCATAATCAATTTCTTTCTTGTCGCAGAGGTAATTCACTCTATGTATAAATCGCTTATTTATTAATTAACTACTCCATTTACAAGATTGGACAAAAAGTTTACATTTTACCAAAATAAACTAAAATATGTCACATCACAAATTGTCTTCATCACCATTTACCTTTCACTTTTTATTTTTTAAAAAACCCACGGTTCATTTTCTCACAAAATATACATAGTGCTTCTTTTGTTGCATATTCTCCCTCTTTTCATGTACATTGTTTTTTATTTTATTTTAATACTACTTTTTTAATTGTACACTGAGCTCCTTTTGAAGTACATTTAGATTAATTGATAAAATAAATAAGGTTTGTTGGATGTAAGAAACACGTGACATAGCTAGTCAATAAATGCATTCACTTTTTGTATTTCCAAATTCATGTTTCGCCCAACATTTCGCCCAAGCATTTCATATCGCCTATGTTTTCGCCCAAGCATTTAATTTCAATCAGATCGCCTACTTTGTCGCCTAAAGGGTTACAAGATCGCCTATACTAATCCACTTTTACTTTTCAATCGCCTAGTAGATCGCCCACAATAATTCGAGACACGTGTACAGTTGAAAGGCTGTATTAGAATCAATCTAACAGATGATACGCTAAAAGTTCATTTTTGTAAAAAATATGAGCGAAGTTCATTTTAGTAAACTACTACTAAAATGGTCCATTTAAAAAAATAGCTCTAATTTTAATTTGGTAGGAAAATGTATACTGGGTTCATGTTATTGGGCCAACAAGAGTTCAAGTCTACAACTAATAGGTTTCATATTACATTTTTATATTACGGTGTCTTCAACCTCCGTTTCTGCTTCTTCCTCTTCAGCCACCTTTTCTCCATGTATCCAATTCCTTGTTGTTTTTCTTCTATTTTTAACACAAGGCCATCACTATCGCCACAAATACTTGCATAAACATAATACTTGTAACTCGACCAAACTATTATTTTTTGATAAATTTTACACTTCGCAGACTTACACGAATGATGATGCCCACCCTTATATTGTTTCTTGTCTTAGCTTATTTGATGGGCTTTTCAGCTTATCAATAGCTTATAAGCCATAGCTTATAAGCTCAGGTGGATAAGCTTATAAGCTAATATTAATGAGCTTACGAGCTTATTAAAATTTCAATAAGCTCAATAGCCCATCAAATAAGCTAAAACAAACACCCCCTTATTTATGTAATCTACAATAGCTCAATATGTACTAAAAGATTTTAGGGGGTGTTGGTTTAAAGTTTATTTTTGGGCTTACGAGCTTATCGATTATGTTTCATAAGCTGGTTTAATTTTCAAACTTGTGGGCTTATATAAGCCAATAAGATACAAAATAAGCCGGTTTACGCTTATGTAATATAAGCCGAAATGAGATAAACTCATAAGCCCACAAATAAGTATTCAACATGGTTTTTGTTATATGATTGTATAGCTTTTATGGTGACCGGAAGTAAGCTTATGATGCATTATTAATCAATTTGCAGCCAAGGCGGTTTAGAAAGAACAGCAGTCACGCAGGAAGTTTGCTAAAGTGTAAACAGAGCTTCGTATTTTTGCAAAGTGGATTGGATTGGCAATGGCTATGAAAGGTGGAAGGAAGAATTTAAAGAGGGCGGTTAATGACGAGGTGTTAACTCTTCAACAAGGACAATGCATTATGCAAGTTGTTTCTCTTAGAGGCAACAATCAAATCGAGGTATATTCGTGTTTATTTACACTTTTATGATTTCGTTAACTGTTCGATCCTAAGTAGATATTTTTGTATACAGGTGATTGACGCCAAAGGAGAAACAACGTTGGCAATTTTCCCAGCTAAATTTCAAAAAAGCATGTGGATAAAACGAGGTCTGAGTTGTACTTTTACTTGTTTTAACTTTTAAAGATGAAAATTGCAATCATAAGCACATTTTTTTTTACTGTTTTTATGATATGGTGAGGTTTTGCAGGTAGTTTTGTTGTGGTTGATGATAGTGGGAGAGTGGAGGCTGTTGAGTCCGGAAGTAAAGTGGCGTGTGTTGTTCTTCAAGTTCTTTTCCATGACCAAGTCAGAGTCGTGCAAAAGAGTCCAGAATGGTTAGTTTCTATATCATCCTACCAACTCACGTCTAGTTTTCTTTGTTTGTATTTGCAATTGCCAACTCATCATAAGTAAATAACTAGAACCAAGGTGTCTAATAGCTAAGGTTGTACATACTTTGTCATTTTTAGTTACCCTCATTACTAACTTTCAATGATACTGAACTTTGAGACATCATACATTCTGAACAGAAGGGACTGCTCACTTATTGAGACATCATACATTCTGTTATATTATTGAATTTTGGTGGAAATGTTAATGGTCGTCTTACATGAGTATCCATATGTAGATTAGAAAGTAGAATCATTCTATAGTCAATATTGGTAAAACTGTATACTGTTAATCTGCCAAGTAAACAAGAGGTAAGGTTCTTGGATTTTAAACAAGAGGTCAAGGGTTCAACTCTCACTAGGTGTGTTCATTTGGGGTGGCCAGTGAAGGGTGGGAAATGGTCCGGATTAACCCGTGAGGCCGCATACATTGAGTCAAAAGGGTCGCCTCCCGGGTAACTAGAATAGGAAAACCACATCCTTTCTGTTAATCGGCCGAGTACAAACAGAAGTCAACGTGACATGAAATATTTCACTAGGCTTATTTGATGACCAAAAAGTACTCAACTAAAAATGACAGCTGCTGAAAATCAGCTACCAACAACATATCTATGATTTAGAAAGTGAGCAACTCAAAAGTTTTTGTGAAAATAGTATTCGACACCAACATGTTTTCCATCTGTAGAAGTCCATGAAACCACCCATGCCAAGCCTAAAATGTTGTAATTGTTTTTACTTATCAGATTGATCACAGATGATATCAAATGCTTGACCTCTAATTCTGCTCATTAATGCAGGCCAGAAATCTTTAAATCAGCAGTAGTGGACCCCTCCTCTAATGGGGACTCTCAGATGCCCCCTTCAACAACAGTGGAAAACAAGAATTCGGATTCCAGTGAAGATGATGGGTTGCCCCCATTGGAAGCCAACACAAACAGAAGAATCCACACGGTGTTGCAGTCTGATACAGAGTCAGATTCCGACACAGAAGAATCTTAAGCATGTAACATTACTACCATCCTGATTATGGTCTTCCTTTTCATTTTGCGGCACAACATTAAGATAATGGGAGGGTCAGCATAGTCGAATCTAGTATTTCTCTTAATGATTGCCAACTGGTCTCTAAAAAATTGACACATTTTATAATTTAAGTGTAACTAGCAAGTTTTGGAGTGGAATCTGTTATTAAGGAGAAAAAGTATGATTATATGGATACTATTTTGAACTGGTGCATCAGTGCATAATGTATTGGGACTTAGAGTAATACAATTACTTGTATGTGTTTGTGTGTATGTGTGTGTGTGTGTTATGGCCTTAGGTTTGGGTGTTCCATTCAATGCCGCAGCTAACACGGTTGTGAATTGGTGATCCACCATAGCTGTGTTATGACCTTCTATACATGGTAAAGCTTGTGGTCGTTAATTCGTGGTCTCTTATACTCATCCTGGTGGTTGTCTTGAGAGTATACGATTATAATCTGTAGGTACATGCAGCAAGGCTTAAAGGATCGCAAGTGGATGTAGTAATAAAGGTCTTGAAACCTGGAATCGAAGATGTCTTAGTAGCAGATCTCAACTTCATTTATGTTGTTGCTCGCATTGTAGAGTTCTTAAATCCGGAAATGAGTCGTGCATCACTGGTATAACCAAAGAAATTTGACAATATATTGTTTAACTTATATTTAATTGCGTTTAATTTGTGCATACATTTAGTAGGTTGCGATTGTGAACGACATAAGAGCATCAATGCTTGAAGAGGTGGACTTCAAGAAAGAGGCAGCAAACATAGAGGCCTTACAGAGGATACCTAGAATCAATGGGGCTTACTCGCCAGGCTACGGCTCCTAGAGTTTATCCTGAATGCAGTACCAAAAAAGTACTGACAATGGAGAGACTATATGGAGTTCCTCTTACTGACTTGGACTCGATTAGTTCTCTTGTTTCAAGTCCTGAGACTAGTCTAATAACTGCCCTTAACGTATGGTATGGCTAAAATTGTAGTAACTAATACTTGGTTATCCTAATTCATGTTCAGTGATGTGCTGATTTCAAAATTTTCTACAGGTTTGGTAGTTTGCTTGCATGTGAAAGCTTCCATGCGGATGTACATGCTGGTAACTTATGGCTATTACGTGATGGCCGTATTGGGTTTCTTGATTTCGGTAGGTTTTCATTCATGCATTGCTACTCTGCAGTCTTTTGCTTGGTTGATGCCCTTTAGCTTCTGGATGACTTTATGCCTTTGTGATACAGCAAACTTTGCCAGTGTATCAGCTAATAAATTCCTATGATATTTGTTAATAGTAAGTTCGGATCATGTGACTGGAGAGTACATGGTTACCAGTCATTTTAGGTTACTGAACTAACTGATTGTATGCCATGTATCGGCTATTGATGTTGACAAAAGTCATGTTATGCCCCATTGTCTGAGATTATAGGGAATTGCATAGTTATTGAAAGTAGATTAATCTTGTTAGTGGACATATTTGTATTGGATTGGTATTAGTATTTGTGTTAGACTAGTATTTGTATTTGTATTGGTTTTGGCCGAGCTCAAGTGTTAGGTTAGTCATTAGTATAAATATTGGGTCTCATATAAACACTATGACCATTCAATGTTATCAATTAATATATCACGTCTTACAAATCTGTCAGATCAGTAACCACCTGTAGGTTATATATGTAACACTGTCATGCTTACCTATAGACTAACATATGAACACTTGAAGAGTTGAAGGACACGGTAAATAGTCGATATCACATTACGATATATTTCAACAAAACCATCATTTCTCTAATGTCTCTCTGGCTTAAAAAATCAGAATATAACCGATTATATATAATAACAACAATAATCAACCACCATGACAACAAAAAAGCCAACAAACTCATATAAAGCAAATAAAAAACAGCTATACACTAAAAAATAACTGAATTTCAAAATTTCCCTCCATATATGATACCTATCAACCCCGGATCACCTTGCTCGGAGAAGCATAACCCATAAGCCAGTGAAGTGGGGAACCATTGTTCGTGGGCCCAACCTCCTCGATTTCTGATGTTGTATTTCTCCTTCCTGATGTCCTTGAAGAAAACGGCCTGGTTGAAGCAGATGGATCTCTAGACATCGTTGCCTTTCTCTCTCTTCACTAAACTCTCGAGAACTCTTATAGTTTCTGTAGAGTAACTTTTTGAAATGAACGATCAGAACATGAAACTGGGTATGCCCGTGATCCGGTTGATTTATCATAGTCTTCCACTTCACTGCTTGGAGGAGCAGCAAGCGTTTCTTCTGGGTAGTACCGACTAACATGAGTTCCATCTGTAAGTGTGAAGTTGTACCTTCAAACATGCACCGCATCTCAAGCTATGGCATCTTTTCTTGAAAACAAGAAAGCTTTGAGGCAACTGAAGAAGCTCAGAGCACCGGTAACAAGTGATCCATGGCGCCCCCCTGCAATCGGCCACACAAATCGCTTTTTCTTTGTCATGTCATACCGGACCGGTGCAGAGAACTCAGACTCTGAAGGGTGCCGAGGGCTCGAATGACCTGAATAACGTGGGCTGTAGTAAGTGTTGGGACCGTAATGAGACCCGTTAGAGTAAGCATGCTGTCGCGGAAGCTGTGCTGAGAAATGTCGGCCTTGTGGATAACATTGGTAGCTCGAGCTACCCTCATGTTGTCTATTGACAGCTGTCGTTTCGCCTGAAAATGCCATTCGATGCGCATATCTTGCCGGATTGTTCAAAGCATGATTGTAGTATGGAGGAAGATGTTGAGAATTCAAAATATTTGTTCGATCAAGCTGATCCTGCAGTTCTCGAACCATTTTCAACAGTTATATTCTCTCCATTTTAGGATTTTCGGGTATCATAGGTGAACTATGTCTAGCATTCGCATGGAACCGTTTCAAACCGTAAACTGGTCGAGCATCCGTCAGTCGGTTACGCCGCTTGAAACGATTCACATTTCCTGAATCGACGTGTTCATCTCCTTTAAAACCAATTCTATTCTTTCTCGTGAACTGAATTTCATTTCCGTCAAAAGAAGATGTACTGTCCTCATATCCATAGTAATTACTCGTGCTACCATATTGTGTGTTTGTCAAAGTCTCTACCGAACTGACACGATCAAATCTGCGAGGATGATTCAAATCTGCACTTCCATCATCTGATAAAATGTCGTCTTCATCCATATACACCGATACGCATCTAATTCGCCAAACACCTCTATGAAAATATAAACTACAACTTTCAACTTATTATATAAGCTCTAACTTCATCCAATTATACTTGAAATATATATATTTTTTTGGCTAAACATCTATGTAATTATTAATTTTTTAAAATTAAATAGTGAAATTCGGGTCAACCCAAGAACCGAACCGAATTTAAATTTGGTTTTTGGTTAGGTTAGGTTGAATTCTAGTTCGGTTCGGTTTGGTTTTCGGGTTGACCAAAAAAAACTTTTTAACCGAACTAATCGAACCGAACTAACCAAACAACCCGATAATCGAACCGATCAACACCCCTAACTTCATACTTAGACAAATGTAAAAAGTGACAAATTTGATGCCTTATTATGTCTTACGGAAAACAATCTAGTTACATCGATACGCATCTATTCTATCTACAGAACAGTGTGATGATATAATATGTTACTTCATTCTTAGTATCATTTTCATTTTTCTACCACATCTACTTGCTTTGACATAACTATTGTGTCGATTGTATGTATAAACTGTTAGATGACTGTAGTTGGGCTAAGCCTGATTGTGGTTTAAGGTTAGGATTTTTTGTTTGCTAAACATTGTTTATGTTATAAATACACATGTATATCTACTTTCTTAATCACAAATCTTTTACCACTTTACATAAACATCACATGTCAACATCCTCAACCTTTGGATGGTATTTATAGTTCTTAAACTTTAGTTACCACAGAGAAACCAATAGACCATTTAGCACTTGACCACTCAATAAGATGATTAAAGAAATACAACCGAAGTAAATATCCCCATAACAAGCTGATAGCTCAAAATGACCTAGCAACAAAGTTGTCCTCACATACATCGAATAGACAAACCATCTGTTAAATAAATTTATCAGGCTCCCCTTTACAATTTGAACAAAACTTAGTTAAGTAGTTAACACACGGCAGTTAACTTTTAGTTAGGTCATAAACTTTTCAATGAAGTTATCTTAAACTTATCACACAAAAGAAAATATAAGGCAATCGAGAAATGGTTCAAACCAGCACATTTGGTGATGATAAAGCCATAGCCTTCTCAAGTTGTGTGCAATTGCATCAAGATCCAGGAGAAGGAATGTGTCTATGTATATTTGGAGAAAGGTGATCTTTTGCTTATAGTAGATAATTTAGGAGCGCTTTGCAGACCAATGATCAACTCGCAAGCTAACACTCCTCGTGTATTGGTGTCTAAAGACCATACAAAATTGCAAAACTAAAAGAGCAAACATAAAGTCTCAGATTGATAAAGTTGCCTTTTGTCTTCTGCCGGTATCTTCATGTTCAACCTATAAAATCAACACATTATCAGACGTACGTAACAATTTTGGAAATAATGAACGGGTCGATTTGGGTTTTGTTTCATCTAAAAAAAATGGGTAAAAAATGTTCAAAATTTCCCAAAAAGTTTTTTAATCATATACTGATATGCTACGTAACACTTATTAAATAAGTAAAAACTAAATAACTGGGAAAAAAAGTTTTATGCATAACCCAACCCGTTCCAAAATGATTCAGAACGGGTAAATAACTGGGAATAAAAGTTTTATGCATCAACCCAGCCCGTTCCAAAATGATCCATTCTGATCTACACCAAGATTCAGATTATTGACATCGGTTTAAGTGAATGTGGTTAAATCTGAAGATGCTATAAGCATCTATAACATAAACAAAAACATATCGGGTTTGATGTACCTCAACAAGTACTCTTCCTTTCTTTTTAGCATCTATCTCTTTCTTCTTTAGATTATATTTAGAATCTGCCCTTCCCCTCTTTCGATTCACATCCACCGCCTCTTCATCATCATCACTACCATCATCTTCATCATCACTATCAACTGCCATATACCATTAATATGTTATTATCCATTATTCCAATATATAACACATACAACTAACATTCAACATTTTCATTATTCCTTATGTTGTGCAATGAGAAAATATAATGTGATACTGTTAGAAAACTGAGACTCGGCACAATAGATGAAGAATATAAAATTTTTGGTAAAGATGTCAAAAAATATAAAATACACAGACATCGATAAGAATCTTACTATCATCATCATCTGAGCCATATCCTTCTGTTGTACGACCACAGAAATCCTCAATCTCATATTCCTCATCATAATCATCTTCAACATATTGTACCTGTTTAACATAAAAAGTCGAAATTCCCAGAATCTAAACTTCAATGATAAAAAAAGATATTAAATGCTTCCATATGACATCTATATACAGATACCTCATACTTATGAATTTTATCTATGATTGGTTTATGGATCTCAGGATCCACTCCGGCTAATAGACGTGCAATCAACTCCTTCTCAATATTCTATACAATGATATTTCTTGTTAGAGCTGTGAAAAATGTGCATTAATAAAGAACCGCAGCAAAAGCGGTTAAAAAAGTAACCTTTTCGATTTGAGCTGTAGTTTGTGCCTTTTCCTCTCTTCTAGATTCCCTCTTAATTTCTTTTCTAGGAAGTGTCACTACCTTCTCCCTATAAAATAACAAATACAGCTAGAAATAGTTAAGATAGTCAAATTATACAAGTACAATATACAATATGCAACAATATTAATCATAAATATTATTTTAACCTTGTTTTAAGGGCAAGCTTCCTCATGCGTATCCTCATCTGTGTCATTTTAGTTAACCGTTGCTTTGTCTTATGCACGAGGAACTTTGGCCAGTGCATCTGTTAATTCAGATTACAATATACATATTATTTATTACATTTTGAAATTGAGTATCTCCATGTAATATTTCTGAGGAAGCTAAGAAGGTTTTATACCAGATTTTGGTCGATAATTTCGAGCGCCTGTTCATAATTGTGTGGCAACTTAATTCTTTCCCACAACTTGTTTGGCATATGAGCTCTCTCTACGGTTTTCATATACAGATAAAACACTCCTGCAACAAAGTAGGCATTCAAAAGCACATATATAAACAGGAAGCATGAACATGTTGACATGCAAAATAATAAAATGAGCACGGTAGACTAACGGTACCGAATGGCACATTTCGGTACCAGTATTTCCCCATAATACAAAGAGTTTGAGAGGAAAAAAAATCAGCACATCTTCATACACTCATCTTATAAAGCTTAAAAAAATTTACAGCACAACATTATAATTTATACACTCCAATTGGTATTTAATATGCAGATTGTTGCCACACCAAACCTGTTGGGTAGACCTATCTGTTTGTCCTTGCATATGAACTTCAAAGGTAACTAATACATCAAATGATAACAGAAACCACTTTACCATACATATACCAATTCCTAAAACTTATGACATATTTTTTTCAAATATTTTTTTAGTTTTTACCAAGCAAAACTTTGTTCACAAAAATTGTTTGAAATAGTAAATCGAAGTCAAACATGTGCGTTTGGTATAAGTTCCTACATTACTTTAGTTACGATTCAACAACTATTCTAGCATACATGTGTTTGCAATCCTTGCCTTATCTTTAGAAAATCACACCTCATAATTTCTTCACCATACATATCATAGTTGTGCAGTTTTAGCAGAATAAGTACTTTGTTTGGTTTTACTTATTTTATTTATCTGCTTTTCTAAAACTACAGTTCGGGAATTCATGGTTTAAGCCCATATGATTGTGTTATAGAAAACCATTCATACTCCATAATACTCGGTACACATTCGGTATCTTCTTATACCGAATATACCAAAAGTTTTCAGCCAAAAAACTATACCGTTACAGAATAGGGTCCGTAGGGAAGGTATTGGTATATTGGGGTTATGCTCAACCCGATGTAAAATTAACCAAAAACAAAGATAACTGTTTCCAGAATGCATGACCAGGATGCTCCGTATAATTTTGTAACAATAAACGGCCAAACACGATTCAAACCAGCATCAACTTCACAATTAACACAAATATAAAATATAAGCTGATATGCAACATACGAGCAAACAGATTCGGATCCAAAGCAAACCTATTATAACAGCTTAACATCACAATAGAGATATAACACTATGCTAAAAAAAAAAAAATACCTTCACGGTCACAGATGGTAGCATAACGACTATTTGCAAGTGGGCACGAGCTCCGGTTACAAACTCCAGTCAAATTGTAAGGGTTTTGACAAAAGTTTCCAGTTTCAGTTCTGTCATAACATAAAGCATTGAAGCATAAACAAGATTTCTTCTGATAAGTATGACATTTGGACTAATAATAAGAAAATCAAAATCATTTGTCATTGCAGTTTTTGATGATATATCAAGTATCAGGTACCACATAATTCAAATCGATAACAATAACTCTCAGACTACTCACTTGGACATATAACTGCAATGATTATGCCTAAGAACCTGCCATATAGCCTCGCTGTTCTGCATTTTGTACCACCGATTTCAAATCCCACCTGTCCAAACATCGAAAATCTAAGATTTAACTTTACAAACTACAATATATAAAATGATTTTTTTTTCCTGTATGTAAGGCGGTGAGCTCTTAAAAGCATTTAGCGTTTAGAACTAAACGTCTGAAAAGGATTGTTAAGCGTTTAGTTTTTCTTAAACGCTACTAAAAGAAGCGTTTAGCTTTTACGTCAATTTACACTTCATAATCAATGATACATCAACATTACCAAACAAATTTATAAAACAAACAACTATTCCTACTACTGCTCGCCGCAACTCCTAACTGCGACTACTAAATTTGTCATACATAAAAGTACTCTAGAAAATGGTAGTCTAATTTTTATTTTTTTATTTTTTTAAGCAAAAATACTCTAAAAACATTACTTGCTACAAAAATTTAGATCAAAATCATTATAAAACTTTGCAATCCCAAACACCCCCTTATAACATAATCACTCAAGAAAACACATAAACAAACCCAAGAACTTACAAAACACAATTACAAAATTTGCATCTTCCCTAAATGTACATACAAATACGTAAACAAATGAACAACTAAAGGGGTGTGTGTTTAAGCTAATTTGTGGGCTTATGAGCCAATGCGATTTCAGCTTATTTTTCATTGGGTTAATAACCAAAAAAAAAAAAAAAATGTATTTAACTTGTCCATTTTTGTTGTTCTTTTTCTTTCTTTAAAAAAAAAAGAAAAAAAAAATCTTTTAAATTGTGTATTTTGTTCATATACAATGACCATTTTATCCTTCGATGTTAACAAGGTAATTAAAAACGTAAGGGTAGAATGATCACAAAATACACAAAAGTCGAAATTTGAAAGGTTTGTGTTTAATGGGGAAAAAGAAAGCTATATAGAACAACAAAAATGGACAAGTTAGATACATTTTTTGTTTGTTGTAATTATCCCTTTTTCATAAGCTCAAATTTCCAAACTTATTGACTTATGAGACCTATGGGCTTATCCTAGGGTTAGGGGTAGGATCTATATACATTTTACCTCCCAGAGGCGGGATTGGTCCGTTGTCGTTGGTGTATGGGCTTTAATATATCTATGTATAGTAAGCTTATGTAAACTCATAGGTCTCAAAGTAAGCTGAGAAAATTTATAAGCCGAAATAACATAAGCTCATAGCTCATAAATAAGCTTAAATGAACCCCCCTAATTACCTTAACTATTAAACTAATAAACCAATATATAAATTTTTAAGCAGTATTTTTATTGAAAAAAATAATAATAATAATAAAAAAAAAATATTATATAACCTAATAACAAAAACCACAGTTTTTAAAGCTATTAAACATACAACCCACTTGATCGATCTTATACAAATCTAAGCATAAGCATCTATCATAAATAGCTAAATGGAATAAAAATAAAAAGTGGGATTAAAAGAAATCAATGGTTTACCTTTGTAAATATTTAGATAGTGTGATGGTGGTGGTGACTACCGATATCGGTAAGGTTTTAGGAGAGTGACATAATATGGTGTTTTAGGGTTTTAGTTTAAATATTTATTTAGATTTATATACAAGTTTTTAAAGTTTTTGTAAAAAAGGCACAATGATTTTATATATTGGTATTTTGACATAAAAGGTTTTTGTTTTTTACTTGTGGCACTAAAGTTCAAAACTGTACATGTACCTCTAACGTATCTATGGTTTATCATTCAGCTCATTTGAGGTTAACTCTTTGTCATGATTGTGTGTAATGGTGACCGCGTTTACAACTATCATCTAAGCGTCATGTCAGATTCCTTTTTCACCACCAAACATGAGTAATAAGCCCGAGTTGTGTCGTGTGGAAGTGGAGTAATAAGAGACGATCAAGTTGTTGGAAAAAACGATTTGTCCAACCCCCAATACACCTAGTCTAATAGTTCTTGTAATAGTCTAACCATCTTTAAAGTGGCCATATAAGTAGGGGAAACACGACTCCAAATCGACACAAAAATAAATAAGTTTCGGTTGTGTTCCGGTTAACCGATCCAACCCTTCGGTTTGAGGATGGTTAAACAGGTTGACTCGTCAACTTGTTTAATCCGTTTAACATGTCTACTTGTTTTGATATACGGGTTAAATATGTCAATCTGAAACCCATTTAACCTATTTATAATGTGTAATAGTTTAACCCGTCAAACCCATAGTTTTGAAAAGCTCAAGGCGCACTAAGACGCAAAGGGGGCAAAGAGCCTCGAGGCGAGGCGCATTTCAAGGCGCGAGATTCATGAATACGAGGCACACTTAATACATTAAGTTTTTTTATAACAGATGTGACCATTTATGTAGCTTAATTAACAAAAAATAATATTAAAATACTAAATACATCATGCACATTACCATTATAAATATTAAAATGATCAGTTGCCACTTCTTAAACGGATCAACTATTTGGATCGATGACCTATATAGAGATTAAAATCCATATCAGACTAAATATGCTTGTTTCCTACACATGTAGATTTACATCTAACAAAGCTCACAATTTAACCCAAAATATTAAGCAAGCAACGTATTAATATTTAAGGCATAATGCTAAATTTTCATGATAATTTGTCATAAAGAAAATACTTAATGAAACAAACTTCTTAAAGAAATTACAACCAATAAAATAAAGATAAAATCAGTTCAAATTTACAAATCGTACAAATACTCACCCTATGACTTAAAAGATCTATGTATATAACTTATAAGGCTCATTTATCTTATCTTAATATTTATAAAAAAAAGCCCAAAAACTCGTTACATCTCCTAGGCGTAAAAATCACCAAGGCGCAAAGGCGCAAAAAGCCCTAAGGCGCCGTGCTTTTTGTGGGATTCATGCATGTCGTGAGCCTCGATCCAAAAAAAGCCCAAAGGCTAGAGCCTCGTGCGCCTTAGTGCCTAGACGTGCCTTAAGCACTCCTTAGGCGCGATTTTCAAAACTTTGGTCAAACCATATAAATAAAATAGGTAGTTAGGTTTAATGGAAACAAGACTGACCTAAGTATTTAATTGGGCAGTATTCGGGGTTAGAGTTCTTTGACTCGCCAATGCGAACTCAACCCAGATGGCCACCCATACTTGCAGGTATAGGTGTTAATTGGTTTGGGTCCATTTGGGTTCGGGTTAACCCAAATATGAGTAAAATGACCATACCCATACTCGACCGCATTTACATGTCGGCTTATTCGGTTTGGGTCAATTCGGGTCGAGTTCATTCGAGTTCAAATCGATTCAAATATAAGTACAATGATAAAAAAAAATAGCTAATTTTATAAGTTTACATAGATAATTTATACAATTTATGTAAGAAACTCCTATTTGGGTCAATCGGATCGACCAAAACCCGACTTTATTTGGAATTCCGGTTGGCCCAAATAATTCGAATAAGATTATTGACCTGAGTAATCCGATTGGAGTAAGCTTAATCGGGTTTAGGTTCATGTCATATTTTTTTACGTCCTTACTTTGTCGGTAAGGTGCCTCTAAAGTTTCAAAACATTGATGAGTGGAATGGTTAGAGAAAAATCCGAACCGATCACGAAAATATTGGTTCTCGGGTTTTTTTAATCTACCGACACGATTCATTTTTATTTTGAGAGTTAATTACATAAATCGTCCTTGTGGTTTGGTAAAAATTACGGATCTTGTCCCTATAGTTTTTTTAGCGTTTCGTCCCTGTGGTTTACAAATCTTACGGATCTTGTCCTCGATCTAACCCTTGGTCCCAAAAAGGACCTCCTTGCAAATACTCTCTAACTAGAGGGCTAACATTATATTTTGGTTTTAACGATCGTTATACAAACCACAAGGACGATTTATGTAATTTACTCTTAAAAATATATATATATATATTTTAATTTTATTATTCATTTTTTTTTTAATTTTATAACGATTAAATTTTTTAATAAAAAAAAAAACTTTTAAATTTTTATAACGTTTAAAATTTTTTAAATTTATAACGATTAAGTTTTTCTTTTAATCATGTACACCTTTTTTAAAATTTAAATTTTAATAAAATCAAAAAATTATAATAAAACTTAAAAAATTAATTTTAATTTTATTATAATATATTTTAAAAAAAACTGTTTTTCTTTAAAAAATTAAAATATATATATATATATATATTTTTGAATTTTATTTTAAAAGCGGATGAAGGCGTATAAAAAACGTTTTATACGGTTTTGTCCGCTTTATACGTTCATTTGTTTTTATACGGTTTCGTTCGTTTTGTATGAAAACAACGTACAAAATGTATGAAAAGCGTATAAAGCGGACAAAACCGTATAAAAACAGCTTTAAAAATATATATATTATAATAAAATTAAAATTAATTTTTTTAGTTTTATTATAATTTTTGATTTTATTAAAATTTTAAAAAATAAAAATAGTTTTTAATTTATTATAATAAAATTAGAATTTATTTTTTTTAAATTTATTATAATAAAATTAAAATTAAATTTTTTTAAAAAAAAGTTTTTTTTTTATTAAAAAATTTAATCGTTATAAAATTAAAAAAAATTGAATAATAAAATTAAAAAGAAAAAACTTTTTTTTTAAAGAGTAAATTACATAAATCGTCCCTGTGGTTTGTATAACGATCGTTAAAACCAAAATATAATGTTAGCCCTCTAGTTAGAGAGTATTTGCAAGGGAGGTCCTTTTTTGAGATCGGGTCAGATCAGGGACAAGATCTTTAAGATTTGTAAACCACAGGACGAAACACGCTAAAAAAAACTATAGGGACAAGATCCGTAATTTCTACTAAACCACAAGGAAGATTTATGTAATTAACTCTTATTTTAATGTAGGTTTTGGAAGGAAAAAAGCTAGAAGTATGTAGGATTTGGAATTAGTGCCTGTAGGTCAACAATGTTGTTGCATCTTGCCAAATCTTGCTGCTGTACATGCTAAAAACTGCGACAAGTTACATTGCAATATCACTCTCGTCAAAGCCATTATTATGTGTTAGATTCGTCTATTTTGACAATACTGTAACATCCTATGTCTAGGGATGAGCATAATAAATCGTGGACCGGATCGAACCGATAAACTGGCCCGAACCAGACCGAATGTATTTCAGTCCGGTCCTCGGTCCATCTTTTTAATCATATTTGGTCATCGGTCCGGTTCAGTCCGGTTTTACACAAAACCTATTAATATGCTTTGTTGGGCCGGACCGAGCATATTCGGTCCGGTCCTCGATCTGTGTTTTCGGCCAAACTAGTTTTCGACTGAACACATTTTGGTCCGGTCCTCGGTACGTGTTATAGTCAAAATAGTTGGAGTTTTGGAGTTGACATAGGCCATGTCAACTCCAACTATTTTGACTAGGGGTGTTAGTCTGATTGACCCGGTCGGATTCGGATCAATTCGGGTTGAGACAGGAAAAAATATACCCGAACCCGACCTATTTATAACTCGGATTAATACGAGTCATGTCAAATTGGGTCGGGTCACCTCGAATATACATAAAAAGATTAGACAAATTGCTTACATCAATATGTATACATAGTAAAAGTGTTAGTCGACATAGGCTAAAAAACATACCTGAACCCGGTCTTATTTAGAACTCGGGTTAGTCGGATTAACCCTAATTGATCCACCCGAAGTGACCCGAGTAATCCAACCCGAATAGGCTTAATCACATTCGGATCAGATTCGGGTCGGTGACACCCCAACTTGTATCGGTATAACTTGTTTTAAAGCTAAACTCTTAAATTAAATTTGCTAAAGCAATGTATCATGAGTTATGTTTATAGCTTTTATTAATCACCAAGAGATCAACTTGTTATAACGGCCAAGTTTTTGTACCAACATGTAATTCTAATATATTCTTTTTTGAGTAAATTACATAATTGGTCCTTGTGGTTTGTTGAAAATTGCAGAAAATGTCCTAGCTTTTTTTTTTAACGCGTTTCGTCCACGTGGTTTACAAATCTTGGATTTTGTCCCTCGTCCAAAATGTCCGTTAAGTGTTTTGCACCGTTAGTCCTTCGTTAGTGCAGTTCGTTAAGTGTTTTGCACCGTTAGTCCTTATTTTTAAAATGTAGTTTTTCCCAATTAGTCCTCCGTTAATAATAGTTATCGCCCGATTTTTACGTTTTGTCCGTTTTATCCGTTTCCCCTTTTTCGTTTTCGTCCGCTTTTTACGTTTTATCCATTTTCGCCTGCTTTTTTATGCTTTCGTATGTTTTTACGCTTTTGTCCGTTTTATCCGTTTTTCTGCTTTTTATCCGATTCGACCCTTTTTTACGTTTTATCCGTTTTTTTTTCGTTTTTGTTGTTTTCGTTTTGTCTGCTTTTCTTACATTTTGTCCGTTTTTCTTATGTTTTGTCATTGTTCTTACGTTTTGTCCGTTTCAAAAAAAATTTTGAATAAACAAATTATTTTCAAATATGTTTTTTTTTTTTTTAAATATGTCTGCTTTTTTTCAAAATATTTGAAAAATATTTGAAAAAAATTTTTGTTCAAATTTTTTTTGAAATTTTTATTCAATTTTTTTAAATTTGATATTTTTTTCAATTTTTTTCGAAATATTTTTTTCCAATTTTTTTTGGAAATTTTTAAAAACGAAAGAAAAGCGGACAAAATGTAAGAAAACGAAACAACGGGCGAAAACGGAAAAAACATAAAAACGTAAAAAACGGCTAAAGCGAATAAAATGTAAAAACGGTCGAAATTGGATAAAAACGGACAAAAGCGTAAAAAGCATTTAAAAGGATAAAACGTAAAAACGGATAAAAACGAAAAAAACGGGGGGAAAACGGATAAAAACGTAAAAAATCGGGCGATAACTATTATTAACGGAGGGACTAATTGGGAAAAACTACATTTTAAAAAATTAGGACTAACGGTGCAAAACACTTAACGAACTGCACTAACGAAGGACTAACGGTGCAAAACACTTAACGGACATTTATGGAGGAGGGACAAAATCCGTAAGATTTGTAAACCACAGGGACGAAACGCGTCAAAAAAAAAGCTTAGGGACATTTTCTGCAATTTTCAACAAACCACAAGGACCAATTATGTAATTTACTCTTCTTTTTTTGAACAGAATTCTAATATATTCTAATTAATACACTTTTGGCCTTAGTAGTATTTTTTGTAAGATATATGTTCCTAACCAGGAAATGGTTGTAATTTTGAATCTCGTCAAGCATAGATGTGTGACTGATATTATGAGAATGTATATAGTGATGGGTACGTGTGAGTTTCTGTTTAAATTCTATTTCCTAAGATATGTCGCTTAAAATCAAAATATCCCCCTTCCCCTTGGATGGTGCAAAGGATCACAGCGTCCAAATTAAGACCATTTAGCTCTTGACGGAGTTTTTTAGGTGACTATGGTAGTTTAAAAAAGTAATTAACAAAGTATGTACTTAAAAAAATAATTAACATAATATTTACGGAGTAATTACTAATTTTTATATTTTCTAAAAATCATAAACACCAATGGAAGTTGGTTTTTCTAACAGCCAATCCTCATTTGAATATGCATCCTCATTTCGATCTTCCTCATCACTGTGGACTTTTTCATTAGCGATGGTAATGATTTTTGACATTGATTTTGATTTTCGACGCCATCACTCATAGGAATATTATGTCTTGTATTGATAATTCAGACGTCTAACACGATTTTGATGCATCGTTTAGAGGAACACGGTAACAAATTGACAAGTATACTAACACAACCAATACTATCAACAAAACTATTGTTATTGCAAAGTTCAACAAAACCCAATGCCATCATCAATTAAGGAATAACATTAAGACCATTGTTATCGCAATTCGCAAAGTTCATACCGAAGTATCCTACGTTCGTATTGATTGCTCGAATGCATCGGAAACCATGTTTTCTTTTGCCCGTCTTTGGTCTCTCGGTTAATGATGTGAGATTATGTCGATTATCACCGCCACCACGGAGTTGTTCGCGGTGAGCAGATGTAGAGACGAGGACATCACGATGAAGACGATGGCTGTTATATTTGTAATTCTTTTCTATTTTTGGATTTGAGAACAATCAAAGATCATGGAGAGGATTAGAGGGTTTGCTACTAATAAACTTATCTTTCATGAGATTTATGATTTTGTACAAAAAAGAGGAAAACTAAATACTACGTATTAATTTAAATACTTTTGGAAGTACATACTTTCTTAAAAAAATACTTTTTGGAAATACAATGGTCTCCCAAAAAACTCGCTCTTGACGTACCCATCAATACCGTATTAGCTTTCAATTGAATAATGAAATATGAATTATCAACTTCCTGTTAGTCGATTACTTGTCTCTTGACCTCACTCGCCTGCCATCAGCTCATCATTAAACGAATGAGGTTTTCTCTATTTAGGTTACTTGGAAAAGGTGAGTCTTTTTTACTCAAATGTACTTGGCCTTACTGGGTTAATCATCGGACTGTTTCCAGCCCCTCCTTTGGCCCCTCCAAATGTACCTATCTAACGATGTTTCAACTTTATCATTTGACGGTTGTTATCAGCTCACCTTAAACTAATACACGTAATATGCAAAGTAATTACCTATGGCTAATGTGATTTGTGGGTGACGTTGATGATCAACTTTAAATCTTGAAAGACATGTATGTTACTTTCATGGAAACTTTGACAACTTTTAGTCCCACCTCGGTCATGAAAAAGAAATTATACTAGCTAATATACCACAATATGTGTAGGCCATATGTGTCTCGATTAATATCAAGTTTCACTAGTTTCACATCACCTCTTGGGCCAAGAGGTGATGTCACAATTCGTAGAAAATGAACATAAATTCTTGACTTTTTCATAGTTATCGAAATTTTTAAAACTTTTCTAAGTCCAATATTTTACTTTACAAAATTTGAGATTCCTTTTTCTTTTTGTAGCTATAGATATTAGTTTTGTTTCGTATGTTGAAACTTAAAACAAATGAAATTCCTAAAGTTGTTTCAATTAAAAAATGAAATTTGAATTACTCGCTTCTTGCTAGCTAGCCGACCACTTGTCTCTTGACCTCACCCTTCTTTTTATGATCGACTATTATATTTGTCTGATTATTAGAGCGGAAGGTGTCATGATGGAGCTCAATCTCTTCATCACTGCCACCTCAGTGCCACATCAACATGTCACTTCTCCACAACTAACCACAACAAACCCCTCTCCCTCTCCCTCATAACAAACCTCAACCTCTTCATTTGAGGCCCACCACTTACAACTTTAATTTTTTTTTCACATATCCAAATAAAATAAAATTCATTTATAAAAATAAAATTACAATACCAAAAAGGCAAAAACACCATTTTAAAACATTATTTTACTGAATTTAACAAAATCAGTTTACGTTAATAGTAGACCATGAACTAATGAAAGTCAACCAGGCAAGCCCAATGGGCTTTTTCTTTTAGGGCAGTATATGTATTTTTTTGCTATTCGCCGCTACTATATATCCTCTTCTTCAACAATGGAGTCCTTGTATTTTTGCTGCAAAAATAAAATAGTGCAATTTGGTATTTTTGCTGCAAAAAAGGTAATAACTCATTTTGATAAAACGTTTTACCTCTTTCTTGGCCCCACTCTTTGTCAGAAAACTCCTTCGTCGTGCAGATGACGAGCTCATCAATGGAGAAGGATGGCGAGTTTGGATGGTGTCGTGGCGAAGGATGGCGAGCATGCCATGCTGGAATGGCGAAGGGCAACGAGCTCCACACCTTCCCCTCTTATACTCTTCAATAAAGCTCTTTTACAATTTTGTTAGGAATTAGAAAATCCAGTCATTAAAGTGTCGGTCACCTCAAGTATATGTATTCGTTAGAAAGCTCGTAGTCGTAGTCAAGTCATGTTATTAAGTAGTTTGTTAAGTAACACCCGGAGGACGGACGAGTCTTTACCCATCAGATGCTCGATCCACACCCGTAGGTGGCGTTTATTGTAAGACACTATAAATACCATCTACCTCCCAAGGTATAGGGTTGGAGCTTCAATACCATTTTTCTTTGTTTCACATAGTTCCTAACTCTCTTCCCTTTCTCTCTCTAGAACTTTCTCTCTCTAAAACTTGTAAAAGCCTCATGTGATTATGGTTTGATGTGTATGTGAAATCCTATATCTTACAATTGGTATCAAGAGCCATGGTTTGATCACTCATCTTTCATGCTCTTTGTTTTGGTAGATTTCATAAGGTTTTTGGGGTTATAAGTGTTTAGGAGAGTTTGAATCATTTGGTCAATTTCTAGTGTTAAAGTTTGAATTTTGATTGTACTTTTGTGTTTAAGATCATCATATGTGTTTAAGTTTTGAATTGGAAGGCTTGAATCATTGTGGTTTATTGCTTTTTATTGATAAAGTGGTTGTTTTCAAATATTATGCTGAAGCGAGTTGAGCTACGGTGTTGAGTTTCTTGAAGCGAGTTGCTTTGTTATTGGAAGCGTGTTGGTTTAAGCGACTTGGCTATTAAGCGAGTTGTATTAGCGGCGAGTTGGTATATGCGACTGGCTATTAAGCGAGTTGATTCTTTAAGCGACTTGGCTATTAAGCGAGTTGTATTGTCAGCGAGTTGGTTTAAGCGACTTGGTGGTTAAGCGAGTTGGCTCTGTATGCGACTTGGCTATTTAGCGAGTTGATTCTTTAAGCGACTTGAGTTTTAAGCGACTTGTCTTTTAAGCGAGTTGACTGTTTAGTTACTTGTCTATTGAGACTTGTCACTTCTTCGTGCTACATTTTTAAGGTTGTTCTTTTGGTTTAGTAAAATCCCGTGAAAGAATCAATTTCCCGGTTTAATCAAAGAATAGTAAAATCCCGTAGAACTTGTAATCATGTCTAACAACGTACCTACTATCGCTTCTACTGTAGATGAGGACGTTCAAGCAGAAGATCGATACTCGTCCACCTATGCTTGATGTAACCGATTATGACTCATGGGCTCAACGAATCAGTTGTCTTGTTTGGGAAAGGAAAATGGGGTCAACATTCTCAAATCAATTGATGAAGGACCTTATCGATTGAGACTACAAGAGACATAATTGATCTCTGCAGATGGAACAATGATCTTTGGATTGGACGGACCAAAGACGTATGATGAGCTCAATGATAAGGAGAAAAGATATTCGATGTCGATATCGGGGCTTGAACATTATACTGTGGTCTTCCAAAAGATATCTACAAGCTTATCAATCACAACACCGAAGCCAAGGAGGTTTGGGATAATGTCAAGATGCTTCTCTCGGGTTCGAATTAACTAAGGAAGACAGAGAATCACAATCAGATGATGAATTTGAGCACTTTAAGATGAAACACGAAGAAAGTGTCTATGAATATTATGTGAGGTTCCACAAGCTTGTGAATGATATGAGGAATATCAAAATGACCATGCCGAATATTCAGCTAAACTCAAAGTTTGTGAACAACATGAATCCCGAATGGCACAAATTCGTCACCTCTGTGAAGCTAACCAAAGGATTAAAGAACACCAACTATGAGCAATCAGATGCCTTCCTTCTTCGTAATGAGAGACATGCTATGTTTGAAAGAATGATTCTTGAGCAGTTCAAAACTAAACAAGGAGAAACAAGTTCTTCAAATGATTCAACACCTTTTACACAAATGTTGGAATTACCACCAAAGCTTCTCAAGTCATACCTACGGGTAATGGTAACTACAAGCTCATTCCCGATCCAAAGATATAAGCCTCCGGACTCAAACACAATCATGGAAAACTTCATCAATCAACTGCTCTCATGGTTAGTCAACATCAATACCACCTCACACCAACAATAACCTCGTAACAACATCCAACCCACACAATCAAGCTACCGCCGAGATGGAAAGGTTATGGTGCAACCAGTTCAAGGAAGGCAGTATGAATAGGGAAGAGGTGGAGTAGGTAGAGGGTATGTAGCTAATCAGAATCGTGGAAGAAATACCAATCAGGGACAAGTAAAGCCAATCAAGTGCTACAACTGTAGTGGTGATGGACACATTGCAAGGAACTGCACATCTCCAAAACGCCTAAAATGCGAATACTTGAGACAAGATGTTGCTTGTGCAAGCTCGGGACAATGGTGCGTTTTGGATGAAGAGGAGTTGTTATTTCTTGCGAGGGAATGCTAAGACATATGATGCGAGATGTGGATGAGCATCCAATTCAAGAAATAGGTCACAATCATCAAAATGCCTTTCAAGTTGCCGATTGTGATGCATATGACTCGATGTCGATGATGAACCCTCGCCTGGACAATCTTCATGGCTAGCATTTCTCCAATGGTCTCTCCAAAGGTCTCATTATCAAAGCAAGTGGTCCATCCAAAGAATCACCATCTCGAGGTATTAAAATTATATGATGAAGTTGATGAGCAAAAGATACATGACAAAGTCCAATCACATGAAACTTGTGAAATGATATTGTTGATATGGGTAATAGTAATATTGTCACATATGATCAATATGTGATCCAAAGTGAAAGTGTGATTGAACCAAGTGATGCATCTTCGCATCAATGATGACTATGTTTTAATGAATACACTCCATGTGCCCCTGATGATTGTGTTATCTCTGAACTTAATGCCTATAAAGAACAAGTTGCCATTTATGAACAACGCGCTAAGTTTGAGTTAACCACTCGTGAGCAGGAAATGGATGACCAAATGCGTACAGTTATTAGAAAAAGTAACTTTAGGAAAGAAATACTAAAACAAGAGCTAGATTCCTTAAAACAAAAGCTTAATAAAACGGCTAAGCAAAAACAAGAACTTCAAGAAAATGTGAAAGTGCTTAAGCAGGAATTTAATGCTAAGGAATCAAAACTTTTAAATGAATTTTTCAACCAAAAACTTTGAAAAACAAACTTGAAAACAAATTGTACGTACAAGGAAACACCATTCAGATCGCTCACATGATCACTAAGCATAGAGTTCTAAGTGACAAACATAGTGTTGCATTAGTTGATGAACCAAACCCCGAGGCTTGTAAGAAAGCTAGAGAAGCACGAAAGTAATTTATGATGGCAATGAAATCCTTAAGCCTAGAGCAGAAACCTAGTTGCTACCGAGAATACCGAGGAAGATATGCGAGTTAGAAGAATTCACTAGAAAGAAATTGGATGAAAACTTAAGAGCCCTTCATGCATAGAAAAGAAAATCGGTTATAAAACACCCAACTATGCTAAGGATAATTGGATTGCATTTAACAAGTTTAGACCTCAAACACGGTGACCCACGAACAAGTGTTCGGAAAAAGGATATGGACATGAAAAAAGTCGATGAGTTTGTTGAATGTAATCCCCACGTAGAAGAATGGTTCCCGCCATCAGATATCCCCAATACACCAATGCATTTAGTTTCTAGATCTATTCCCACCAAGAGCAAGACCTTAATCGGTCAAGATGTTATTTATCAATTATTTGTTGATTTTGAGAAGACATGTAAGAAAAGGATCACACCCATTGGGATAAGCAAGGGAGAGGGTTTTGAGCAAACTAAAGTATGTTATTTAACCGAGGTCATGCCTTTCTTTAAACAATTAAAATGTCAATTTGAGAGTGTTAAAAGGGATGGATTCGAGATATTAAAGAAATGGAAAAGGAATTTGATGCAATGATAGTTGAGGTCAATGACTATGAGCGAGAATTAAAATATAATGAGATTGAGAGGAAGAACTTGCATACCTTAAATGAGAATCGATTTACAATGTATCACTCAAGATGCGTTTTACACTGCCACAAATTGTTCAATTAATGCATCTCAATTTCATGAATTATCTGTTGCTCTGAAATTCTCCCATGATCGTGTCATTGAGCTTGAGAAAACTAACTCTAAATTGCATGAGAAAGTTGAATGGGATGATCATGATAACCTGGTGAAACAGTTTTCTTAATTGGAAGTTGAGCATCTTGCTTTGCAATTAAAATATCAACATCTAAAAGAAAATGTTAAAACCTCAAATATCAAGACATCCTTGGATGCTCCCAATTTGATGCGATTTTCGAAATCAAGAACGTGACGAACATATTCGAGCTCATTGTAACACGATCGAAAAATGAGAACCCAAATTTCACAATTAAAGGGTGAAAAGAACAATGCGATTGGCTCCCAAATGCCTCATCCTTTAGATTCTCAGTGTTCTCAAAATTTTCATCTTCAAAATTGGTTAATGTCTTACAAAAGGAAAATGAGAGTTTTCTAGAAGAAAATGAAAAAGTGAAACAACACTTTAAAGAGTTATATGATTCAATGAAAGTAACTCGTGACAAGAACAACGAAATAATAACGTCTTTACAAAAGGAAATTGAGAATCGAGTCGGGTAAAAGAAAATGCCACTTGTCTTTAATGAGAATGTTGCATCAAAGTCATCTCACGATTGAATATATCTGTGATATTAAATACATTCCTCCTCATCTTAGAAATAACGAACTGGCGTTTCATAACTATTTCGTTCATCTTAAGGATAGTCTAGAATGTCTCCGTGAAATTGTAGAGGAGGATTTCATAAACAAGCCCATTGATAGTGAAATTAGGTTTGCTTGCATTCTGGCCAAACGATCTCAAGAGCTGTTAGGATGCTTAAGAGCAACATGCCCTAAATCCAATGGTAAGAAGGATAAAATAGTTGTGCCTTGTTCTATGCCTGATTTTAAGAATGCCAATCTTGATATGCCTCACTCAGTGCCCAAAGTTAAGCATGTAAGCTTCAATGTGCCTTTAAGTAGTTCAGATCCCAGCACTTCTAAACCTAAAATGCAAGAGGTAGCAAAACCAACTAATGTTCCCATTCCCTCTACAAGAGTAAAAAGTGACACCAAAGCGAGCAGGTCAAAGCCTCAAGGCAATACAGAGCAAGATAGGACCTCGCAAGCTAAGAGTAATCAATGGAGGAAAGTAGAAGACCACCCTAGGAACTTTAAGTTGGAATTAAATAAAACAAATCGTGTTGATTCTAGTATTAGCTTTAAGCGTACTGTAATTAATTCAAATTCTACTACTACTTGCAAAACATGTAATGAATGTTTGATTTATGGTGTTTATCATGAATGTGCTGTGAATGATGTGAGTAATGCTGTTAAATGCCCTGTTAAGATTGTTAATGCCAAAAATCAAGCTAAGAAGGCTAGAAAGCAATGGCGGAAGAAGGTTAGAAAACATTGGAAACCCACAGGAAGGAAATTTAGTAACATAGGTTATCAGTGGATACCCATCGCCGCAAATTCAATCTTAATGAGATGTGCCCTAAATTATCTAGATCAATGCCCATTAGAAAATGGATGCCTCTTGGTAGAACTATTCCTTTAAGAAGTGAACATACTTTGAATAGGTCAAATACTGGACACTAGCATCTGCATCTATCCCCGATGATTCCATTGTTTCTACTTCGATGTGGGTGTTCCAATCATCGTTACTAACCAAATGGAACCCATTCTTGCATGGGGATCCCAATTATCCGATTATCCATTCTTGTGCGTGTTCAATTGCGGATCGCTCAAATCGCTCGTGGTACCGGACTCATTTGCTCCAAGCATACGATGGATACCGGTCACGGCTCATGAACTTTGTGAGTAAATTCACCGGACTGTTTGATTCGGGAATGATCATTTCGGTGCAATTATGGGTTATGGAGACTATGTTGTTGGTGATAGTGTTATCTCCGTGGTATATTACGTTGAATGTCTTGGTCATAACTTATTATTTGTCGGTCAATTTCGTGATTTCGATCTAGAAGTGGCCTTGTAAAACATACTTGTTTCGTTAGAGAACTTGATGGTAGAGAAATTTTAAGAGAACACGTGGTTCAAATCTATACACCATCTCTATCGAAGATATGATGAAGTCTTCTCAATCGCTTGTTGTCAAAGGCTTCAAAACAAAGTCATGGTTATGGCATCGTCGTCTAAATCACCGAACTTTGGCACCATAAATGATCTCTCCGAAAGGACTTAGTAATAGGCTTACCTAGACTAAAGTATAAAAGGATCATCTTTGTTCAAGATGCCAATTGGGAAAAAGCAAAGGTATGCCCACAAACCCAAACCTACAAACTCGCTTATGGAAGTTCTTCATACCATTCACATGGATTTATGTGGACCCATGAGAGTGTAGAATATTTACGGAAGAAATATGTGTTAGTTGTGGTTGATGATTACTCTCGATTTACTTGGGTCAAGTTCTTAAGGACAAAGGATGAAGCTCCGATATCATCATCAAACTTATCAAACATTGCAGTTCGACTTAACAAAGCTATCGAATCATCCGAATGACAATGGAGCCGAGTTTGTAAACAAAGAACTTAGTGAGTTTTATGAAAGAGTTGGAATCGGTCATCAAAGAAGTGTTCCACGAACTCCTCAATGTAACGGTGTAGTTGAAAGACTAAATCGAACTCTTGTGGAAGCCGCTAGAACAATGCCGATTTACTCAAAGGTTCCAATGTTTCTCTCGGGTGAAGCCATTGCCACCGCATGCTACACTCAAAATCGATCCCTTATTCACACTTCTCATGGAAAAACTCCATATGAACTTTTCCACAATCGAAAACCTAATCTTTCATTCCTTCGTGTGTTTGGTGCATTGTGTTATCCAACTAATGAGGGTCAAGACTTAGGCAAACTTAAAGCTAAAGCAGACATTGGAGTATTTGTAGGATATGCACCAAGCAGAAAAGGATACCGAATCTACAACAAAAGAACCCGAAATATCATGGAACCAATTCACGTTACGTTCGATGAGCTGACCGGTTAAATGGCTCCAGGACAACTCAGTTCTGGACCCGCATCACAACCTTCATCAAGTAGTCCCATCGGTTCTACTCTTGTACACGATTCTTCGCCAGCAACTCCTTATGTACCTCCTTCAGAAGATGATTTGAAGAAATTGTTTGATCCAATGTTTGATGAACACTATGAGCCAATTGCTAATGATCTATCAATTCCATCAACAGAGGCTGCTCCTATCCCTGTCAATGAAGTTAACCCTTCAATTTCTATGTCATTAAGTCAAGGAGTGCCTGCTGCTGATCACTCTGTCTCATCAACAAATCATCAATCATCGAGTGTACATCATGGAATTGTGTCTGCCACCTTTGATGAAGATAATCCCTTTGCTACTCCGAAGATGCCCCTTTGAGAACATATTTGCTCGGAACCATCATCGAACCATCTTCATCGAGAGAAAACGACTGCTACTTGGCCTCAACAACAACCACACGAACACCTTAGAAAATGGACACATGATCATCCATTGGACAACATCTTTGAAATCCTCTCGTCCAAGATCCACACGTAAACAACTTGCAAGCGATGCCTTATGGTGCTTCTTCAACTCAGTACTATCCAAGGTCGAACCAAAAGACGTTAAATCGGCAATGAATGAAGACAATGGTTCAATGCCATGCAAGAAGAAATTCATGAGTTCGATCGACTAGATGTATGGAATTAGTACCGCTCCCGAGCGTACTATGATCATTGCTATAAAGTGGATCTTCAAAGTAAAACTTGATGAGCATGGTGATGTATTAAAGAACAAGGCTCGATTGGTTGCAAAAGGATACCGTCAAGAGGATGGTATTGACTTTGAAGAATCATTTGCTCCGGTTGCTCGTGTCGAGGCAATCGAATCTTCTTGGCTAATGCGCAAGTAAGAACATGGTAGTCTATCAAATGGATGTAAAGACGACTTTTCTTAATCGGAGATCTTAAAGAAGTCGTATCGTCGCCCAACCTGAAGGTTTTGTGAATCCAGAGCATCCTACTCATGTCTATCGCTTGAAGAAGGCTCTTTACGGTTTGAAGCAAGCTCCGAGGGCATGGTATGATACGCTATCAATGTTTCTTCTATCTCTTGGATTCAACAAAGGAGCAGTTGATCCGACATTGTTCACCGTAAAGTCGTGCAAACTCTTAATTCACGCTCAAATCTATGTTGATGATATTATTTTGCCTCGACCGACCCCAATGAATGTGACCGCTTTTCTAAGGAGATGGGCTCCAAATTTCAAATGTCAATGATGGACAAATGTCATTTTCTTGGGATTACAAATTTCACAAAGTCCGGAGGCATTTTTATTAATCAATCTAAATATGCAAATGAAATTTTAAAGAAATTTGGATTTGACACTTGTGACACCGTTGACACTCCCATGGTGGAACGTACTAAACTGGATGAGGACCACTCGGGGATCATGGTAGATCAAACGAAATATCAAAGTATGATTGGATCCACGATGTACCTCACACCAAGAGAACCGATATTCTGTTCTTTGTATGCATGTGTGCTAGATACCGAGCTAGGACTACCAAAAAGCACCTTGAAGCGATTAAACGGGTCTTCGGTATCTCCAAGGAACCATCAACATAGGACTTTGGTATCCAGGACACCGTATGACGACCTATGCAGATCTTGACCATGCGGGATGTCAAGATACGTCGAAATGCGTCCGAAGGTGCTCGGTTTTGGGTAATAAGCTTGTGAGTTGGTCTTCAAAGAAACAAATGAGTACTTCTATATCCTCTATGAGGTTGAATACATAGTCATGTCATCTTGTTGTGCTCAAATCCTATGGATGAGATCCCAATATATCGACTATGGCTTTGAATTCAACAAAATCCTCTCATTGTGATAACAAAAGTGCCATTGCTCTCTTGCAACAACGTTCAACATTCAAGAGCAAAGCACATCGACATTCGAAATCATTTCATTCGGGAACAAGTGGAAAAGGTGTTGTAGAACTCTATTTTGTGAGGTCCGAATACCGGTTAGCGTACATCTTCACCAAAGCTTTTCCTAGAGAACGCTTTGAGTTTATCCTTCCACGACTTGGTCTAAAGAGTCTACAACCGAAACACTCAAACGCCTTCAAGAGGAAGACGAGGAGTAAATGTCTTGCTTCATCTATCTCTTGTATATATTTTTTGAAAAGCAAAATACAAAATTATAAAACCCACAAAAGAAAATAGAAAATATAAAACTTCAAAATCCATAAAATTTGAAAATCTCGAAAAATTCCAAAAATATTGTTATTTTGTCATGTTTTCTTTATTCGATATCATCTACGGACTTTGTGTTGACATTCAAAGAATGTCACGGGTTTTAGATGTTCTTGAATGTACATAAATTGCTTTTAAAAAAAAAATGAGGCGGAGAAAAGTGGTGGTTTATTGTCATTTCGAGCAAGAACCGTTTTAAAAGGTAAAACGAGCCATGCTTAATCTTATTTTTCAAATCTCATGCTCGATTCTTAAAACAAATATTTGTCACAAAAGACAAATGTTTTCTTTCCAAATATTTTTCCGTCTAATGATTCTTCCGAAAATATTTGTCATCTAATGAAAACAAAATTGCTTTGAAAATACCTCGGACTCCATTTTTGAAAATCATCGGGCTTATCTTTGTCAAAATCTCTAACACTCAATCAACAACTCATGTCATTGATTGAGGGGGAGAATGATTTCAATTCAATCAAAAATGTTATTTTTCAAACAATTGGCACGTAAAAGAGCAAGGTCTACTTTTGGATAATCAAAATGAACAATGTTTTATACAAGTGGTTCAAGACCTTGGCTATTGTTATGTTTTCAAAAGATATTTATGCAAGAGTGGTCAATGGAGTTTAAAGTCTCAAAATCTAATCCTTATCAGTTAAAATGTCTTTCAAAAGCAAGTCACTATTCTCCTCAAAAGCTCTCAAAATTTAATTTAAATCAATAGAGATCACAACTCTCAAAGTATTTGAAAATTGTGATCGGGGGAGAATTTGTGATTTAAATTGGATTTAAACTGATAATTTGATAAATGGTTTTATACGTGATTAACAAGCTCTCCTCCCTGCATGTAAGGCTGACAATTTTGACACGAAACCTGTTAACACGACACGACACGACCTGGTCTTAACAGGTTCGTGTTTGACCTTTAACATGTTTCGTGTCTTAATGTGTCGACTGTTAACATAATGAGTCTTAACAGTCGACTGTTAAGACCGTTAGGACTATTAAAATTAAAATATATATATAAGCCTTGAAATTACAACAAACCCTACTCATTTACCCACTCACTTAAAATCCGCCTCCCCTTCCTTCTCAATCTCATCTCGACTCTCATGTGCGTAATCAAGACCCACACCTGTAAAATTAGCTTCTATACATAATTACATATATCGATTTCGTTCAACAATCAATCGATTCGCCCCGATTCATTCAATACTGGTCGATTCGACCCGATTCTTTAATAACTTCATCTTTAATTACATTATATCGATTGATTCTTTAATAACTTCATCTTTCTATGCATGTTAAGTGTTAATGTGTTCTTATGAGTCTTTAACAGTTAACTGTTTATTTTCATGTCGTGTTCGTGTTTGAGAAAATGACACGATAAGCTAACAGTCGTGTTCGTGTTTGACCTTAACAGTTCGTGTGACTGCAGTCGCATGTGCCAAACGATTTCAAATTTTCATGCACATGTTATGGGGAGCATTTATATCAAACCAAAATGGATTAAACGTGGTGATTTGTCTCTAAGTGCGAGTTTTCCTAAATATGTGCTAAACAGTTTCAAAATCGATGCACATATTGAGGGGAGCAAATTTTGAAAACCACATTCTTTCCGGAAAATATCTTCAACTCGTATTGAAACACCGATTTTGATCGGAAAGTAATGTCGAGATTTTTAGAAAATATTTATCAAAGAAGTGAATTCTTCCTCTTGCCTCCATGTGCCAAAATGATTTCAAACATATGATGCACATGTTGAAGGGGAGCCGTTCTCTAATATATCAAAAACGATTCAGGTACAAAATGTTTTGATCCTGTATCACAAGTACTTGGATTGATTTTCAAATGGTTTTCAATTGGTTCCAATGGCTGATGAACAATACCAAAAAGACCGACCAAATTTACTTTATGTATGGTGATATAAGGATGGTTACGTTAGGTATTCGTTCCACGATCCCGCCAGAGCGGAGGGATCTACCAGGACAATCCACTAGATAGTGTAGAAGTCCTTAGGTATGATGATAAAATGAGTAAAGTGAGATATGGGAAGAGTGCGAGACTAAGATAGAGCTAGAAATGGAACAAACCCAACAAGGTTCTAGTTATGTAATTTGGTAAGCATCGAAGGGTTGAAGAATGAAAAGAAATGAATGATAAAGGGTGAAAAGAAATAGCCTCCATTATTTCGACCTTAGGGTAAACCGGTTCAATTCATATACTCTTGGTTGTTACCTAGGTAACACCGGTATTGAAGACAAGACGTCATGGACCCAAGTGACGACCGCACTACAACTTCCCAAGCTACTCAAGTTCCTCTTAAAAGGACTTGTTTCATTCTCACAGGGAACCTACATTATCTATCGCCTTCTCTTAGAAATGGTTGATATTGAAGAAGGAGACCTCTCCCTAGTCTCCCAGATAGGAACCAAATGTGCACAATTGAGTCTAGAGCCACGAGATCATCTATAAATCTCATTAGGACACAATCAATGAAGACTCTCTGTTTCACACAATGTGGAAGAGAGAATATACATTAGAGTCCCACGATTATCCTTGTGGTATTGCGGAACATCCGAGTGATATGCAAACATATTCACAATGAAGATGGAAAGCCTTCAGAGCCAACATCAAACAAGCTCTTGGTAGGTGGCATGTGAGATCTATCCAATAGATCAACCATGTGACAACCGAAGAGAAACAATGGGCGATTCAAATTTTGAATGAATCTCGGTTCGAGTTATGGATTGACGGATACCTTTGAAAACCGGTCGTTGTGCTTAAAATTCTTTTTCTAGCACATCGATCGTGTATTAATATTTCAAAAATAAAAGGTGTTTATGATTGATAATTGATTTTCCTTAAAACCTTCGTTGTATTGCAAAACACTTTATTAAGCGACACGATTGTTTTCAAATCATTTTTCATCAATCGGTGAATCTCAATTATTGGTTCACTCGCTCCGTGTTGTTTTCTTTGAGGCGTTCGGTTTGAGAACAAGAAGAGTACCGCGAAACCCTGTCGAGGAGATTCTTGAATTATACCTAATCACGCGATGCTTGTCTTCGATCAACGGAACCGTGGGCGTGTACCTCAATTCAACGAAAGTGATCAAAGACACTTTGTGTGCTTTATTGCTAACTGTTTTATGCGGTACACCGACGCTTTCATGGTGATCGAATGGAGAGGTCAATCCATAGCCGCATGCTCACACAACACATTCATTTCAAAAGAAATCATGATAAGTGCATCATCGACTCGATATTATCACTCTATGCTTCGCTATCTGCCGCAAATATCATGAATCAACTAAAGCTTCCGCTACTCGATGAAAAGAATTCATGATCCGAATGTGAGCATGTCGGTCCCTTGTCACAACATCACACAAAGTCAACACCACAATGGAAGAGTCGAGATTTATGCAGGCGATGATCTCAAAGTGGCTCAAAACTCATCATCACATGGATCGCTTAAAGACCTCCACTGAATTATCCAAACATGGAAAACATGAAGAATCAAAGACTACGAACTCTTGAGCAAAGGACTTAAACAAGAATTCAAGAACAATCTTATTGTAATATCTGTTTGTATTCGTGTAAATTGAGGTGACCTCCTTGGGGAGATTGTTAGGAATTAGAAAATTCGATCATTAAAGTGTCGGTCACCCCCAGTATATGTATTCGTTAGAAAGCTCGTAGTCGTAGTCAAGTCATGTTATTAAGTAGTTTGTTAAATAACACCGTGAAGGACGGACGGTCTTTCCCATCGATGCCCCGATCCACACCGTGGGTGGCGTTTATTGTAAGACACTATAAATACCTCTACCTCCCAAGGTAGGGGTTGGGCTCAATACCATTTTCTTTGTTCACATGGATTCTAACTTCTCTTCCTTTCTCTCTAGAACTTTCTCTCAAAACTTGTAAGCCTACGCGTGATTATGGTTTGATGTGTATGTAAAATCCTATATCTTACAAATTTCAACATAATTTAGATAAGTAGGTAACATAAAGCAGTTAACTTATACTAGGTTATAAGCTTTTAAGTAGAGGGTATTTAATTTTTCACAAAGCATACTTTTTTTTTTATCTTCTTAGTCAAGCGAGCTAGCTGCGATCAAACTAAAGCGCATACTAAAAAGAAAGGGCTTAGGCTTCGAAAGGCGTCGGCTACCTTCTTAAAGACAACACAACTACGTGTTGGCACTCAATTAGTAGCGTTGGCACGTCACTCGGCTCCTGGGTTGACTTCGCTAAAATGCGTTCATATTATATTATTTTTTATTATCAAGAAAACAAAAATGGTTACAAGAGAAACAAGGGAAAAAAATGTTTCGTAATTTCACTTGTTAAAACAGAAAAAAGTAAATTTTTTATTTTTTAAATAATTTGATAAGAAATATATGATTTGAACGCAAAATTTATTTTCCTTGTTCTGTTCATAATATTTGTGCAAAACAACGTTTTCTTTTAACTAAACACACCCTAAACCTTTTCATAGTTAACAAATTTTATAAACTTTTATATAAACTCTAAACTTCTTAGCCTATAAACTTATACAACAATGCTATATCCTTCTAAAATCCTTCTTAATTATCTTTCTAATGTCACTTGTCATGAGTTCACGGAAAGATATCATATTTCAATAAATTCATAACACATATTATTAAGAAAATATTTAAGAACACAAATTAGGAAGAAATATCATTTCTCAAACTTTTATATAAACTTTAAACTTGTTAGCTTAAAAAAAACACACACTTTAAGAAAATGGTTTTATTTAGTTAGGTTATATTTGTTTATTTAGTTTTTGTTGTTTGCGCGACGATGCTGGAAAGTGGTTTAGCAACGGTGGCCGGTAATCAGTTAGTCGAATCACCCTTACAGTTTATCACTTTACAATTGGTCGATTTCTCATTTTTCTCACTATAAGCAAAGTCCTTTTGTGTCCAAACACCCGTTATGTTCGTTGTCTCTCTTTCCAATTCTTGAAGTCTTGAACGCTCTAGAATTTATGTACTTTCAACCAATCTTATCTCCAAATTGAATTGTGTTCCTAGTCCCATCTCATCATCAATTCATTATCACAAGTGTCACCATCCAATTTATGAATGGTACATACTTATTCCCTAAAAATTAGTATATCATTTTGTCACTATCATCTACCCAGCTCCATACCTGTAACATAAACAAGAAAACAATTAGTCATATAACATGATAAGTACCAAAAGAAATATTGGAAATACTCACGCAAATGAGACGAATGGACCCAAACAGCTCGAAAAAACACAGGATAACGTCGAACAGATCACAAGGATAATGATGATACACCTTATACGATAGACAACAACACAACGACCAGATCATATAGCGATACATGAACGAATAGATGCATCAACGACGAATTTTGGATTGTTTCGTGAATGCATTGGATTTATATATTTTATAAAAGACGATCAAGATTTTAAACAAATCACAATCCAATCCAATCATAAATTGCATCTCATTCATTCAACCAATCACCCTTTATAATTTCGTTTATTTTCGATTAATATTTAAAATCATAGTTCGCCTTTAAAAAGCAGGTAAAGGTATGACTGTCTGCATCATCCGTACCAGTAGATCAACTACTGCCAATAGTTTCCATTATGCACTAGGTAACTCCTATTATTGCTTCCGTACATGTGACACCTCACATTCCCTTTATATCCGTTATACCTAACCGGCTGTTTAGCAACACGATAGACACACCGATTCGGAGCTGTGATTGACGATTTCGGTGATCCGGCTTCCTGTGTGGCCGTACTACTACCAGAAGAGCACGATCCAACCGCAGAAGACGAAGGCGATCCAGATAACGTTGAGCGTTTAGGTAACGATAAAAACGCTCGTATCTTAATCGATTTCCCTTGTTTCGCAGCGTATAGATCGTATTCTTCGATCAAATTGTTTAAATCTTCATCGCATGTAATCAAAACAAGTGCATCTAGATCTTCGGTTGGTAATTGACACCGTAAACACACAGTGGTTTCACACAGTTCGCCTAGTTTCGTCATTAGTTCTGTTGATCACAACATGTTAGATCTGTGTTTTTTTATAAATGTAGCTGACTTGTTACTTTTTTGAATTCCGTATAATTTTTTTTGTGCTTTTATATGACTATACTTTTGAATTCCGTCTATTGCGTGTACGTTGTAGTCATTTTACCCTCTGTGGGTAAAATGATCACAACATAAAAACAACAGAAGGAATTCAAAAGTATGCCAGTATGGTCATATAAAAGTGCAAGAAAAAATATGCCTATACAGAAATCAAAAAAATGACAAGTTGGATATATTTTTAAGAAGGACTAACCGTTGAAAGAGATGGAGCGGTTAACGGAGAGTAACCGAGTTTGGCCGCCATGGTAACGAAGATTGCCGTCGGGATAACGAGGGAGGATTTTGCCGCCAAAACTACATAAGAATTTGATTGTGTTTGTAGACGTCATGGTGTGTTTATTTTTGAGAGAAGAAGGTGTGTGTTGTGTGTTTGCTTGTTCAAGCCTAAGCATGGTGATATTGGGGCTTTATTTATAGACTTTGTTAAAGGGGGTATGAAACGGGAAAACGCGCACAAAAACTATAAAAGTCTTATGTCGATCAATAGTCACTTTTAGAAGAAAGTAGTTGATAATTTATTTATTTATTTATTTATTTATTTTTGTTAGGTAACCAATAAATTACTATCAACAAATGCGTCTCATGTTTACTTTTTCATTTTCGCATATAGCATTTTGAAACCGTATATACAAGTTTTTCATACGACTATTTTTGGTGGTTTATAGTCATTAGATGTGTTCTGCATTTTGATCATAAATTAAGATGTTATTTTACTTGGTAGGGAAAATTGGTATTATTTGTATATCCATAGTCGCTTGAATTTATAAAAAATATTGCATAAAAATATTTTCTTTTGGCGTATATTTTGGGGCTGAATGAAAATAAATTAGGTAGTTGATAGCACACGTCAGTGATAATTTTCACAATACGTGTGGGCCCATACCAGTGGAGTTTCTATAAAAAACTTTCTTCGAAAATGTGGTCCTAAAAGAATAAAGACCATCATACTTCTTGTATGGAAAATTAGAAAAATAAAAAGACGGTCATGATTCTATTTTTAAATAATTGTACATTGACAAAAAAAAGTTTAAATAGTTAAAAATTATAATTTATGATTTCTTTAAACTGTGTAATAATATGATAAACCTAGTCACAATTTTTCATCATATTTTATTAATTAACAATTAATTTAAGACAATATTAAAAAGTCTGAAAAGTTAGTTGGACGAAAAGAGTAGAAAACTTTGTGAGATAAATAAATGAAGGCATTTCACTCTTTTATGTTTTCACCGTTGAAAACAAATTAATCTGCTTAGATATGTGAGAGTTAAACATCATGGGTAATCTACTAATTTACGTTATTATCAATACTCAATAAGGCCTATTATCAACATTTGGTAACCCGTCCACATTCTCAAACCGCGCATGCCCTGAAAGAGCCTCCCAGGTCGTGTAACATACACGCGTGAGATAATTGTCTCCCAATGTCACTACCGGGTAAAATGTATCATCTGACATATGACAATGAGAGACACACGAGCAGAAATATTGGAGAAGGGCGCGACCTAGTACGAGCGAGTGAGAGGATGCTAATTGGGAGCAACTTGTCATTCTTGTCTGCCCGTCAGATGATCAACACCAGACATGTCTACAACCATTGATCATTCACATGAGGTTTATCCTTAAACCCTGAAGTCTATAATTAGAAGGCATTCCACACCGAAAAAGGGATCATTCTCGGACATTCATGGTTTGTGCAAGTGTTCTCCAAACTCCTGATTCTTAATCATCTCTTTGGATCCTTACCGTTCTACACGAGAAACTAAACAACCCAACCATCTCAATACAGTCTTTATCATGATTTTCTTACATACTATACGTCAACATAACGTCATCTGTGGGTATATAATTGATTAGTGTCTAAATACTCATCATTTTTGTACCATTTAAACTGCAAAAACATCCGAAAACACTCGAAATGCATCAAAATGATAAAATATCACAAATAAGTGTTTTATGTGTTTTAAATGCAAAATATCAAAATCGGTGAAAAACGTATCAAGTTTGCATAATTGGCGCTTTAGTCCCCAAGTTTCATAAGTTGTCAAAAGCGATCACGGTAAATCTAAATAAAGAAAATATCATTTTAAGTCCTTAGGGATTCATGAGTTGTCAAAATTGGTCCTTAAAAGCAAAAATTGCAAAATTACAACTTTAGTCCTCAAGTTTTGAAGCTATCACAAATAGTCCTTGGAAATTGGAAAAATGACAAAGCGGTCCTTGTACTATTGGAACTTGGCAAAGTGATCCTTGTGACAACTTTGGAATAATGGCGTAATTGGTCCCTCCAAATTTCGTAAATTACAAAATGGTCCTATAATAATAAACCTAATCCCATGACCCTTTGTCTAATTTTGTCCCTGCCAAAACAAATTGACCCCGCCATTACCCATTTGACCCCCATTGTCATTACCCTTTTTGAACCCTTGGTGAACCTCGATCAAAGCTCCTTTTCCTCCCAATTGGGTTTCCCACCACTTGCACTCGCCTGCAACATACCTTCTCCCAACACCATCACCTCACCTTATCCCTTATCCTCAACCCCTCATCATCACACCTATCCACCCCCCAGTTGCAAGTGCGATCAAAGAGGTCAAAATGACTTTCCCGAAAAAGTGAATCAATGGCCAATATGGCCTCTACGCATCAATGGCTACAAATGTTGATGGGATTTGATCGGAAGGACACGTGGAAGATAGTTGGGTATAAAAGAGGAAGAGAAGCAAGAAATAGGTAGTAGTTAGTTTTAATTTTCAATGTATGTCGTTTTATAGAAATGTCTTAGTTTAACTCTTAAAGTGTAATTTATCGGTTTCTATGTATTGGATTTAAGATAATTAAGTGTTTGTAATCAAGTTTCATCCTAATTCAAAGTTTCATTTAAGCTTCATAATTTCAAGTTCATTGTTACAAAATCCATTTTCAAAGTCTTATATGCAAACTTTTAACAACTTATTTTTAAGTTCCAATAAGTTTAGTTAAGCTATTTAAAGCTTTTTGTAAGCTTATAAGTTACTTTTAAGCAAAATGTCATGTGGTCAACAAAAGTCAACTGTGAGCTCAAATGGAATTGGAAATGGATTGGGGTGTTGCAGTGATTGAACATGGGTTGGATTAGCTTAGGATAGAGTAGGTTGGTTCTGGTTTTAGCCTGCAAACAAGCTGGAAACCTGTGAGTAGCTATCTCTTTTTCATTTTTAATCCATTTTGCATTTTGTGTTTGTTTTTGTATTTGTGGTTAGAAATGGTTTAAGTCTGTTTATTTAGTGGTCATTATAGTAATTGAGCTCAGTTTGATCAATGGCATTGGCTAGTTAAGTGGTTGGTTTCATTTTAAGTTCATATCAGTCAATAAAAGGGTGTTTGGATTATGCAAACAAAGCGTGTTTCTTGATTGCTTAGTGGATAACACTTGTTGTTTGAGCTTGTCTAGCTCTTTTGCACTCATATCATCTTAAAAGCGCACTGCAACAACCAAAGTCAAAATTTCATACCAACTGTCTTAAATACTTCCTTTGTTTGGATTTTGTAAATTCAAAAGCTTGTTTTATGTTTAAAATTCATAGACAAAGCTTGCATTAGCTTCATTTCATCACTTAACATCACATTAGGTCCATAAATTGAGTTCTAAGTTCACAAAGTCAAACATCTTAATCATTACAAAAGTCAAAGTTGCAAAATCGGTTTGAGCCCAAATGGGATGAATTTTCATGAGCTCGATTCTGGGCCAAATCAAATGAAACTTGTGGTTTTAAAAGTTCTCTTGGTCTAGTTTATTATTGTGATTTTGTATATTTTGTGAATTTTCTATAAGCTTCAAAATGTGTCACAATTCTCAAATTTCGATCATTTCTTAAATTATATATATGCATCATATTAGCTCATTCATGGCATTTTATTTCATATTTTACGCGTAATTTTTATATTTAATAATCTTTATCGCGTGAGTTATTATTTTGTATATTTAATCCATTACTTTCAAAAATGATCCCGAGGTATTTTTAAACTTACATTTAGTTCATAAAAACTATATTTTTAGTTTTCCTAGTGTTTCAAATTTATTTGGTATATTAATCGTTAAAGTTTTATTATTACGACGTTTTTTCTTAAAAATTACTCGATAATTATTTTATCACTCAAATTTCACAAGGAATGTATTTTTAAAATTTATATTATCTCATTTCATTCTATTTTGACCTATTAAAAATTTACTTGTACCAAAAATTACCATTTATCTTACAAGTTACAATTAATCACCTATTTACTTGCACTTTCTTAAAAATTTATACAAGTATATATACATCATACAAAAAAAAAAAAAAAAAAAAAAAAAAGATAATTGGTTAGACAAAATCCTCAAATCCGGTCCAAAGGGGAATAGTCAAGGTGGGTAGCTTTTTTTTTGTACAAAACCACATGTATACATAATCTACATTCATTTCACTTTCCTCATTTTCAACAAGTTATCAAAAATTGGTTTCTCTCATTCTTTTCTCTAGCAACCGGTTCTACATCATGAGCTAGGAGGGATCAAAATTTTCTTGAGCACAAGTTATAACAATCTAGATCACACTCTTGTTTAGGTTTTGAAATAAAAACCTAGGGTGTTTAGGTTTAATCCTTGGTTCTTTGCACCTCATCATAGTACTTGTAAGCTTGCTTTTATCATTTTATGTTTCTTTTATCATTTCATATTCATCTTATCATTTTGGAGCTTATATGCATGTTATGTAGTTTATACCATTTATTTCTTGATTTTTAAGTTATATATACAATATGGTCATCCTATAATTATTCCCAAGTTATTCTTTGGTCTTGATGGTGATTAGGAACCCATGACACCCTAAGAAGGTGTATGGTAGGATTAGATTAGCTTTGGAGTTGAATTGAAGGGATTAGAATAGGTTTTGTCGAGAAAAACTATTTTCGTAAACTATAATTTGTGATCTGTCCTTAAAACGAAATTCTGGAAAAACCCACTGATAGTACGACATTTTGGCCTTGATAATTAGAAAATATACTTTAAAAGCGAATCCGTGACCTTTTGAGCGGATAAAAGCGGAGTTATAACGAAGCCGTGGTGAATTTTTAAAGTTTGGCAACGAAAAGTATATTTTTCGAAAAAGACACATGCAGTTTTACATATTTCGGGTCAAAACAAGCCTTAAGCTTCACAAATTATTTCGACTTCTCAAAATATATTAGTTTACTTGATACGAAGCTAAGGACATATTTTACGTGAAAGCGGTTTAAAACGACAAATATATGGCCGTTTTATAAAGTTGCGTAAATATTATTTTCGAAAAATTATATTATTTCTACGATTCAAGTATTTCATTAGCTATATCGTCCATGTTTTGCGGTTTTTAACCATGATGCAAAACTTTTTAACGAAGTGTCTTCTAGTAAAATAAAGTTCATCGGCCATATTTTCAAAACAAAAAGCCGTTTGTCAAGCGGGGTTATGATAAATTATTTACGGATGTTCAAACATTGGCGAAACTTATTTTACGCACAACATTAACAAAAACCACCATCTTGAGCCTTTGATATCTTTATGATCGAGACCTTTTGACGAAAACTCTGAATCGAAACTTTTAGATATCGATGCAAACTTTCCAAAACCGTCGAGTTCGTTCTCTAACGATCGACGACACCGTTCTGACCACTTTTCGAGCCATTTTGTTGATTTCATGGTTTTTCCGCGACATTGTTTTGCGACGAAAATGGTAATTTCACCAAAATCATTATAAAACCATTGTAGGATGACATTTTGGCGTAAAACATGTAAAGTCATTTTGAAGGGTCAAGGCGTCAAAAGAGTATTTTTCGACGACGAGTAATATTTTCAAAAACCCGTAAATGGTATAAATAACATCTGAAGTGCATGCATAACATTACATTGCAATTCATGACATATCATATCATTGATAATAGGTCCCGGTTGACGCATTACATTATAAACCTCGGTGTACTCACTTTTGTCATCGCCTCGGTTTACCAGTGAGTAATCACATCCCTTTTACCGCTTTTACCATATTTTTGGGCGAAATGCATGAACCATATTTGAACTAAATTGATTTTTACTTTTATGAACTCTTTAGACTTGAACTTTTGAACTTGACTTAGAATCTTGATTTAATTATGAATATATGACTTCTTTGGAAATTATTGAACCGTACATGTTATGACCTTGTCCCAAAGTCTCCTCGTCGAGACATCACTATAAAGTCTCGCCTTATTGGTAGGCGTCTCAATAAATCTCACCTAGGTGGTCGGTGACAAAGTAGTCTCCTCTGCTCGAACATCACTATAAAGTCTCGCCTTATTGGTAGGCGTCTCGATAAATCTCACCTGGGTGGTCGAGTGACAAAGGAGTCTCCTCCTGTCGGAGCATCACTATAAAGTCTCGCCTTATTGGTAGGCGTCTCAATAAATCTCACCTAGGTGGTCGAGTGACAAAGGAGTCTCCCTTGTTGGAGCGGTGCAAAGTCTCCCATGTTGGAGCATCTCTCGAATGATTATTATATACTTGGTACTATATGGTGAACTATTATGACCGTTTATACTTGACTTTTAGACATACTACTTTTGGCGGTGGGTTGTGAACACACGGGTTGCAAGTTTTGTATGGGCGGAACTTGGGCGAGTGGATTTACAATGCCTTTGCTTTGTGGACCATTTTAAATTAATCGAAATCTTGAATCTTCTTACGAGTTTTCTTATTTCACTAAGCGTGTTTACTCACCAACTATTTTCATAGTTGACCGTTTTCTCTCATGCATTTCGTGTGATCGTTAGTAAGCTTTTCTATCAAGTCTTGCATAAAGAAGTTTTCACTTGTCGCTACAAGTCGTATGTAATAAAACTCAATATTTTGAAACTAAACTTTGTAATATATTTGCCGATGACGGCCAAACTAGTATTGTAATGGAATATTATTTCTTTTTAATCTTAATGTTGGTATGTTCTATTATCTTGTGCTTATGTTCCTTAGTTACACCTCGTGTTTCGCCTCCCATGAGGTGTGATTGGTATCGAGCCAAAGGTTATAGAGAATGCCGATTTTCAAAAATAAAAATCACGGCTATATAGGAAAAATTTTAGTTTATTTTATTAAACATTGAACATCATCCGAGTCATCTAGTCCTATCGTTGCATCGTTAATCATAAATTATACATAGCCCGATCAACTATGTCTAATTTATGAAGAACCATGCAATGATAAGAAGGTAATTTTAAATCATGTTTGGTCGAGTCTTTTGAGTCCGGTCACTGAAGTTGCATTGGTTGGGTGGGTATGCATAGCATGTTTTTACGTTCACGTCTACATTACCGCACCTTGTTCATATCTTCTCTTTCCATCTTCGACTTGTTAGACATATCACGATTACGATCCTGTCATATTTCGATCACTATAACACATTACCACCGTTCGCATCTCATCGACTTCGTTCGAATGTCGTTTACTCAACCCGATGTTTTGGTCTCTGCAAGATCATGGCTGCAAGAAACACAGCGCTCAGGAGGTAACAACAATGACAATCAAACAACAACGTCTTTGGAATAGCGGATCTACTCACCCAAATTATAATACATCTCGATGCTAGAGCGAACCAACAACGGAGAAGGTACTTCAAACAATGGACGAAAGCGACGGGAGGATCACCGGGGAAGCCGAGACCGAATCGGCAAAACAAGAGGCGCGAATAACCCGAGCTATGGGCGACCAACCGGGCGTAAAGATATGCAGTCCACATCATTTGTGTACTCGATGTAATTATCATCACTCGAGAGGCTAGAAGGTGCGGCAAATGGTGACAGCCACTTCAGCGAAAGTACTCACAGGCGGGAATCAAGGAGAGAAAAGCATGTTACAGTGTGGAAGTCTAGATCATCTTCGCAATACATCCAAAGTGAAAAGAACTCCCAATCAAGGAGGTAATCGTCCAAACCTGGCGTTGGCAATAGAAGGCCCACAAGATCAGAACATTGAAATTCCTCCCGCACACCGAGGAAGCCCGCAACGCTTAACGGGTACATTCCTTTGAACAACTACTTTATTTCTGTGCGACATGATTTTGAGTGCATAACTTTCTTCCAATTCTTACCACGTTCACGACATTGATTAATTTGAGACCTATTGATATCGACCTTAGTTGTTATATATTTTGTTGATTGGATTTGATTGTGTAAGCAAATCGAATATCGAGCGAATCTTTCAAAAGACTTCATTCGAGGATGTGGCATCCTACCTTTCTAACAACTTGTTTCCTAGCTTGATCTAGTAGCGGTTCTTGTTTGATGAGTTGCGAAAATCAAGCTAAGAGACAAGTTTACTCAAGTCGGTTTAGTTTAATCTCATGACAGTTCTTGTTTGATGAGTTGTGAGATTAAATTAGAATCGACTACCTAAAGGTCTTTTGAGAGCTACGTTCGATATTGGGCAAGTTTACCCTATCCAATCTAATCACGGCACGTACTTAGTTGAATGGGAACACATGCGCATGGGCATTGATATGATCATTTAGGCATTCAGTCGAGCATGAACTTTTAGAACTCTTGTCGAGGTTCGGACCATAGTATCGTTAATCGAATCACGGGGACGTGATTCCGCTGACATGGGAAGAATGTCACAATTCTCAAATTCCGGTCATTTCTTAAATTATATATATGCATCATATTAGCTCATTCATGGCATTTTATTTCATATTTTACGCGTAATTTTATATTTAATAATCTTTATCGCGTGAGTTATTATTTGTATATTTAATCCATTACTTTCAAAAATGATCCGAGGTATTTTAAACTTACATTTAGTTCATAAAACTATATTTTAGTTTTCCTAGTGTTTCAAATTTATTTGGTATATTAATCGTTAAAGTTTTATTATTACGACGTTTTTCTTAAAAATTACTCGATAATTATTTTATCACTCAAATTTCACAAGGAATGTATTTTTAAAATTTATATTATCTCATTTCATTCTATTTTGACCTATTAAAAATTTACTTGTACCAAAATTACCATTTATCTTACAAGTTACAATTAATCACCTATTTACTTGCACTTTCTTAAAATTTATACAAGTATATATACATCATACAAAAAAAAAAAAAAAAAAAAAAAAGATAATTGGTTAGACAAAATCCTCAAATCCGGTCCAAAGGGGAATAGTCAAGGTGGGTAGCTTTTTTTTGTACAAAACCACATGTATACATAATCTACATTCATTTCACTTTCCTCATTTTTCAACAAGTTATCAAAAAATTGGTTTCTCTCATTCTTTTTCTCTAGCAACCGGTTCTACATCATGAGCTAGGAGGGGATCAAAATTTTTCTTGAGCACAAGTTATAACAATCTAGATCACACTCTTGTTTAGGTTTTGAAATAAAAACCTAGGGTGTTTAGGTTTAATCCTTGGTTCTTTGCACCTCATCATAGTACTTGTAAGCTTGCTTTTATCATTTTTATGTTTCTTTTATCATTTCATATTCATCTTATCATTTTTGGAGCTTATATGCATGTTATGTAGTTTATACCATTTATTTCTTGATTTTTAAGTTATATATACAATATGGTCATCCTATAATTATTCCCAAGTTATTCTTTGGTCTTGATGGTGATTAGGAACCCATGACACCCTAAGAAGGTGTATGGTAGGATTAGATTAGCTTTGGAGTTGAATTGAAGGGATTAGAATAGGTTTTGTCCGAGAAAACTATTTTAAGTAAACTATAATTTGTGATCTGTCCTTAAAACGAAATTCTGGAAAACCCACTGATAGTACGACATTTTGGCCTTGATAATTAGAAAATATACTTTAAAACGAATCCGTGACCTTTTGAGCGGATAAAAGCGGAGTTATAACGGACCGTGGTGAATTTTTAAAGTTTGGCAACGAAAAGTATATTTTTCGAAAAGACAGCATGCGCTTTTACATATTTCGGTCAAAAACAAGCCTTAAGCTTCACAAATTATTTCGACTTCTCAAAAATATATTAGTTTACTTCGATACGAAGCTAAGGACATATTTTACGTGAAAGCAGTTTAAAACGACAAATATATGGCCGTTTTATAAAGTTGCCGTAAATATTATTTTCGAAAAATTATATTATTTCTACGATTCAAGTATTTCATTAGCTATATCGTCCATGTTTTGCGGTTTTAACCATGATGCAAAACTTTTTAACGAAGTGTCTTCTAGTAAAATAAAGTTCATCGGCCATATTTTTCAAAACAAAAGCCGTTTGTCAAGCGGGGTTATGATAAATTATTTACGGATGTTCAAACATTGGCGAAACTTATTTTCCGCACAACATTAACAAAACCACCATCTTGAGCCTTTGATATCTTTATGATCGAGACCTTTTGGACGAAAACTCCACGAACTGAAACTTTTAGATATCGATGCAAACTTTCCAAAACCGTCGAGTTCGTTCTCTAACGATCGACGACACCGCTTTACTGACCACTTTTCCGAGCCATTTTGTTGATTTCATGGTTTTCCGACGACATTGTTTTCTGACGAAAAATGGTAATTTCACCAAAAATCATTATAAAACCATTGTAGGATGACATTTTGACGTAAAACATGTAAAGTCATTTTGAAGGGTCAAGGCGTCAAAAGAGTATTTTTAACGACGAGTAATATTTTCAAAACCCGTAAATGGTATAAATAACATCTGAAGTGCATACATAACATTACATTGCAATTCATGACATATCATATCATTGATAATAGGTCCCGTTGACGCATTACATTATAAACCTCGGTGTACTCACTTTGTCATCGCCTCGGTTTACCAGTGAGTAATCACATCCCCTTTTACCGCTTTTACCATATTTTGGGGTAAATGCATGAACCATATTTGAACTAAATTGATTTTTACTTTTATGAACTCTTTAGACTTGAACTTTTGAACTTGACTTAGAATCTTGGATTTAATTATGAATATATGACTTCTTTGAAATTATTGAACCGTACATGTTATGACCTTGTCCCAAAGTCTCCTCCGTTGGAGCATCACTATAAAGTCTCGCCTTATTGGTAGGCGTCTCAATAAATCTCACCTGGGTGGTCGAGTGACAAAGTAGTCTCCTCCGCTCGAGCATCACTATAAAGTCTCGCCTTATTGGTGAGCGTCTCAATAAATCTCACCTGGGTGGTCGGTGACAGCGAGTCTCCTCCGTTCGGAGCATCACTATAAAGTCTCGCCTTATTGGTGGGCGTCTCAATAAATCTCACCTAGGTGGTCGAGTGACAAAGGAGTCTCCTTGTTGGAGCAAAGGCAAAGTCTCCCATGTTCGGAGCATCTCCGAATGATTATTATATACTTGGTACTATATGGTGAACTATTATGACCGTTTATACTTGACTTTTAGACATACTACTTTTGGCGGTGGGTTGTGAACACACAGGTTGCAAGTTTTGTATGGGCGGAACTTGAACCGAGTGGATTTACAATGCCTTTGCTTTGTGGACCATTTTACGATCGGAAATCTTGAATCTTCTTACGAGTTTTCTTATTTCACTAAACGTGTTTACTCACCAACTATTTTCATAGTTGACCCGTTTTCTCTCATGCATTTCGGTGATCGTTAGTAAGCTTTTCTATCAAGTCTTGCATAAAGAAGTTTTCACTTGTCGCTACAAGTCGTATGTAATAAAACTCAATATTTTGGAAACTAAACTTTGTAATATATTTGCCATAATGCCAAACTAGTATTGTAATGGAATATTATTTCTTTTAATCTTAATGTTGGTATGTTCTATTATCTTGTGCTTATGTTCCTTCCGTTACACTCGTGTTTCCGCCTCCGTGAGGTGTGACAAAATGTCTTGTCAATATGGGCAGAAATGCCTCGTGCATTGACTCGATTAACACCGAGTCAAGACAGGTTTGTGCTGACTTTGCACAAAGCTCAATGAGCTTGTCTAGGTCTCATTTTTGGATTATAAGGTCTTAGCCAGGTCTCCTCCAAGTTCCAATTTCTGTTTTTCAGTTTCAGCTTATGGAGTAGCTTGTGCTTAAGCTCAAAGTAGGTAGCCAAAATCTGTTTTTAGTATTTAGCTCAAAACCTCAAATCTGTTAAGCTTGCAATATAGAGGTTAAGGCTTGTTGTTTTAAGTTGCATTTGGGTACTTATAGCATATTATAGCTTCTGTTACAGTTTGGTGGTCTTTGCTTTTCATTTGCTTATTCAAAGTGCTTATTCATAAGCACTTTGCATAGCAGTTTCATATTCTTGCACACAACCCCATGTTTTTATATTTTTCCTAGATTCTAAATATTATTTTAGACTTTCCCTGAATTTTTCAGATTTTTCTAGGTCAGTTTGGTATTTTTCTTGATTTAAATAAGTTTTTAAGTCTTTTTAAATAGCTTTTAATACAATTAATTAAGAAAAGTTTCAAAAAAATAATTTTTCATTTTTTTAGGTTAAGAGAAATATAAAAAGTCAAAAAAATATTTTTCCAGATTTTTCTTAGTTAAATTTGTATTTTTAAGTAATTTAATTAGTTTTTAATAGTTTTTAATTCATAGAAAATACAAAAATAATCAGAAAAATACAAAAATAGTTTTGAAAATTCTATTTTGTTATTTTAGATTTTTCCAAGTCATAATTTCATTTTTCTAGCTTTATTTCATATTTTCTTGTATTTTAGGTTATTATTTAATAAGTAAAAATAGTTTTTAATTAATAATAATTAATTAAATAGTTATAAAAATAATTTTCTTTTTCTATAAATTTTCTCATATCATTAGGTTTGTAAAAATGTCATTTCATATTTTTAGGATTAATATTGTTTAAGTTTCACATTTTCAGACGTAACGTAGTTTTTAATTTAAGTTTTATAAAACATAAAATCAAAAACATCATTTTAAAAATAGTGATAGCGTTTATTTAATATTTTTATCTTTTTAATTTTTTTAATTTGCATTTAAGCCCTTGTAGTTTATGTACTTTTTCGTAGTTATAATCATTCACAACCTCCTTATCCGCTCAAATCTTCTCGATCACTACACGTTTTGACTATTCTCGACATTTCGTTGGGACTTAACGACTGGGAAACACTATACTCTCCCGATCTTCATTGCATTTGCTTCGAAATGCTTTTAAGTTTGTTACGGTTGGCCATTCATGAAGTGGCCGGCTTGAGTGATTAAACTTGACGGTTGAGCGAATCAAATTTTGGCGGCGCGCCGGGGCAGTGCTAATAGTCTTACGTTTAGAGATTAGTGATTTGAATATTCACTCCTTGTTCATACCATCTATATATGTTTATATTTTCTTATAAAAATCCAAAACCCAAAAACATTTTAAAATCGGTTTTCAACAAACACAAAAACCCAAAAGATTTTCTTTCTTATTTTTACAAAATGTTTATCCAAAATTCAAAATATCCATCTTTACCCTCTCACATCTTTGATTCTTCATCCCTACTCTCCGAAAACATTTGATTCTTTCTATGTCTCATCCTCACCCTCTTGGTTGTCAATGGTGTGGTGGTCCTTATAATGGTGGCAATTGCCCCGGTTGTAGCATGGTGGAATCGGGAAACGGGTGCGTCTATAACCGGGATCCCTATTCCTACCATAAAACAACCGATTTATTCCATCACTACCACACCGTGATACTCGGTAGTTTCTTGTTGTAGTAGTCTTGTGGTGGTTCACACTCCGATTCGATTGTCAATCGGAAACACGCTTGTCATGATGGCGGGTTCGATAACAATTATAACTACCACACATATGACTCACACCACATCGGTTTCTTGTTGAGTATTGTGGAGGTCCACATCAGTAGCTCGATTGTCAAACAAGGAATCCATTTCCTTGTAACAATTCGACTCTTCGTATCATGACCAACCTCTACGAGACCAAGTGAATCAGCACCACCTCGGCTGAACCACTTCCTCAAAATCTTCTCCTTGATCTTTTGGATTTAGTGAAGATTTGAAGGAATGTAAACATCCCAAGATAATCCAAATGAGAAATCCATGGAAGTTTTGTTAGTCAAGAAAGGGTCGCTAAATTAAATTCCCAAATTGCCTTTGAAAAATCTATTAGGAATCAATTGCAAAAGAAAAGCGACCAAATCTAGATCTCGATTCCGTTTCATTCTCGATGGCGATGATGATGAAGTTACCCTTGATATTCGTCAATTATGTATGTGTTCATCAAGTTCATCGGTTGAAATTTCTTCCATGAAAATCGGGGAGAAAAGACTATGATGGAATTACTAGCGTAAGAACAAATGGAAAGTATAAAACATATGTATGCTAGTCCTTCTCAACTCCTCGGTCTCTTTGTTATCACACCCGATATTCCCACTCACTCTCTAAACATGGGGGCGAGCATCTTGACACTGTTCTCGAAAAGGAATCGGACGAATTCATAAAGTCTAGTGTTGAGAACCTTGTCCCAATCCCAAGAGAGTCACAGGAATTCTCGAGCATTGTGTGATATCCCTACCCCTCATGTCTTCCCAAAGATCATGTTGAGATGTTCTCCGATTCTAATGATGATGATTCGTTATCTTGTGGAGACATCGCTTATGTGGAAGATTTACCTTCCGAGCTTGTTAGCTTAGAAGAAGAGAATGATGAAGTTATCGACATCGAAATCAAAGATGAAGCACTTCGTGCAACATTCTTGAATGTCGGTCTTCTCATTTCTAAAATCGAGGCTTTCAAAGAAAACCTATTTCATCTCCTATCCCCACCAAGGATAGTGACATTTTTCCGATGATTCTATTCCTAAATGGAAGCCTTCGCTTTGATAATATGGGAGAGAAGATTAGTGGCGGTACCACTTTTCATTCTCATAATTCTCTCCCGATTATGAATCATTTACATTGGAGGAGTTCACCGGTGAACCCACTCATATCAATTCGAATATGATTCATTCACCTTCGAGGAGTTCTCGTGAACTTACTCATATCATATCTCCACGAGTATGATAATTTCTACTTTGATCTAGACACACCCATAATATGTCTTGATCAGTGAGCTTAACCGAGGAGATTCATGAAACTATGAATTCTCCTATCGAGGATGAAGAGTTAGTCATGATTTTTATCATGATTTTCTTTCTTTTCTTCATATATCCCGTGGCTCTCTCTGTTCTTCACTCCTTCGGAATGAAGACATTATCTTTGACCCCGCATTTTCATCTATCATTTGTGAGCCGGTTCTATGTATATCTCATCGGTGTGGAACTTTCACGTACTTCAAAAGTCCGATGGAGATTGTCTCTTCCACTTACTTCCCATGAACAAATTAATTGGGTCGAGTCAAGCTAGCGACTCGGTAATCAAAAACGAGAGTTAAACATGGGTTTTCACCGTGTACCACCCTAGTGTGGGGAGATGCCCACATGTTGTATATAGATCTAAAAATAAATGAAAATTGTAAATATTAAAAAGAGAATAATTGTTGTGTTTCTACACTTAGCTAGTAATGTTATCTTTTCGTTCTAAGTTTCGGCATAACACGGTACTTTGAATATTGAGGACAATATTCATTTCTAAGTGTGGGGGGAAATTCGCTAATTTGATCATAAATGTACCCTTTTAGTCCCTTTTTCCCCAAAATGGCCAAATTAAAAAAAAAAAATTAGTGGAAGTACTATGTACTAAACACAACAAATGGTAATCACCCACCATGTCTAACCCACATAAGGATTGGCTAATCCAGAGCAAACGGCTCTTGGTAAAGATATCTCAATCCGTTGACTGCTTGCAATTTGCCCAAAATTGTATGGTATTCATTTCACCATATCCTTAAAAGTGAAGAGTTGGCTAGCCCGCAAGTTTATGGCTTGTGGTAAAGGCGATGGAAAAACCATAATTGGTAATCACTCACCAAAGATAATATTGATAATTTATCTAAGAGTTGGCTAGTCCGTAGCAAACGGACACGGTAAAGACAAATCAAATCCGTTGAAGTCGGTGATTTGCTCAAAATCACTTGTTATCGGTGTACCAAGGTTCTTACTTGAAGCTGAAACATTTGGCTACTCGAGTAATGGCTTTTGGTAAAGAGATGAAATCCATTAATTTTTCTTAAAACATTGCTAGGGACTAGCAATATCTTAGTGTGGGGGATTGATGAGTGTCTAAATACTCATCATTTTGTACCATTTAAACCGCAAAACATCCGAAAACACCTTTAAATGCATCAAAATGATAAAAATATCACAAATAAGTGTTTTATGTGTTTTAAATGCAAAATATCAAAATCGGTGAAAAACGTATCAAGTTTGCATAATTGGCGCTTTAGTCCCCAAGTTTCAAAAGTTGTCAAAACAGTCCCTGGTAAATCTAAATAAAGAAAAATATCATTTTAAGTCCTTAGGGATTCATGAGTTGTCAAAATTGGTCCTTAAAAGCAAAAATTGCAAAATTACAACTTTAGTCCCTCAAGTTTTGAAAGCTATCTACAAATAGTCCTTGAAATTGGAAAATGACAAAGCGGTCCTTGTACTATTGGAACTTGGCAAAGTGATCCTTGTGACAACTTTGGAATAATGGCGTAATTGGTCCTCCAAATTTTAAATTACAAAATGGTCCCTATAATAATAAACCTAATCCCATGACCCTTTGTCTAAATTTTGTCCCTGCCAAAACAAATTGACCCCTGCCATTACCCATTTGACCCCATCATTACCCTTTTGAACCCTTGGTCAAACCTAAGTCAAAAGCTCCTTTTCCTCCCAACTGGGTTTCCCACCACTTGCTCGCCTGCAACATACCTTCTCCCAACACCATCACCTCACCTTATCCCTTATCCCCTCAACCCCCTCATCATCACACCTATCCACCCCCCCTAGTTGCAAGTGCAGTCCACAGAGGTCAAAATGACTTTCCCGCCAAAAAGTGAATCAATGGCCAATATGGCCTCTACGCATCCAATGGCTACAAATGTTGATGGGATTTGATCAGAAGGACACGTGGAAGCTAGTTGGGTATAAAAGAGAGGAAGAGAAGCAAGAAATAGGTAGTAGTTAGTTTTTAATTTTCAATGTATGTCGTTTTTATAGAAATGTCTTAGTTTAACTCTTAAAGTGTAATTTATCAGTTTCTATGTATTGGATTTAAGATAATTAAGTGTTTGTAATCAAGTTTCAGTCCTAATTCAAAGTTTCATTTAAGCTTCATAATTTCAAGTTCACTGTTACAAAATCCATTTTCAAAGTCTTATATGCAAACTTTTAACAACTTATTTTTAAGTTCCAATAAGTTTAGTTAAGCTATTTAAAGCTTTTTGTAAGCTTATAAGTTACTTTTAAGCAAAATGTCATGTGGTCAACAAAAGTCAACTGTGAGCTCAAATGGAATTGGAAATGGATTGGGGTGTTGCAGTGATTGAACATGGGTTGGATTAGCTTAGGATAGAGTAGGTTGGTTCTGGTTTTAGCCTATGCAAACAAGTGGAAACACGCGAGTAGCTATCTCTTTTCATTTTAATCCATTTGCATTTTGTGTTTGTTTTGTATTTGTGGTTAGAAATGGTTTAAGTCTGTTTATTTAGTGGTCATTATAGTAATTGAGCTCAGTTTGATCAATGGCATTGGCTAGTTAAGTGGTTGGTTTCATTTTAAGTTCATATCAGTCAATAAAAGGGTGTTTGGATTATGCAGCAAAACTGTGTTTGCTGATTGCTTAGTGGATAACACTTGTTGTTTCAGGCTTGTCTAGCTCTTTTGCACTCATATCTGTCTTAAAAACTGCACCTGCAACAACCAAAGTCAAAATTTCATACCAACTGTCTTAAATACTTCACTGTTTGGATTTTGTAAATTCAAAAGCTTGTTTTATGTTTAAAATTCATAGACAAAGCTTGCATTAGCTTCATTTCATCACTTAACATCACATTCAGTCCATAAATTGAGTTCTAAGTTCACAAAAGTCAAACATCTTAATCTGTTACAAAAGTCAAAAGTTGCAAAATCAGTTTTGAGCCCAAATGGGATGAATTTTCATGAGCTCAGTTCTGGGCCAAATCAAATGAAACTTGTGGTTTTAAAAAGTTCTACTGGTCTAGTTTATTATTGTGATTTTTGTATATTTTTGTGAATTTTCTATAAGCTTCAAAATGTCTTGTCAATATAGGCGCAAATGCCTCTGCATTGACTCGATTAACACCGAGTCCTGCACAGGTTTGTCGTTGACTCCTACACAAAGCTCATGAGCTTGTCTAGGTCTCATTTTTGGATTATAAGGTCTTAGCCGTGTCTCCTCCAAGTTCCAATTTGCTTTTCGGTTTGACTTATGGGTAGCTTGTGCTTAAGCTCAAAGTAGGTAGCCAATCATTTTTAGTATTTAGCTCAAAACCTCAAATCTGTTAAGCTTGCAATATAGAGGTTAAGGCTTGTTGTTTTAAGTTGCATTTGGGTACTTATAGCATATTATAGCTACATTACAGTTTGGTGGTCTTTGCTTTTCATTTGCTTATTCAAAGTGCTTATTCATAAGCACTTTGCATAGCAGTTTCATATTCTTGCACACAACCCCATGTTTTTATATTTTTCCTAGATTCTAAATATTATTTTAGACTTTCCCTGAATTTTTCAGATTTTTCTAGGTCAGTTTGGTATTTTTCTTGATTTAAATAAGTTTTTAAGTCTTTTTAAATAGCTTTTAATACAATTAATTAAGAAAAGTTTCAAAAAAATAATTTTTCATTTTTTTAGGTTAAGAGAAATATAAAAAGTCAAAAAAATATTTTTTCAGATTTTTCTTAGTTAAATTTGTATTTTTAAGTAATTTAATTAGTTTTAATAGTTTTTAATTCATAGAAAATACAAAAATAATCGAAAAATACAAAAATAGTTTTGAAAATTCTATTTTGTTATTTTAGATTTTTCCAAGTCATAATTTCATTTTTCTAGCTTTATTTCATATTTTCTTGTATTTTAGGTTATTATTTAATAAGTAAAAATAGTTTTTAATTAATAATAATTAATTAAATAGTTATAAAAATAATTTTCTTTTTCTATAAATTTTCTCATATCATTAGGTTTGTAAAAATGTCATTTTCATATTTTTAGGATTAATATTGTTTAAGTTTCACATTTTCTTTTGTACGTAACGTAGTTTTTAATTTAAGTTTTATAAAAACATAAAATCAAAAACATCATTTTAAAAATAGTGATAGCGTTTATTTAATATTTTTTATCCTTTTAATTTTCTTTAATTTGCATTTAAGCCCTTGTAGTTTATGTACTTTTTCTGTAGTTATAATCATTCACAACCTCCTTATCCGTTCAAATCTTCTCGATCACTACACGTTTTGACTATTCTCGCACAGCTCGTTGGGACTTAACGACCTGGGGAAACACTATACTCTCCTGATCTTCATTGCATTTGCTTCTGAGCTGTTTTAAGTTTGTTACGGTTGGCCATTCACAAGTGGCCGGCTTGAGTGATTAAACTTGACGGTTTGGAGCGAATCAATAATACAAATTAGTCACAAGATTTCACATATTTTTATTCATTTTCTCACCTGAAATAACATATATTTTTTCCTTTTTAAGTGTTGGAAATATACAACAACCACCTCGTACCAGTCCAGGTGGAAGATCTCACTCACACCAAGGAGTGTCAAAGAGTGTTGGAAAATGATTTTCACTACTGAGCAAGGAACTTCACAAGATACCATCAGGGGAAGTGCTTGCAACACACGACTACGTTGGCTTGCATGAGACACTTTCCAAAAAGGGACCACACGGTTTAAGGAAGAGCAATAAGTTCCTAGGGCTGCTGCTTAAGTCAAGACGGTTCAAGAACACAGAGGCCAGGGTAGTGCAAATTTTGCTAGGGTTCATTCTCATGTGGAAGATTTACTTACTCTAGTGTCAAGCAACAGATTGGGTGTTATGGCACAAAAGGAGGAGAGACAACAATACATTTAGGTTATGCTAGGGGTAACGACTTACCTGGAAAAAATGGCAGTAGAAAGAAGAATGGTTAAGTCTCAGGTAAATATACGACAACCTACTTATACTCCTCCACATGCTCATATATCTAATATTCAAAGCACACCACAACCTAGCACCAACTCCCACGTTAGCATAACCATGAGCCCAACTCAAAAGGACACCTTGTTGTCACTACTTGGTTCACCCTTTCAGGGTAACACTTGTCACAACCCACCACCAACCCAACCACCCACTGAGCAGGGACACTTAATCAGACTACTTACAAAGGCACTTACTTGGGGGGGTAGGGAGGCACCAACGAATAATTTGAAGAATTTCGTGAAATGTTCAACACAAAAATAATGAAAATTTCAGGCCTCAATAATCAATAGCTCATTGGAGCTTTCATTTTGAGCATGGTAAAAGGTCAATTCTCAAAGAAACTCGACCGTAAACAACCAAAAATCTGGAAAGAATGTCTTGAGTTAGCAAGAGAATTTATCAACTATAGATATTAATCAAGGTTATAAATAGCATGTGGCGTGGTGTGACAGCATAGCCAAGCCTCACACCTTAGAAACTATAGCGAAGCCATATCGTTTTCTAATGCGTAACTTAAAGCGGCACAAAATACTAAAATATTTATAGATTTATATGATTATATCATATTTCAATATATATTGAGTGTATAAAAAAGTGTTATACATAAGAAATTAAGTCACGAAGCTATCCTTGTATTTAATCTTCTTGATGTTTTTTTTAAAAAAAAAACACATTTTCATCGGAGTTAAATTCAAAAAGGCGGCATGCCTCGCATCTTATCGCGCTTTTTCACATGTCATCTCATGGCAAGTCTAGAGTCGACGCCTTGGTCTATTGCGTTACGTGGAGGTCTGTTGAGAATTAAGAGAAAATATTAAGGCGGGAAAAGTTGTTTTGTATTTCAATTTAATTAGAAATGGGTACAATTGTGATATTTATACAAGGAAAAAGCCAAAGTCAAACTATCTAAAATTACAATTACTATATGACTAAGCTACTAATTAACAAGCTACATACTAGAGATTGTTACATTTACATTTCTCTACAATAACATTGACCCTTGAGGTGCATTTTCAGTTTGCTTGGTTGTTGTGACTTGATCACAGACTTCATGTGGTTAACTTTGTATTCTGCATCAGCATGTGTTGAACTAGCTTGAACTTGTGATCCATTTGCAGCTCCTTTAACCCCCCCCCCCACACACACACAAAAGTTGGCATTGTGTAGGGGTCACAAATGCCAAACTTGGACAGACATTGGTAGTGTAGAGCCTGTGGAAAACTAGAAGGGGGGGGGGGGGTTGAATAGTTTTTCCGATTTTAAGTTAGTTTCAAAAACTTTAGATTCGATGTTATGTGAAATCGTATGGATGGAGAGAAAGTATAGATCTATAAGTAATGCAAGTAAAGAAACAAGTAAAGTAAAGGACAGAAATGACACAACCGATTTATAGTGGTTCGGCTACAAGGACACCTTCCTTGCCCTACTCCACTCCCCGAGTCACCTACTCGAAAGTTCAAGCACTATGTCAACAAACTCCTTCAACTCGGCGGAGAAGCCTTCACAATGTCGCTTACACTTTTTTCCGGTACATAGCTAAATACCGAGTCCTTAACACGGAGGACCAAACCAACACTACTATAACACAACAAATATGTGAAATATGAAATACAAGATATTTGCTACAGAAATCTTGTGGAGGAACAAATCAATCAAGGACCCTTTGCTTGGATGACTTGTAGAAGCTCGTGATCTCGCCTTAGAGAAGGACCTATATGAGAATCACAACAAAAGAAAGAAGAACTACTACCTAGATCAAGATATCTGAAGTTAGAAGAATGTAAGAGTATGTGAGAGAGTTTGTAAGAAGAGGGGTGAGTTACAATGAAGAAATGACTCTCTATTTATAGGCAATTTCTTGCTACTATTGCACGGATCCCATGGATCCCTTGCCTAAGGGATCCGTGTAGTGTGAACGGAGGGATCCGTTAGACGTTCCTCTTTATACATGGGTTTTGGGTCATGGATCATGGATCATGGGTCATGGGTCCTAGACTTTTGACCATGGGTATCTAAGTATATACAATGTATCTAAAAGATGCAATGCATCTAGTCAATGGGTAATGGGTTAACTCCATGGGTGATGGATATGCTCCATGGGTATGGGTCATGGTTTATGGTTTTTACCCATCCTAATAAACTATTACAATAAATGAATCATCACAACAATTTATATTAAATGATTATATATGTAGATGATTTATAAAAATACCATGTATCCTTATAATTTTACTTATGATAACATTATATTTGTTATCAACAAAATACAAAGAGATCGCTAAATATTAATAAACGTTTTTACGAATTATTTGTATTAACAATCTCCCCCATTTTGTTGATGACAAAACATAATGTTATGATGAGTAAAACTTAAGATTAGATGTATGTTTTGAAAGCATAAGTTTTACTTCTTCTTCCCCTTTTTGTCGAAACAAAAAGTGACCCTAATGAAGAAATAAGGTGTGGAAAAATAGTATAGTCCATGTATCTTTAACTACCCTTGAAGGTAGCTCCCCCTAGAATTGGGCGTCAAGTGAGAAAATACAAAAGCCTACAAAGAAAAAGTTAGTAGTAACATGCAATATAATCTTGTGATTGACGAGAAATAAGATGGAGAACCAAGGTATGTAAACAAAGCCTTGTAATAAAATAACAAAGTGTAGTGGTATATATGCCACATACAAACATGTAAAACTAAGAACAAGGTTTGTTCTTTAAAATTACTCAAAAAGAAAAACTAGAGAAAATAGTAATATCATTCCTTCCATGCTTTCATTAGGTTATTGATGGAGGTTTTGGTAAGTGATGATGTTGATGCGATCAAGGATGTGGTTAAGTATGAATCGCATCTCTTCCCTACTTTCCATTGCAAGTTCCCTAGTGGATTGGCAATGTTAACAATGTAAATGATGTGGGTAATGTGTGCGGAAGGTTTCCGAGTTAGTTTGATTTGTGGGATGCGGAAGATGTGGTGGAAAAGTTGGAAAATATGGATCAAAGTCCGGAATGTTTGAAAGCGGTGGTGGAAAAGAAACTAGATGCTCTTGCAAGATAATGGGAGCTAAAGGTGGTAAAGTTACAAGGTCTTTGTAAATTGTGTTTGGAGATGTATGAGGTGTTAAAAAGACTAGTTCTTTTGGGTTGATTTGTTGGGATATTTTTGGAGTTTTAAGGAGCTCTAATAGAGTGACTTTAGGTGGAGACTTAATAGGTGATGATCGTGGTGTGCTTTTTGGAGATGAGGGAGGTGCTACTATGGAACCATTTGGTGGTGAATGAGTAGTTGGTGATGAACTATTTGACAATGTTTTGGTTAAACAACAAGGCCGGATGCTAATCCGTGTGGTTTTTCTAGATTTGGGTGGTGGCACTACGGAAGGTGGCAGGATAAATTTTTGGATTTCTTGAAGAGGATTGTTTGCACTAGGTGATTCATCAATGTTGGAAGATCTTTTGGATGACATGATGATGGTTGTTTGAAAGGTTGAGAGTGATGAAGATGCAAGCATTTTGGTAACCTTATTTATAGAGAAAATAATGCATTGTAATGAATGCTTGACCCAAAATGTGGACTAAAATGTAATGATTTGATATGAATTTAAGGCATGTGATCATGAGAACACAAGCATTAAGTAACATACTCATTAGTAAAAATGATAAAAAGATGAAAATATAAAGGTTTTTAGCCAAAGTGAGAAAAATAGAAGATAATTTCAGCTTCTGTCTCACAGATCCCATGGATCCTTCCCTTGAGGGAACCGTCCAGCGTTAATGCTGGGATCCATGGTATTGGTGACTCGGGCAGCTTAAAATTTTCCTTTTAGAAACATTTGTGCCTAGTGTGTGCCTATATGTAAAACATTTGGAGTTGCGGTTATCTCGACTCCTAAAAAAAAAGAAAAAATAGACTAGAAGTGAAAAAGCATACTATTATGAGAGATAACCCGAGTTCTCCTAATTCATTGTTGCTTAAATGAATGTACCCGAAAACACATATTAGTTATGAGTTTCCTTTAGCATTCAAAAGACATGAGATGCAATGAAAACGGGTTTATACTTTGTATTAATAATGAAAAAGAGGTTTGTCCTAAACGTGAGAAATACCTTTTATAAAAATGATACAGGAAGAAGTATATTTTAGAAAACATTTCAAAAAAGTTTCTTGTTTGAAGAAAACGTTTATTTTTTAGAAAAAAAAATAAGTATGAAATTACGTGTTGTAAATAAAACTTACCTTGGGGTTTGAAAATTCTCGTATTGTTTTGTGAGTTGTGTGTGAAATAGAGATCCTAGACTAAGAAAAGAAGAAGGCTAGCGTTTACATACCTTGTAGAGTTTAAAAACAAATTACGACGATTGTTCCATGAGACCAAGACCAAGACGAAGCAAGTTGAATTGTTCCCACTTCAACGGTTTGGTGAGGACGTCGGCTATGTTGTCTTCGGATGCTAACTTCTCAATAGAGATGTTCCCCTTTTGAACATTGTCTCTTAAGAAGTGATGACAGATCTCTATATGCTTGGTGCGAGAGTGCAACACCGGATTCTTGCTTAAGTCGATGGCGCCTTTGTTGTCACATAGAATGGCTATGTCACTTAGATAAATGTCGTAGTCAACTAACGCTTGTTTCATCCATAGTGCTTGTTGGCATGCTTTGCCGGCGGAGACATATTCGGCTTCGGTTGTTGATATGGCCAATGTCGTTTGCTTCTTCGAAAACCAAGATGTTAAACAACATCCCATAAAAGTACATACACCACTTGTACTCTTTCGGTCAACATAATCACCTGCATGGTCAGAATCTGCATATACAATTGTTTCTACCCCCGTACCCTTAGGATACCATAATCCTAATTGAGTCGTACCCTTAATGTATCTAAATATTCTTTTGACCGCTTCTAGATGTGATGTTTTAGGATCTTCTTGAAACATACCACATAGACAAACACTAAACTTGATATCCGGCCGACTAGCCGTAAGATAGAGAAGACTACCAATCATGCCACGGTACTTTGGGTTATCAACGGATTCACCGTCTTCATCTTTTGTAAGTTTAGTGTCGGATTACATTGGTGTTCTTATGGGTTTTGAATCTTCTAAAACAAATTTCTTTAACGTCTCTTTTATGTATTTAGATTGGTTAAAGAAGATACCATCTTCTACTTGTTTGATTTGTAGACCAAGAAAGAAACTTAGTTCTCCCATCATACTCATTTCAAACTCTTCATGCATGATTTTGGAGAAATCATCACACATGTCTTGACAAGTAGATCCGAATATAATATCATTCACGTATATTTGAACAATAATTATATGTGATTTCTTTTTCTTAGTGAAAAGTGTATTATAAACTAATCCCATGGTGTAGTTGTTTTTGATTAAAAATGACTTAAGTCTATCATACCAAGATTTTGGAGCTTGTTTAAGACCGTAAAGAGCTTTCTTTAATTTATACACATGTTTAGGTTTTGAAATCGATAAAGGAGGTGAGCTACATAAACTTCTTCATTAATAAAACCATTTAGAAAAGCACTTTTAACATCCATTTGAAAAAGCTTAAGATCATTAGCACAAGCATAAGCAAGAAGTATTCTTATAGACTCTAATCTAGCCACAGGGGCAGAGGTCTTATCAAAGTCTATTCTTTCTTGTTGATTATACCCTTGGGCAACGAGTCTAGCTTTGTTTCTAGACACTACACCATTTGCATCTAACTTGTTTTTATATACCCATTTGGTTCCTATTAGGGTTTGATTACTAGGTGGAGGGACAAGTGTCCAAACATCATTAGAAACAAATTGATTTAACTCTTCTTGCCCAACTTTCATCTTTTATGGCTTCTTGTGTATTCTTAGGTTCTATGGTTGAGATAAAACAAAATAGATTACTTTGGTTTTGGACTTGAGACCTTAAGGTTCTTTCATTTAACTTTCCTATGACCTTATCTACGGGATGATCTTTAAACTCTTTAATATTGGTGATTTCATTGTTTATTGGTTCATCTTCTTTGTTTGTAAATTTCTTTATTTCTATGGCTTCACTTTCGACTATCTCGTCATCGACAAGAGGTAGGGTAGGTTTAGGTGGGCTCTCATCAAATTTTACGTTTAATGACTCTTCAACCTTCATTGTTTCTTTATTTAATATAACATAAGCTTTGCTATTAGGAGAGTAACCTAAAAAGATACCTTCGGTTGATTTAGGATCAAATTTAGTTAGGTAATCTTTAGTATTAAGTAGAAAATATTTGCTACCAAAGACTCTAAAGTGTTCTAATGTAGGCTTTTTGCCTCGAAGTAACTCGTATGGAGTTTTACCTAAAAATGGTCTAATTAAGACTCGGTTAAGTATGTACGTTGATGTATCAACGACCTTTACCAAAACTTTTGAGATATAGATTGCTCATTTAACATGGTGCGACTCATTTCTTGTAGGGTTCTATTTTTCCTTTCAACTACCCCATTCGATTGTGGAGTGCGAGGCCGAGAAGTTGTGAGTAATAGCATTAGCGTCACAAAAGCTCAAATTGCACTTCATTATCGAATTCCCTACCGATCCGTTCTAATAGACACTATATGACTTCCTAGTTGTCTTTGGATTTTCTTACTTAATATTTCCAAGTAATCGAACGTTTAAGTTTTATTCTTTAAAAATTTAGTCCATGTGTACCTAGAGTAATCATCCACTATGACCAAAGTATAGTAGTTACCTCCATAACTTTGAATAGCGGATTGACCAAATAAATCCATGTGAAGTAGTTCTAGACACTTAGTAGTAGAGACCATATTTTTAGCTTTGTGACTAGCATGGACTTGTTTTCCTACGTTACAAGCATCACAAACGTGTTGTTCATATTTTAATTTTGGTAGATCTCTTACTAGATCTTTGGATGATAGCGATTGAAGAAGTCGCATATTGGCTTGACCCAATCTTCGATGCCATAAGGTCGAAGTATAATCCATAGAAGTAAGACAAAGTTTGTCTTTAGGTTCATTACCGATTTTAATGACATAGACTCCATGTTTTCTAATTCCTCTTCCTATAGTGATACATTTTTTAATATCTTACTATCGGTTTCATTAAAAAGTACGTTACACTTCTTGTCACATATTTGTCCTATACTTAGAAGGTTAAAGTTTAGGTTTTCTACGTGACACACATCGTTAATGGTTAGAGATTTGTTAGAAATCGTACCTTTACCGATGATTTTTCTTTTGCTATTTCCAAATACCACATTTCCACCATTGAAGGATTCATATGTGGAAAATAAATCTTTATTACCGGTCATGTGCCTCGTGCACCCGCTATCCTTGATCCATTCATCCGGATCTAGGTCGACCTTTAAGCACACCTCATTTGAATCATTTGCCATGAGACAAATATCTTCGTCCTCCTCCTCGCTCATTCCCCACGAGCTACTCACGAATGCTTTTTGTTCGTCACATTTGGGACACTCACTAATGAAGTGATTAGGGTCCCCACATTTAAAATAAGCGCGTTCATCCCTTGCTTTCTTGTTGTCTTTGCCTTTCCGGAACCCCTTCTTGTCGTCATATGGTTGCTTGACATATCTTCCCTTTCTTCTAAAGAACTTCTTGAAATCCCTTACCGCCATGGCATACTCTTCGTCATCACTATCCGAAGAAGAGTTTTCTTCATCGCTTGAGATCTTCTTGGCTTTTAAGGCAAGAGATTTGTGCTTCTCCTTCTTCTCTTTTGAGGCTTCAGAATCTTTAGCGAGGACAAGCTCATAGACCTTTAGGTTGCCTATGAGTTCATCGAGGGTGAGGATTGACAAGTCTTTTGATTCTTCGATTGAAGTCACCTTAGATCTCCACATGGATGGAAGTTCCCTTAGATATCTCCTACATGATTACGACTAGAGAAAGACTCATCAAGTGCTTGTAATGATGTAATTATAGTATTAAAGTTAGCAAAAGAGTGATCTATAGTATCCTCATCCGATATTGAAATTTTTTCATATTGTTGAACAAACAAATCTATTTTATTGTTTTTAACTTGTTGATTTCCTTGATGAGTTACAACTAAAGAATTCCAAATTTCTTTAGAGGTTTTAAGCATGGAAATTCTTTCGAATTCCTTTTTGGGTAATGCATTGTATAAAACCATTTTAGCTTCACTATTTTTGAAAGCTTTTCTTATGATCATCGGTGAGTTGATCATGAGGTGTGTTTACTAAATTTCCGGTTTCATCTTTTGTAGTGGCTTAAAAACGGCCTTCAACAATGATGTACCAAAGATCAATATCTTTTGACTTCACATACGTTTCGAATCTATTTTTCTAATAAATAAAACCATTAGTTTCAAGTAGTGGAGGTCGTTGCATAGATTGCCATTCTTTATAATTTTCAGAACCCATAGTGATCGAAAAGTTTTTAAAATACTATTTACTTTAAAACTTTTGTAAGCTTAGCTCTTGATGCCAATTGTGGAAAACTAGAAGGGGGGGTTGAATAGTTTTGCCAATTTTAAGTTAGTTTCAAAAACTTTAGATTCGATGTTATGTGAAATCGTATGGATGGAGAGAAAGTATAGATCTATAAGTAATGCAAGTAAAAAACAAGTAAAGTAAAGGACAGAAATAACACAACCGATTTATAGTGGTTCGGCTACAAGGACACCTTCCTTGCCCTACTCCACTCCCCAAGTCACCTACTCGAGAGTTCAAGCACTATGTCAACAAACTCCTTTAACTCGGCGGAGAAGCCTTCACAACGTCGCTTAAACTTTTTCCCGGTACAAAGCTAAATACCGAGTCCTTAACACGGAGGACCAAACCAACACTACTATAACACAACAAATATGTGAAATATGAAATACAAGATCTTTGCTACAGAAATCTTATGGAGGAACAAATCAATCAAGGACTCCTTGCTTGGATGAATTGTAGAAGCTCGTGATCTCGCCTTAGAGAAGAACATATATGAGAATCACAACAAAAGAAAGAAGAACTACTATCTAGATCAAGAGATCTGAAGTTAGAAGAATGTATGAGTATGTGAGAGAGTTTGTAAAAAAAGGGGTGAGTTACAATGAAGAAATGGCTCTCTATTTATAGGCAATTTCTTGCTACTGTTGCACGAATCCCACAGATCCCTTGCCTGAGGGATCCATCTAGTGTAAATGGAGGGATCCGTGAGACGCTCCTCTTTATCTGTGGGTTATGGGTTATGGGTTATGGGTCATGGATCATGAGTCATGGGTCCTAGACTTTGGACCATGGGTATCCATGTAGATACAATGTATCTAGAAGATGCAATGCATCTAGTCAATGGGTTATGGGTTAACTCCATGGGTTATGGATATGCTCCATGGGTATGGGTCATGGGTTATGGTTTTTATCCATCCTAATAAACTATTACAATAAATGAATCATTACAACAATTTATATTAAATGATTATATATGTAGATGCTTTACAAAAATAACATGTATCATTATAATTTTACTTATGATAACATTATATTTGTTATCAACAAAACACAAAGAGATCGCTAAATATTAATAAATATTTTTACGATTTATTTGTATTAACAGAGCCTTTGGAATACCCTTACTCAAAACATCATCAACTTGCAGTATTTTAGGAACAAAAATTGGGAGTACTTGGGTGTTTTTTATCTTGTCTCTAACAAAGTGGTAGTATATCTCAATATGCTTAGTACTTGCATGATGAATAGGATTAGAAGCAAGTGCTATGGTAGATGGATTATCACAGTAGATGGGAATTGGATTGGGAACTTGTAAATTGAGATCTTTGAAGAGACATTGTAACCAAGTTAGCTCACATGTGTAATCAGCAAGAGTTCTATATTATGCTTCAGTGGAGCATCTTGAACAAAGGTTTGCTTCTTTGAAGTCCAAGAGATTAAACAAGATCCTAAGAACACTGCATATCCTGTAACTTTTCTTTTGGAAACAAGACAAGATGGCCAATCACTATCACAATAAGCGTTAAGTAAAGATTGTTGGTTGTTGGAAAGTAAAGACCTTGACAAGGAAATAATTTGACATATCTTAGAACTCTAAGTAAAGTTTTCATGTGAGTAGTTCTAGGAGCTTGAGAGAACTTGCTTAGTAGTAGAGCTGCAAATGATACGGCTGGTCTGGTGATGGTTAAGTAGATGAGATTTCCAACTAATGTTCTATAGTGAGAAGGATCTTGAAGTAGCTTACCATAAGTCTGATTGAGACTAACAACAAGATCAACAGGAGTAGTGACTAGTTTATCATTATGCACATTTCCACATTTGAGGAGTTCAAGAGCATACTTTCTTTGAGACATAAGCAATCTATGAGAGTTTCTTAGGATTTCAATCTCCAAATAGTAGTGAAGTGGACCAAGATCCTTGATGCTGAATTGATTGTGTAGTTGTTGTTTGATGAGGTGTAATGTATGTTGATGGTTGCCAGCAAGTAAGATGTCATCCACATAGATGAGAAGGGTTGTGAAGTGAGTTCCTTTGGTGAATGTGAAGAGGAAAGTGCCTACAAAACTTTGTTGGAAACTAAGTGAGAGAAGAAATGTGGTCAGTTTGTGAAACCATTGTCTATTTTCTTGCGTGAGACCATAGAGGGACTTGGTGAGTTTTCAAACTGTGTTGGGTGGAAGGTTAGATTGAGCATAGCCTTATGGTAGAGTCATATAGACCTCTTCTTGTAGATCCCCATGGAGGAAAGCATTATTGATATCCAGCTAATCATTGTACCAGTTATTATGTGTTGCCACTGCAAGTAGAGCTCTGACACTGACCATCATAGTTACAGGGGCAAAGATCTCGTAGTAAATTCCTTCTTTCTTAGCGTAACTTTTAGCTACCAATCTTGGCTTGTATCATTCAGTAGTGCCATCTACATGAAATATTATCTTATACACCCATTTATAGTGGATAGGAATCTTACTAGGAGGAAGTAGAATGAGCTCCCATGTGTGATTGGTCTCCAAAGCCTGAAGTTCTTTGTTCATTACCCATACCAATCTTGAGTCTTTAGATGCTTGAGCATAGTATCACACCCCCAAAATATCACAGCGCAAAGGGTAACCGGGGGCGTGAATTCATATCACAAATTCACTAAGTTATAAAGAACGACCTCTATATGAGTCGTTTGAAAATACACGTTTAATCTCATCAATAAGGTTTTACAAGACAATATTTCAAGAATCCACAACTAGAAATTTTAAAAGTAATAAATAAATCTTCAAAATGACGAGACCGCGAAAATGTGACGCTAGTAATGATGCTCCAGATGCAAACCATGCAATCGTGTCTAAGGACCTAAGAAATACATGTTAAAACGTCAACAACAATGTTTGTGAGTTTATAGGTTTAAGTATGTAAAAGTAGTGTGAACCATAAGATTTAATGTTTGTTTAACCATTACGTTCGGTCCTGAACAATTAATGGTTTGACCGTACATTCGATTGCAATTGGTTGATCGATACATTCGGTCATGTATGTACATAGCAGTTTGGCCAGTTCATGCAGTTATGTAGGCATAATCGTTTAAAGTACTTGTGGTCATATTTAAAAGTAAGTAGTGTATTCTCACCCTGAGTATTTCAAAACGAATAGTAAAAAGGGGCTATAAAACTCACCTTAAACAAATGATAAATATCGGTAAATGAGTGGTGGTACGCAAATCGAGGTAAAAACTCTAACCGTAACTATTAGAATAATAAGGTGCTTTAGGTCGTATACATGTTATGTATGATATGCATATGTGTTTTATAGACTTTTATCACCAATACATGTTTGCGTTTAAGTTATATAAGAAAAATAATGGTTTGCGTCAAGTTTAATAAATTGTATTATATTTCAACAGCTTCAAAAATTGACTTTTTGTCCAACTTTAACGGTCTGTAACTTCTTCGTTTTTTATAACATTTTTAACCAATTCTAATTCGTGCATAAAGTGGCTGTGAATACTGCATAAGTGCTTCCCTAACCCGACACCCTAAACGGACTCTATCATCACTTAAATCGACCTTCAAGTAAGTGGGTCGGGCTGTTTTCGACAAAACGGGCAGTTTTTGGTCAACTTTGAAAGGCTTTAAAATTTTCATTATAACTCCGTCTGACTCGATTATGAACTTTTTGAAAACTAGGTCACGAGTACTACAAAAGACTCCTTGTGCAAAATTTTCCAGTTCGGACTCTTGACCCATGTAGAACAGCTCACAACATGCTCACTCAAAAATATTCAGCCCGACACATTTTTACCCAGTTTCTGCACTTAATTATATATTTCATCGAAACTTCTTATAGTCGTAATTTATTCGTTATAGTTCCGTTTTTAGTCATTCAAGCGGCCACGGAAAGCTTATTAAGTGTGTTTTCTATTTTTCTAATCCATTATTGCAAATCTCAAACCCATTTTTCCAGATTTCGCTATTTAGGACAGCTAACACATTACTTTATAAATTTACACTTAAAACCTATTTTTCCATTTTCCACAATCAACACTATCACCAATTCACCCCTAAATTCTAACTTACTCCCAAAACTTCAGTATAATTTATCTATAACCATAATAACATATTTTTACCACTAACTTTAATAAAATCTCAAGAACACATAAAATAATACTTTTAACACATAAAATCACACTTTTACTCCTTTTCTTTTAGACAACAATATACTCACACAAATAAAACTTGATGATAAATGATATATATAAACGATATATAAATGTAAATGAATGAAATAAGATGAGTTGAGGTGTGCTTACAAAAATGATGATGAACATGAGGTCAAGAACACTAACTAATCACTAATAACTCAAATACTTGCAAGTAACCAAATTATCAAACCTAACTTATATACATTTTTTTGAGAACCCTTGCTAATAACCAATAAGCACTTACACAATTTCCTTGAAACTTTAAAATAACTAGAAACTTAATAACCCTAAACCTTTCTTCTTGAATACCTTATAACCCTGTAGGAGTAGGAGCCAGCTAATCCCTCTATCAGTCTAACCCCGCGAACTTGAACAAAATCAAAAATAGAAATTTTGTGTGTGAATGTATTGTGGTCGTGGGTTTGAGGAACGAGAACAAGAGAGATTTTTGTGTTTTGATGAAATGAATATATGTTGTAGTTAGTTGTTTATAAAGAGGAAAAAAGTGGATTAGTTAGTGAATGATGACTAGGGGGAGATAAGGAAGGGGATATAAATTTTTGTAGTTTAGTGTGTTTTAACATGTAAGTGGTAAGATTTTTAGGATAGTGTTTTGGGATTTTGGGAATTACTAGTTTGATTAATGAATGTTAGAGATAGATAAGGTGCTAGTGGATGGTTTGTGTAAGTAAGTATGTTGGTGGGGTTTAATTGTGTAAGTATTGTGGAAAACTAGAAGGGGGGGTTGAATAGTTTTGCCGATTTTAAGTTAGTTTTTAAAAACTTTAGATTCGATGTTATGTGAAATCGTATGGATGAAGATAAAGTATAGATCTAAGAGTAATGAAAGTAAATAAAGTAAAGCAAGGAAAGAAATGACACAACCGATTTATAGTGGTTCGGCTACAAGGACACCTTCCTGCCCTACTCCACTCCCGAGTCACCTACTCGAGAGTTCAAGCACTATGTCAACAAACTCCTTCAACTTGGCGGAGAAGCCTTCACTGGCGTTGCTTACACCTTTTCCGGTACAAAGCTAAATACCGAGTCCGTAACACGGAGGACCAAACCAACACAACTATTACACAACAACTATGTGAAATATCAAGTACAAGATCTTTGCTACAGAAATCTTGTGGAGGAACAAATCAATCAAGGACCCCTTGCTTGGATGACTTGTAGTAAGCTCGTGATCTCGCCTTAAAGAAGGACCTATATGAGAATCACAATAGAAGAAAGAAGAACAACTCTCTAGATCAAGTGATCTTTTGTTAGAAGAGAATGAGAGTATATGAGAGAGTTAGTAAAAAGAGGGGTGAAGAGAAATGAAGAAATGGCTCTCTATTTATAGGCAAAATCTTGCCACTGTTCCACGGATCCCTCCCTTAAGGGATCCGTCTAGTGTAAAGCTAGGGATCCGTGGGACACTCCTTTTTGCCCATGAGTTTTTTGGTTATGGGTCATGGGTTATGGGTTGGTCCATGGGTATTTCATTAGATACAATGTATCTAATAGATGCAATGCATCTAGTCAAATGGATATGGGTCAATACCATGGGTTATGGATATGCTCCATGGGTTGTGATTTTTTACCCATCCTAATAAACTATTACAACAAATGATTTATTTCAACAATTTGTATTAAATGACTATATGTAAATGCTTTACAAAAATAACATGTATCCTTATAATTTTACTTATGATAACATTATATTTGTTATCAACAAAACACAAAGAGATCGCTAAATATTAATAAACATTTTTACTGTTTATTTGTATTAATAATCTCCCCCTTTTTGTTGATGACAAAACATAATGTTATGATGAGTAAAACTTAAGATTAGATATATGTTTTGAAAGCCAACCTAAGTTTTACTTCTTCTCCCCCTTTTTGTCGAAACAAAAAGTTAACCCAACGAAGAAATAAAAGTTGGAAAAATAGTTCACGTATCGCTTACTCCCCCTAGATTGGGGCGTCAAGTGAGAAAAGAAAAAAAATCCTACAAAGAAGGGGTTAGTAGTAACATGCATATATAATCTTGTGATTGACGAGAATCAAGATTGGGAGCCAAGGTATGTAAACAAGGCCTTGTAATAAAACAACAAAATGTAGTGGTATTTATGCCACATACAAGCATGTAAAAGTAAGAACAAGACTTGTTCTTAAAAATGACTCAAAAGAAAAATAATAAAAATAAAAATTGTAATAATGATTCATTCCATGCTTGCATAAGGTTATGGATGGAGGTTTTGATGAGTAATGATATTGATGCGATCAAGAATGAGGTTGAGTATGACTCGCATTTCTTCTCTAATTTCTATTGCAATATCCCTAGTGGATTGGAAATGTTCACAATGTAAGTGATGTGGGTAACGAGTGCGGAAGTTTTCCGAATGACTTTGATTTGTGAGATGCGGAAGTTGTGGTGGAAAAGATTGAAAAAGCGGATCAAAGTCCGGAATGTTCGGAAGTGGTGGTAGAAAAGAACCTAGATGTTCTTGTAATAAGATAGGGGCTAAGGGTGGTGAGGTTTCAAGGTCTTTGTAAACTGTGTTTGGAGAAGTGGGAGGTGTTAAAAAGACTATTTCTTTTTGTTTTGGTTGTTGAGATCTTGTTGGAGTCTTAAGGAGTTCCAAAAGAGTGACCTTAGGTGGTGAGTTGATGGGTGATGAAGTTGGTGTACTTGTTGGTGATGAAGGAGGTGCTATAATGGAAGCATCTTGTGGTGGGGTAGTGGTTGGTGATGAGCCATTCGATGATGGTTTTGCTAAGCAACAAGGTCGGATGCTAATCCGTGCGGATTTCCTAGATTTTGATTGTGGTATTTTGGAAGGTGGGAGGACAAAATTTTGGATTTCTTGAAAGGGATTGTTTGCACTAGGTGATTCATCTAAGTTGGAGGATCTTTTGGAAGACATGGTGGTGTTTGTTTGTGAGGATGAGATGAATATGCAAGCATTTTGGGAATCCTACTTATAGAAAAATAATGCATTGTAATGAATTCTTGACCCAAAATGTGGATTAAAATATAATGATTAGATATGAATTTAAGGCATGTGATCATGAGAAAACAAGCATTAAATCACATACTCCAAAACAAATAAAGATAAATGATGAAAGTATTGAAGTTTTCACCCAAAGTGAGAAAAATAGAAGATAAAACTAGCTTCTGTCTCACGGATCCCACGGATCCTTCCCTTGAGGGATCCGTCCAGCATTAAGGCTGTGATCCGTGGTACTTGTGATTCAGGTTGCTCAAAATTTTATTTTTGAAAAAATTTGTGCCTAGTGTGTGCTTATATGCAAACCATTTGGAGTTGCGGTTATCTCGACTCAAGAAAAGAAAAGAAAAATAAACTAGAAGTGAAAAAGCACACTATTATGTGAGATAACCCGAGTGCTCCTAATTCATTGTTGCTTAAATGAATGTACCCGAAACACATATTAGTTATGTGCCTCTTTAGCATTTCAAAAGACATGAGATGCAATAAAAGCGGGTTTTACTTTGTATTAATAATGAAAAGCGATTTGTCCTAGGCGTGAGAAATGGCTTTGTGAAATTGATACGGAAGAGGTATCTTTTAGAAAACATTTTGAAAAGAGGTTTCTATGTGTGAATAAAGACGTTTATCCTTTGAAAAATAAAATGTGTATGTAATTACGTGTTTGCAACTTGTACTTATCTTGAAAAATAAGAGAAAACTATGAGTTATAAGTGAAAACTTATCTTGGGTTTTAAAAATTCCCGTATTGCTTGTGAGTCGTGCATGAAATAGAGATCCTAGACTCAGAAAAAGGAAGGCTATTGTTTACATACCTTGTAGAGTTTAAAAAAGATTTACGAAGATTGTTCCATGAGACCAAAACCAAGAAGAAGTAGGTTGAATTGTTCCCGCTTCAACGGTTTGGTGAGGACGTCGGCTATGTTGTCTTCGGACGCTACCTTCTCAATAGAGATGTTCCCCTTTTGAACATTGTTTCTTAAGAAGTGATGACGAATCTCTATATGCTTTGTGCGATAATGTAATACCGGATTCTTGCTTAAGTCTATGGCACCTTTGTTGTCACAGAGAATGGCTATGTCACTTAAATGAATGTCGTAGTCAACTAACGCTTGTTTCATCCATAGTGCTTGTTGGCATGCTTTCACGGCGGAGACATATTCGGCTTCGTTGTTGATATTGCTAATGCCGTTTGTTTCTTTGAGAACCAAGATGTTAAACAACATCCCATAAAAGTACATACCCACTTGTACTTTTTCGGTCAACATAATCACTGCATGGTCGAATCTGCATATACAATTGTTTCTACTCCGCACCTTAGGATACCATAATCCTAATTGAGTTGTACCCTTAATGTATCTAAATATCCTTTTGACGGCTTCTAGATGTGACGTTTTAGGATCTTCTAGAATTATAGCACATAGACAAACACTAAACATGATATTCGGTCGACTAGCCGTGAGGTAGAGAAGACTACCAATCATGCCACGATATTTTGTGTTATCAACGGATTCGCCGTCTTCATCTTTTGTGAGTTTGGTGTCGGATGACATTGGTGTCCTAATTGGTTTTGACTCTTCTAAGCCGAATTTCTTTAACATCTCCTTAATGTATTTAGATTGATTAAAGAAGATACCATATTCTACTTGTTTGATTTGTAGACCAAGAAAGAAACTAAGTTCTCCCATCATACTCATTTCGAACTCATCATGCATGATTTTAGAGAAATCATCACACATGTCTTGACAAGTAGATCCAAATATAATATCATCTACATATATTTGAACAATGATTATATGTGACTCCTTTTTCTTAGTAAAAAGTGTGTTATCAACTAACCCCATGGTGTAGTCGTGTTTGATTAGGAACCACTTGAGTCTATCATACCAAGCTTTTGGAGCTTGTTTAAGACCGTAAAGGGCTTTCTTTAGCTTATACACATGTTTAGGTTTTTTAAAATCGATGAAGCCCGGAGGTTGAGCTACATATACTTCTTCATTAATAAAACCATTTAGAAAAGCACTTTTGACATCCATTTGATAAAGCTTAAGATCATTAGCACAAGCATAAGCAAGAAGTATTCTTATAGCCACGGGGGCATAGGTCTCATCAAAGTCTATTCTTTCTTGTTGATTATACCCTTGGGCAACGAGTCTAGCTTTGTTTCTAGACACTACACCGTTTGCATCTAACTTGTTTTTATATACCCATTTGGTTCCTATTATGGTTTGATTACTAGGTGGAGGGACAAGTGTCCAAACATCGTTAGAAACAAATTGATTTAACTCTTCTAGCATAGCCATTACCCAACTTTCATCTTTTATGGCTTCTTGTGTATTCTTAGGTTCTATGGTTGAGACAAAACAAAATAGGATACTTTGGTTTTGGACTTGAGACCTTAAGGTTCTTTCGTTTAACTTTCCTATGACCTTATCTACGGGGTGATCTTTGGACTCTTTAATATTTATGATTTCATTACTTAAAGGTTCTTCTTCTTCATTTATCTTTCTCTTTATTACAATAGCTTCACTTTCAACAATCTCGTCATCGACAAGAGGTGGAGTGAGTTTGGGTGGACTTTCATCAAATTTTACATTTAATGACTCTTCTACCTTCATTGTTTCTTTATTTAATATCACGCAAGCTTTGCTATTAGGAGAATATCCTAAAAAGATACATTCGGTTGATTTAGGATCAAATTTAGTAAGGTAATCTTTAGTGTTAAGAAGAAAGCATTTGCTACCAAAGACTCTAAAGTGATCTAACGTAGGCTTTTTGCCTCGAAGTAACTCGTATGGAGTTTTACCTAAAATTGGTCTAATTAAGACTCGATTAAGTATGTATGTTGAGGTATCAACGGCATTGCACCAAAACTTTTGAGGTATAGATTGCTCATTTAGCATGGCGCGACTCATTTCTTGTAGGGTTCTATTCTTTCTTTCAACTACCCCATTCGATTGTGGAGTGCGAGGAGCCGAGAAGTTGTGAGTAATACCATTAGTATCACAAAAAGCTCCAAATTGCACTTCATTATCGAATTCCCTACCATGATCCGTTCTAATAGACACTATAGGACATCCTAGTTGTCTTTGGATTTTCTTACTTAATATTTCAAAATGATTGAATGTTTCAGTTTTGTTCTTTAAGAATTTAGTCCATGTGTACCTAGAATAATCATCCACTATAACCAAAGTGTAGTAGTTGCCTCCATAACTTTGGATAGCGGATGGACCAAATAAATCCATGTGTAGTAACTCTAGATACTTAGTTGTAGACACCATGTTTTTAGCTTTGTGACTAGAATGGACTTGTTTTCCTATGTTACAAGCATCACAAAAGTGATGTTCATATTTTAATTTCGGTAGATCTCTTACTAGATCTTTGGATGATAGCGATTGAAGAAGTCGCATATTGGCATGACCCAATCTTCGATGCCATAAGGTCAAGTGTCATCCATAGAGGTAAGACAAAGTTTGTCTTTAGGTTCATTAAAATTTTAATGACGTAGACTCCATGTTTCCTAATTCCTCTACCTATGGTGATGCTGTTTTTAATATCTTACTACTGGTTTGGTAAAAAGTACATTGCACTTTTTATCACATATTTGTCCTATACTTAAGAGGTTAAAGTTTAGGTTTTCTCGTAACACACATCGTTAATGGTTAGAGATTTGTTAGAAATCGTACCTTTACCGATGATTTTGCTTTTCTATTTCCAAACACCACATTTCCTCCATTGAAGGATTCATATGTGGAGAATAGATCTTTATTGCCGATCATGTGCCTCGTGCACCCGCTATCCTCGACCCATTCATCCGGATCTAGGTCGACCTTTAAGCACACCTAAAAACAATTACCTCAAAGTTTGGTCCCCATTTGTTCATGGGTCCATTAGTGTTAAACATTCCATTCATGTTAGACATGTATGGATAAGGTGAATATGCATTCCATGGTGCAAAGTTTTGAAATGGAAAACCATTTTGCATATTTGGGTTCCATCCCATTTGATGGTTACTTCTCGGGTAAACATTATTAGGTCTCCTAGATGTGTGTTTCTTACAAAACTTTGATTATATCATTTGGGTGGTTGTCTAATGGTAATATGAGTTGGTTTCTTCTTATTAACGATGACAAAATCAGTTCTAGAAGAGGAAGCTATGTTATTACCACTGTTTACTTCAGCAGACCCACGGATCCCTGGTTGTACACTAGCCGGTTCCCTTTTTGTGGGATCCGTGGGATCCGCCACAACAGTGGCTTGTTTTTCTATTGCTTTTACGAATTGTGTTTCTTTGTTTTCACTAGTTGACGCATTAGATTGCTGAATACCTAAACCTTTTTGGTTGTTTCCTGTTTTAACATTATCTAATATCATATCTAGAGTATTAGTACTCATTCTAGCAATTTTAGAATCTAGTTGATCAACTAGTGTTTGAAGTTGAACGCAAAGTTCACATTCGCCACTTGCTATCTTGCCCTTTTCTAGACGTTTCAATTTTGCCCTTAACTCTATGACTTCCTTATCTAAACGTTGGTTTTGATTTTCAAAACTTGTTTTGTTGATTACTTTAAGCTAATTTTGCAAAGTTTATCATATTCATTATGCAATGAGTCATCATCTATTGATGAGCTACTATAGTATTTGTGACATACCTCGTCATTTGCCATGAGACAAATTCTTCGTCCTCCTCCTCGCTTATTCCCCACGAGCCGCTCACGAATGCCTTTTGATCATTGCGTTTGGGACACTTACTAATAAAGTGGTTTGGGTCCCCACATTTAAAGAAAGCACGATCATCCCTAGGCTTCTCGTCCTCTTTGCTTTTCCGGAATCCTTTCTTGTCGTCATACGGTTGTTTGACGTATCTTCCCTTCCTTCTAAAGAACTTTTTGAAGTCCCTTACCGCCATGGCATACTCCTCGTCATCACTATCCGAAGAGGAGTTCTCTTCATCACTTGAGTTTTTCTTGGCTTTGAGTGCAAGAGATTTGTGCTTCTCTTTCACCTTTGAGGCTTCAGAATCCTTAGCAAGGACAAGCTCATAGACCTTTAAATTGCCTATGAGTTCATCAAGGGTGAGGATTGTCAAATCTTTTGACTTTTCGATTGCCGTCACCTTAGATCTCCACTTTGATGGAAGTACCCTTAGATATCTCCTAACATGGTTACGGCTAGAAAAAGATTCATCAAGTGTTTGTAAAGATGTAATTATAGTATTAAAGTTAGCAGAAGAATGATCTATATTTTCCTCATCCGATATTGAAAATTGTTCATATTGTTGAACATTTAGATCTATTTTATTGTTTTTCACTTGTTGATTACCTTGATGAGTTACAACTAAAGAGTTCCAAATTTCTTTAGAGGTTTTGAGCATGGAGATTCTTTCGAATTCCTTTTTAGGTAAAGCATTATACAAAATTATTTTAGCTTCACTATTTTTGGAAAGCTTTTTCTTAATTTCATCGGAGAGTTTATCATGAGGTATGTTAACTAAATCTCCATTTTCATCTTTTGAGGTGGCTTCAAAATCGCCTTCAACAATGATGTACCAAAGATCAATATCTTCAGACTTCACATACGTTTCGAATCTATTTTTCCAATTTATAAAACCATTAGTTTCAAGTAGTGGTGGTCGTTGCATAGATTGCCCTTCCTTGTAGTTTTCAGAACCCATAGTGATAGAAAAGGTTTTAAAATACGGTTTACTTTAAAACTTTTATAAACTTAGCTCGTGATGCCAATTGTGGAAAACTAGAAGGGGGGGGGGTTGTATAGTTTTGCCGATTTTAAGTTAGTTTTTAAAAACTTTAGATTCGATGTTATGTGAAATCGTATGGATGAAGATAAAGTATAGATCTAAGAGTAATGAATGTAAACAAAGTAAAGCAAGGGAAAGAAATGACACAACCGATTTATAGTGGTTCGGCTACAAGGACATCTTCCTTGCCCTACTCCACTCCCCGAGTCACCTACTCGAGAGTTCAAGAACTATGTCAAAAAACTCCTTCAACTTGCCAGAGAAGCCTTCACAACGTTGCTTACACCTTTTTCCGGTACAAAGCTAAATACCGAGTTTGTAACACGGAGGACCAAACCAACATAACTATTACACAACAACTATGTGAAATATCAAGTACAAGATCTTTGCTACAGAAATCTTGTGGAGGAACAAATCAATCAAGGACCCCTTGCTTGGATGACTTGTAGTAAGCTCGTGATCTCGCCTTAAAGAAGGACCTATATGAGAATCACAATAGAAGAAAGAAGAACAACTCTCTAGATCAAGTGATCTTTTATTAGAAGAGAATGAGAGTATATGAGAGAGTTAGTAAGAAGAGGGTGAAGAGAAATGAAGAAATGGCTCTCATTTATAGGCAAAATCTTGCCATCTGTTCCACGGATCCCACGGATCCCTCCCTTAAGGATCCGTCTAGTGTAAAGCTAGGGATCCGTGGACGCCCTCTTGCCCATGGGTTTTTGGTTATGGGTCATGGGTTGGTCCATGGGTATTTCATTAGATACGATGTATCTAATAGATGCAATGCATCTAGTCAAATTGATATGGGTCAATACCATGGGTTATGGACATGCTCTATGGGTTGTTATTTTTTACCCATCCTAATAAACTATTACAACAAATGATTTATTACAACAATTTGTATTAAATGATTATATGTAAATGCTTTACAAAAATAACATGTATCCTTATAATTTTACTTATGATAACATTATATTTGATATCAACAAAACACAAAGAGATCGCTAAATATTAATAAACGTTTTTACGGTTTATTTGTATTAACAAGTATGTATATATTAGGGTTATATGTTGTAAGGTGGTGAATGTATTATGTATGCATGCATGCATGAAATGTAAAAACGTATTACATAGGCAGTTTACGTAAAAATAATAATGTAAGTACATATGATTTATGAAATGCTCGTAGTATACTAGTCATGTGTAGACTAACTTTAGTCTAGTGTCGGTACGCGTTTAATGACGTTTTTTGTTATACGCGGGATAACCTCCCGGTTATGAGTTAAACATGCACGTAAACGTTTAATGTGAAATAATTTCATGTTATGGGTTAAATATTAATCTGAAAAAGTGCGGGTTGTCACATATAGGTGTGAGGCTCAACAGATATATTAAGAATGAAGTGTCTATGTTTTGGTGCTTTGATGTTTGATAATTAATGTTGGTTTGATAGTTGTGTTTGTGAATGTGGTGGGTGAAGGATTTGGGTAGTGTACAGTTGAAGTTATTGAGTTTAGTTGGTACTTGTTTATTTTTGTGAGAGAAGTTGCACAAGATGTATTGGTATGAAATGAAGAAGTAGTTTGCTTTGAAAGATGACACACGTTTGAAGCTAAATTTGACAAACACCTTATTCGTTTGAAATTAGTAAAAGATGGGTGACCAAGTCTTGAATGCCAGAATTGTGGTGTGTTGCTGCTGTTGTAAAGAATTGTGGATGAGGCTGTAGAAGGTGTAGGTGGTAAGGAAAGAAAGTAAAGACCATCACAAAGGTTGCCAAGTGAAATCCTCTTGTTCTAATCATGAAAAATGTATAGTGAATCAGTAAGTATTAGTGAAATAATGGTTCCATGTAGTATTCTGCTTACTAAAATGATGTTGTAGGTGAAGCTTGGTATGTAGAATACATTGGTGAGTGTGATGTGTTCATTGATCTTCACTGATTCAACAGTTGTGACGTAGTTTGGCCATTTGGTAGCGTGACAATGATAGGTGTAGTGCATTTGTAAAGGTTATGCATGATTTTGAGTGTGGTGGATATATGATCTGTTGCCCTACTATCTATGATTCAAGCAATCTTAAGACACGTAATGAGAGAAGCAGTAAATTTGGGCAGTGTATTACTTTGAGAAGAGAAGATTACATCAGTAGTGTTCTGCTGGTTTTGTAGCATGAGGAGCACTAGATTGAGTTGATTATGCATTTGATCCATCCTAACTTAGACATGTGCATCAGATGGTGCAGTAACTTAAGCTAAAGTTCTAGCCTTGTTAGTCTCATCCTGCTCCATAACCATGTTTACAGTCCTTGCATTCCTATAATCGTGTGATGTCTGAAACTGTTTTGCAGGCTGTACTTTACCATAGAGTGGATGACCAATTGGATAACAAACAATCTTGTAACATTCTTATTTGAAATGCCCTTAATTCCCACAATTGCCACAATATACACCCTTCCGAAATTGCTCCTCATTTCTAACCCATTTTGTGTAAACCTTGATGGATTAAACCTTGGGTTAGGGGTGTTTGGGATAACACTTCTTTAACTGTTTGTGGTAGTTGGTGTACTGAATCTTGAACTGTTTGAGGTGCTTGATGCATTAGATATTTGATTGTTTGAAAAATGTTCAAGATGGTGGATGTTGAGACTTTGGTGCACTGCCTTCCATTTGCTTTTCTTCTTGTCTCACCATAGTATAGGCTTTTGCAGTGCAGTTGGTAAGGTTTGCAGAAGGATAACTTTCCCTCTGATGTTTGAGTAACATTCATTAAGCCCTATTGGAACTGTATCAACCTTTTCCTTTGATCATTCTCCATTAATTCTGCCATTTGCACATTTACACACACACAAACACAAGTATGGTGCTTCCAAAGCATCAAATTCATCCCAAAGACCTTTCAACTTGTGATAATACACTTCAACTGAGTATTTTATTGTAACCATCAATCTGAGCATAATGTTCTTGCAATTCCATCCACAACTTTGGAGCAGAATTGATGAAATTCAGATTGTTTCCAATTTTTTCACTTACTGTATTAAGAATCCAAGATTAGCATATCATTGCTCCTTTCTCAAAGAGCTCTTAATTCAGAATCAACATCTGGTTCAACAAGATTTCCAGTGATAAACCTTATCTTGTTCTTGGCATTCAATGCAATCATTAGTGATCTCTTCCAAGAACTAGAGTTGTCTTACCCATTGAGCTTCTTTGAAATTAAAACACGGTCTGGATGATCGTATGATGAAGATACATAGGATGATTGGATGTGATTTCATCATTGATTGAATTAGTTGTTGTGTTTAGTAAGTTTTGTGAAGTTCCCGCCATTTTCTTATTTTAAAAAATTTATGATGAATTTGATTGATTTAGTGAAACTAGTGTTATGTTATGATGATTTTTTGTGATAATGATGATCAGAAGGTGATTGTGGTTGTAATGGTGACTTTTTTTTTATGGATTTTGGTGGTGTGAGTGATGAATTTTGGTAGTTATGGTGATTTGTGATGGTGGTCAAAGTTTGTTGGGATGATTAGAGTTATTGGTGGTGGTTTCACCACCGGAGAGCTGGTGATGTTCTGATACCATGTTGAGAATTGAGAGAAAATATTAAGGCGGGAAAAGTTTTTTTGTATTTCGCAAAAATGATAAATGGGTACAATTGCGATATTTATACAAGGAAAACGTCAAAGTCAAACTAACTAAAATCACAATTACTCTATGACTAAGCTACTTATGCGTGGTTCAGGGTCGAAAGACTTCTTTTTCAACGAGCAAGCTTTACAACCCATTAGGCTGTACCTAATCGTTGTAGTGTAGTATGGGCAAGCCCGGGGGGTTGATCGTTCACTAAAGGAATAGAGATTCTAGTAGAGATGTATGACGAAAAGGTGAGGTGAGTAAGATTCTTTTTAGTCCTTTTTATATTTTTTATGAAAGCGATTAAAATCTCCGGGTTTAAAGAGTGAGGGTTGGTAATTCTACCAATTTAACTACGTAACAAATTAAATTAAAAACTAATTAAACTAATAATAGGAAAAAGCTATGGATTGAGTGAGTGTGTTTCTTATGATAATTAAAAATGTGTTCACTTAGATTTTCTTACTATCTAGTTATCTTTTATTGGTCGGTTGAATTGTCATATCCTCATTCTAATTGGTGCGTTGTAATCCGTTTTAGTCATAGGGTGGTGCCTAATTCCCCAATTCTATGAATCGTAACTCTCCTCTAGAACATTCGGGATCGCCAAGTACCGAAGTATCTCCCCCGAATACCCTATTATCCTTAAGCTACAACTCACGCAATAAACACAACGATGGCCTAAGTGCACTCTCAAGCTTTTTGCTATTTAGGACGTTCAAGCTCACAACAATTAAAGAATAAGCCAGTTTTCCTTACTCTAGTCTACCAATTAGAACAAGAGACAACCTAACAATAATCAACAACTAGGTTTCATTGGATCTAAGCAAACACTAAATTAATTTAGCTACCAATGATAGATAAGCAAGAACACAAACAAACAATTGGACATAGATGAAACATGGTGATAGATTGGATAAACAAACTTATCTTTAAGTGTAAAAGAGGGTTTGGAACCCTAAAATACAGTCCAAGTCGGACCTCAAATGAACTAAGGTTTGCCTCCCAAAATAATGCACACAAAATACAGAAAATTCGAAGTCTATATATAGATTTTACACTCGCGACGACGTTGCCTTTTGATGGTGACGCCGTCTGATCACCGTCATTAGGGTTTCGTTTTGGACCAGTCATCGTTGTGGCGGCGTCAGGTAGGAAATAGTGACGTCGTCTGGCTTGCTTATGGACGTCGTCTGGGACGGATCTTGGTTGTTTGGTGAAGAAAGTAAGGGCGACACCCTTCAGGATTTAGGCGTGATGCCGTTAGGTGTCAAGACCAAAATAAGTTTTGAGCCGTCGCTTGAGACTTTTTAGAAGACCATGTGAGCGAAGGCGTCGCCCTTGGAGTTGGGACGCCGTCAGGCTTGTAAAACAGCCTTGTTTTATTGACTTTACCGTTTTCTTCATGTTTTCGCTCATTTTCGTCCAAAAATGCTTCATTCCAGCAATTTGCTTCCAAAAGATCTAAAATGTGAAACGGAATGATTTTAAGCAGTAACGGATATAAAATATAATGATTTAGGGCTTAAATGACCCCCTAAAAACGTATGTTTTAAATCCTTATCAGCTACTGATTAAGAAGCAACATACTGGAGACTGTTACATTTAGATTTCTCTACAATCACATTGAGCCTAGAGGTTCATTTGCAGTTTTCTTAGTTGTTGCGACTTGATCACAAACTTCGGGTGTGTTTGGTAGATAGCGTTTAAGAGCATTTTAGAGCAATTAGCGTTTAGCATTATTATTAAAAAGCTTGTTTAGAAGAAAGCATATAGCATTTATAAAATTATAAAAAATGCTATTTTTCATATGCTCTTTGAATCAGCATTTAGCATTTAGCGTTACGTCATTTTACACATAAATTTACAACAACAACTACTCTACCAAACACTTTTATAAGTTAAACTGCTACTGCTTTAATTGCTTACTACTAGTTTTAACAAACACACCTTTCATGTGGTTGATTTTGTGTTATACATCAACCTGTGTTGAACTAGCTTGAACTTGTGATCCATTTGCAGCTCCATCTTTAGTTCCTTTAAGGTCATGACTCGCGTGTTAGCAGTGGGTCTTTTAGAACCTTGAAATGTGTTATATAATTCATTATATATTTTTGTAAAATCACTTTAACCTTGAATTCCCTAGGTATATTTAGCTAGTTTTCAACAATATAATTTAGATTGCTAGATCACCAATGACTCGATAGAAAATTGATTTTCTTGCAAGTTTACGTGTGATCACCACAAATAAAAGACACCCTGAATAATAATAAGCTTTCAATCACGTTCAAACTGCTTTAATTTAGAAAAAATTTAGATCGTTCTTTTTATAAGCAAACACAAAAAGCAAAAGAAAATTAGTACTTTGACGTGCGATTAAGATTTCAACGATTCTTATGAAGCCATTCACACCAACCTGGACACCACCAGTCGACATTTGCCATTATTTTGTCTCTAAAGTTGAATTATTATGGTACTATATATTATAATTTGTAATTACATTATTTTGTACTTATTTAATATAAACCAGGCTGATAATAAAATATTGATGTTTGATTATGTCTAATTAGCATTCATTCAGCAACTTGACCCTCATACATTTAGCTATTTTGATTAAAAATAAACTATACAATCAATATAAAGAATGTTTGGGTGGTACGTTTTTATTAGAATGATTAATTAACAAGTAACTGCAGCTTTTATATTTATTTTGTCTAGTTTGTTTTAGCTTTAGAATATACGGAATACTATGGTAGTATGGTGGTCCACTTGTGCAAGCTAAGTTGCAACTATTTAACAATTACGTAGCTAAACATTAATACGAGTATATAGATTTGAAACTCGTAGCAAACATTGCCTACGTCAATTTCAACCATTTTTATGAAAACAAAGGTGAAACTATGAATTTTAATGGAAGGCATTGGAGTTTTAATCTAAAAATCATTAGTCCAAACTATCAAACAATAATTATGTAAACTCGTTCAATTATTCGTCGTCTGATTCTTTATAACATATTAACATGCATGACCTATGATTGTAGCATTAAATAATGATAAATACAACTATGAATAGATGAATAACAAATCTGGAAGTCGAAACACAAATATGCTTTTTATAATTTAAGAAACATTTAAAACTAATCAAAACAAATTCCAGAAGAATCCCATTTTATTTAATAATCAAAGTGAAACTTAAATAAGACAGGATTAGAAAAACTTATGACGCATTTGTGGGCGGCCAAGCATATCATACGATATGTGGATTACGGGATAAACCACATTTTCATGTACGAATAAGAATAATAATTATTAACAAAAGAAACTTGAGCGATTCATATGCCATCGACCAAAAAAAAAAAAAAAAAAAAAATCGTTTTGTTCAAACAAAGTCATAGAAAATTTGTACGTTTTAGGCGGGCAGGAACCTCAACATTAGTTGATGTAATCTCTATAGGACATAATTAAAAACATGTTTCGCAATTTTCACTAACATGACAAATAAAAAGAATGAATTGCATATGTATTTCATATATTAAAAGAAGTGGTTAGTGGTTTTAGATGATTTTGAATGATGTCGCATGGACATTATATTACTAGATTACATAATTCTTCGTAGGTTGTGAATCTGTGATGTATTATTAAGCCATAATTTATAGAGATTACATGACATAAAACCCTAACGGACCCTAAACCCACAAATGGGCTTGGGCTTACTAACTTTCTTTTAATACTCCTCAGTAGTTCGAGAAGCGAAATCACGAAAGCTCGAACCGAAGTAAAAAAACTTGAATAATAAACCTACAACTATTTTTTAAATGCGCCCGATAACAAGTAGATGTATGTCTTCGAGGTCTTCAAATGGCGGATATTGAAAGCAACCCAAATGATTGGCAACCAAATAACATCGACATTTTTTTTGGAAGTAACATAATTAAGCTTTCAAAGGAAAATAAAGAGAAAAATAATAAAAATAAAAATAAAGAATAAAACATTTTTTTTCAAGGTACACACGACATTAAATAATTAATGAAAATAAATTAATGGGGCATTTACATATATATCCTTGCAAAATTCAAAATTACATATATATCCTTTTAATGCATTAAAAGCATTGTACTTTATGCATAAAAACTAGTAAAAGGATATATATGTAATTTTGAAATTTCTGGATATCATGAAATTATGCTTAAATTGGGGATGTCTTAACGTGAGGTTGAGGAAACTATGTTAGGAGATCTTAGAGAGCCTACTAGTTATAAAGTCGCCATGGCAAGTCCCGATAAGGAAAAATGGCGAGTTGCAATGAATGAAATCAATCCATGAGAGAAAATGAAGTGCGGGTAGAGGTTGACTTACCTCCAAACGCCAAGGTGGTTGGAAGTAAGTGACTCTATAAGATTAAGACTGACATGGATGACAATGTACACTAAATTTAATTAATGAAAATAGAGGTGGGTTCCAATCGCCCATTAGTGGTGATTTTACGTACAAGGAAAAGCAAAGCAAAACATTTTTCTTGTCTTTTTTATGATTAAAAAACGGAAAGAAAAAAAAATATTGTTTAAAACATAAAATGAACAAAACATTAAGAAAGAAGTTTAAAGGAAAAGGAATGATCGACTTGTGCTTTTAAACTACAACAACTAACTCGATCAAATCGTGTTTGAAAGAAGGGGGACGAGAGGCGTAAATACTAGGGAGATGGTGATTGCTGCTCAAGACGGTCGATTAGGGTTTAAAGAGAGAAAGAAAAAATTTGACGAGGTAGCTAGAGACAGTGGCATTTGTTGGCCGACTAGGTCTTCAAATTATATCTGCTCTGATACCATGTTAGGTTACATAATTTCATGTAGGTTGTGATGTATTATTATGCCATAATTATAAATATTACTGTACATGACATGAAATCCTATCGGACCTTAAGCCCACAAGTGGGCTTAGGCCTAGGCCTACTAACCTATCTTTTAATATAAGGGGAATTGCATATATATCCCTCTAAAGCCTCATAATTACATATATATTCAACCAAAACTCATAATTGCATATATATCCTTCCAAAGCCTTACAATTGTCATATATATCCAACCAAAACTCATAATTGCATATATATCGTTTCAAAGTCTTAAAATTGTCATATATATCCAAATAATTATTTTAATAAAAAAAATGTCCAATAATTATAATTGATATATAAAATGACGATTATAACATTTTTTTTTTTTACAATTACAAAATATATTTTTATTGGTTTGAATTTTATTATGTCATTTGATCTATATATATAGGAGTTTACGTTTAGATGGAACGATAGATGGTGCAGTTGATATTCTTATTCAAGATTCGTCAATAACGAACACGGTTGAGCTCGACGAGTCAACCTTAAACCATTTTTTAAGAAAAGAAAGAGCAATCGTGTTCGGCGAGTCAACCGTGTTCGTTATCGACGAATCTTGAATAAGAATATCAACTGCACCATCCATCGTTCCATCTAAACGTAAAGTCCTATATATATAGATCAAATGACATAATAAAATTCAAATCAATAAAATTATATTTAGTAACTGTAAAAAATAAAAAATAAAAAAAATCTTATAATCGTCATTTTATATATCAATTATAATTATTAGACATTTTTCTATTAAAATAATTATTTGGATATATATAACAATTTTAAAGCTTTTGTAATTGTAAAAAAAAAAAAAAAAAAAAAAAAAAGTAATAATCGTCATTTTATGTATCATTTATAATTATTGGACATTTTTCTATTAAAATAATAATTTGGATATATATAATGATTTTATGAAACTTTGAAAGATATATATCTGATTATTAGTTTGGTTGAATATATATGAATTTTAATTCTTTGAAAGGATATATATGCGATTATGAGTTTTGGTTGGATATATATGCAATTATGAGACTTTAGAAGGATATATATGCAATTCCCCCTTTAATTAACATAAATTTTTAAATTTAGTTGTTAACATTGATCTTAAAAATTGTTATTTGGAAAACCCCTAAATAAAATGTATAATTAATTATTTATCATTAATCTACATAACAACTGTTTTGGTTTCCAATTTATTCCAAAGATAGTTTTTATTTTTATAAAAACATATACGAAATGAAAATTAACGATATGATATGAATCGGTCTCCCACTTGACGGGTAATGTTGTCAAAATCAATTCTTATCACCAAACAAATAAAAAAAGAAAAGTTGTACGTAATGAGTAATCCGATAATAAAGTTCCTGTATATGATATGTTCATGAACATGCTATATTGCTATGTGCCTTTTGTGGTCCCGTATATCAATTGTCGCCATTATTTTGTAAGTCATAAAAACAAAAGATAACATTTAATAAAATGACTAACGATGTGAATGTTTATGATAACTTAGTTTAGCGGTCGTTTTATTCAAACATGATAAAAGATATTTTATGATTTATGTGTAAGATATTATTTTCCTAATCTTGTGAATTAAGGAAAACCGACTATCTAGTGGCTACCATTGCGAACACCAAACTTGTGAGATAGTCAGGGAGAACAAGGGGTTCAACCTCATGGATGTTTTTTATATAGTGTTAATTTTTGAAAAAAATATAATTTTTTCTTAAATGCATCTGATTCATCAAAAAGTGTTTTTAATATTACGGTTCAAAAAAATTTATGTATGCAGTGCATATTTGGTGCGGTTAGTGTTCAGAGTTCTTAATTCATGGATTGTGAATAATGAATATGATAGCATGGTTTACAAACAAAAGATGCGTTTGGCATGATGGTTATGAAATGAAAGACCGATAATGAAATTTTTTTACATTAGCTTGGTAAGGCAAAAGATGCACTAATGACATGAACCCATAAACTATTTTCAAATCTGAATTATGGCTAATTATTCAAACCAAAAATCATCAACAGTTCACTACCAGAACAAGAATGTTAACAAGACTAGGCCTTATTATGCCCAAATCAAATTTTATGTCAATATACCCTATAAAAATGTCAAAATTTTCAAAAATGAGTTAATCCATCTTACCAACGACGCACCTTCTAACAAAGAGTTATAGGCCGAGAGCTAACGAAATACCCCACTTTGGAAAAACTTTAGGTCTGAAAGTGTCATACTCTGCTGAAACAGATACGAATGACTTTGGTCTCAATTCTCGTTGCCACACCATTGCCACTTTTCCAGTGTCCGAAACCTTAGTCTTCACTTTATTGTAACGGTCGATTATATGAGCACTTCCGAAACTACCACTAAATTCTGATGATGAGAATCGATGTGTAACCTCATAAAATATTAGATTTTTACTAGTTATAGAGAGTGCACTTGACAACTTCAATGTTTGCCCTTTGTCCATCCTGCCATTTGTTAGATGAAGGTTAAGGGAAATTACTTATTTGCCCATTTTAAAAAAGTTTAAACCATAAAAATAGCCATGTAGTTATTCGCCCAAAGTAGTGGAGGAGTGGGCATTAACCAGGTAAATTACAGCATTTTTTAGGGTGAAAAAAGTTTAAATGTGGATTTAAGAAAAATATTTAAGAGTTCGTAACAATAAGTATGACACTTTTTAGTTCATGTACTAAGTCGGGACGTTAACATACCTACATGGCTGCTTTTAGGCTTAAACCCTTTCAATAAAAGCAAAGTTTAGGTTTTTGTACATACAGTAAAAGAGCAATAGAACAATTGTCGTGTAAGTCGTCGAAGCTTATGCCAGCTGTGTATTTGGTGAAAGAATTAGAGGCGGTATCAAATTGAACTTCACCACCAAGATGTAAATCCTTGTAGCCGACTGCTGCAGCAAGATCTAAAACTGGGGACGAGTTCAGGCCTATACTAGAACCAATGGCAATTCGGGGATGGAGATACCGAACATCAAGCTGAAGGTAAATAAAAACAACTCATGTTAGTATTTTGTATGATCAATCACTAGAATTTTTCAAAACATATTTCTGAGTAATCAATTTCAGACAATAAAAGCAATATAAACTCAACTCAAAACATCATTTATATTAAAAAACTTGGAAGATATATATAACATATGTTTAATCTTATGGATCTAATATCGTAAATCTAAATGAACCTTGCAATAATCTCTAAACAACGTAGGGAAGAGTTTTATAATCCTTTAGAAGCGTTTCTCATAGTGAACCCACACATGTAAACTTACAAGTCAGTTTATCTTATTTTGCAATCATTCAGAAACCTCACATAAGCAAAATTACAGTAGATTTATACTTAAAAAGGAACACTAACCTTTCCGGAACTACAATCAGGAATTTGAAACCTTAATTCTGCTTTTGTGTGTGGCAGTATTTCATTAACAGTTAGGTTTGTTGACACCTGCAAAATGAAAAGTCAAAACTAAATTCCCTAACAAAACACATATAATTCTATGAGCAAATTCCTTGAATTATTACCGTGGTTAGTGTATCTTCATTAGACTTTCCCTCTTTAAACTGAGCATCAATGACCACATGAAACAAGAAGCAGAAGTTACCACAACGAAACACGAGTGCATTATTTGAAGTAAAGAGTATATCATAAACATGCTCATACCGTGAGACTTAATCCAGGAACTGACAGAGAAATCTTCTTGTCATATTGGTAACCTTTAGTAAATAGATCTGCATTAAGAAGAGTATTAGTAATCCAAAACCACATTTTCTCTACACTATCAAGGCCGTCTCTCAATATTGACCAATTGCACCCACAACTTACAAAATTTACAAACTTGTATGATGAACGTGTGCTTCACCTTTTTGTAAAATGATGAAACAATTCCTTAAAATGGCAGTACACATGTTCATGATGATTTATACTCAACCCCGAAAGAGTGCTTTGTGAATTCAGAAATCTAGACACTGCTGGTATATAGAACAAGGAGTCTGAACCATGATTGACTATGAAGTTATCCATCTAGTGTTTTTTAGTATAATCTGATATGGTTAAAGTATGAGCACCAAAAAGAACCAAATAATCTATACAAGTGTAAGTAAACAAGGCTATTCAATAACCAACTAATCATAAGGCAGTTCCCTATTCAATAGCCAACTAATCGATGGCGAAACTGTATTAGGCAAGCAAAAATTTGGAAAATTACATATTTATGACGGTAACTAATAATATATCAGACAAAATTTCAAAAAACAATCAAAATCAACTATCAGGACAGAACAAAAAGGTTTCACGGATATAACTAATGTTACAAAAAGGAGAGAATGGTAGAACTCACTTTTCGCTGCAAGTTTTAGCAAAGTCCAAAGCTGTTGGCAATTAGTAAGGTAAATATCATGTGTGGATTGACCACTTGTAACATAACTAATTACTAAGCTAGCATACAACATCATGGATAAGGAAAATAAAATAACAGAAGCTTTACCTTCTACACTTTTGCCAATCTCTGAAAAAGGTGTTGGATCGTTGCCCATAGTGAATTAAAATTCAGTTTGCTGCTCTCAATTGCCAATCACGTATGCAACAATTGATCTGCCAAATATAAATGTCCTATTAAAATTTCACTTAAATATGTTGCGATTAATTTCATATCAGATTTTGTAATCTTGTTATTTTTGTTTGTAGTGCATGTGTTGCAACTACTATTTTTCAAGGATTACATCAAAGTCAGTTTAGATACTCTTAACTATTTTTTCTATCCATGATATAGTGTCATTGTGTGTTGCATCCAGTGTGCGTGTTTGTCAAAACGCTGCCTATATATATTAGTAATGACTAAGGTGTTTTCTTGCATCTTATGGATTCTAGTTGCACATACGAGTAAACATAAAAGTGCACGAAGAATCAGAAATACCTAACCACTAATTAGCTATTGTTTAGGAGTCGCAAATCCATATAATCAAATACCTAAACCCTATTTGCAGCCATCATGTTACATTAATCTTTTAGCGAAATCATAGGCGAAGAGCCGTACTTAATACAAAACTGAGACGAGGAACTTGTGTATTGAATAATTAGCGACAAGAATAAAAGGTTACACAAACAAATAAGCTTCCAATAGTCACAAATTAACAGTAAAAGAACACATATATAACTGATGGTGAAGATTTTATACCTTATTATAATTAATGTTGTTTTGTTGAAGATGATTTTGTCGATCGAGCAGAGCTAAAGTTATACAAATTTCTAAGACTTGTAAGAGGGTTTTAGTGTGTGATTACGTGATGAAGAATTCATTCTTAGAATTATTACATTATTTTTTTCCCTTAAAATATTTCTTAAATTTTTTACAATATTTCGTTTAAAACTATTTTCTTAAAATTATTACATTCATAACGTGGTTAATACTAGGGGTGTTATTCGGGTTGACTCGGTCGGGTTCATGTCAATTCGGGTCAGGTAAATTCGGGTCATGGCTAAAAAAAAACATACCTGAACCCGATCTTGTATAGAACTCGGGTTACTCGGGTCTGGTCAATTTGGGTTGGGTAACTCGGGTTCGGGTCTAGGTCATTTAAAAATTACCTGAATCCGACCTTGTTTAGAACTCGGATCAATTCGGGTTAACCCAATTTACCTGAATACAATTTTGGACCCAACAAACCGACCCGAAAAGCCATATTCAAGTTTGGGTTTGGCTCGGCTTTTATGACACCCTAGTTAATACACTACTTCAATTCCTCAAGTTCAGAAACTAATATTTTCTTGCATGATAAATTAACCACTCATTTTATAAAAGAAAAAAAAAAAGGGTTAATTAAAAATTTCATTAAAAAAAATACATATCTCATAAACCATAAATCGTTAACCAATAAAAATTATACTATCATGGTAAGTATTTAATTATCTTTTAATGGAAGAGCACTTTGGCATTTTTTTATTTTTTTTTATATTTTTTTTACGCTATTTTGTTTGATATATCACATATAATGTAACAATAATCGGTAAGTTCTAACATTCAACATTCTATCATAAAATGTGCATAAGTATTTGTGTATGTCAATGAAAAAAACACACCCTTAGCTTTCCAACCACATATCAGACATAATTTTTGAACTTCCAAATCAAGACAATTTATTCATAGAAGTTGGAAAAAACATACCTTAGCTTTCCAACCACATATCAGATATATATATATATATATATATATATATATATATATATATATATATATATATATATATATATATATATATATTATTTTGAAAAGTCAAAGCTAAACGATGTATCATATGTGATATAACATTAATCTTTAAGTTCGAACCGTAGGTCACCACATGGTATCAAGAATCACACTATACTTTCACTTTCAATGAATCTGAAAACTTCCAATGAATATGAAATAATTGTTTTACTGTTATAGAATACATTTCTCTTTTATAATCTAATGGAATTTCAAAATAAATATATTTTTATTTGAAAATTATTTCAGTTTAAATAAAGAATGCGTTGCAGAAAGACCTATAAAACAATTGATACATTTTCATTTCTCAATCAAACTAAGAGTGCTTCTAAAGTCTACTTCTTCCCCATACTACGAGCATAAGGGAAAAAGTAAATACTACCATTAAAGATGTGCTCCAAATCATTTCTATTTGACTCGGACCCGTCCTAAAAAGTCTAGTTATTTCGAATTGTTTGTTGACACGGACAAAGTCATGAAAAATAAGTGGAGGACCCACAACGAGTTTCGGTTCCTTCGCAAGCAATACTCGATGGTATAGCGCGTGCGTCTCATCGTTTAGGAGCACTCGTAGTTGTTTGAGTCATTGCGTTAGGCAATACAACTACAAGAACTAGTCATTGATAGCGTCGTCGTGTGTATAGGTTTTAGTATTTTATCAAGTTTTAAATTTATATTTTGCTGGAATTATACCTAAAGACACACCTTCACGGGCAGTGTACCCGATCTGTTGTAACTAGTGGGGTAAGTACGAGGTCGTTCTTAGGAATAGTGTTGTTTAGACTAACCTAGTGAATTTTACAGATTAACAAGGGGTTTTGATTTTGATTTTTAATTACACTGCTAAACAAGAAAATAAAATAAATTAAACTAATTAACTATTCAGATTGAGATCAATAAGAGAAAGAAGTGCTAGCCATGTTACTCCTATTACACATTTTAGTTATCCGTTTATTAGTGCAATGATTTTAATGTAAAGTAATGGTGACATCAGAATGTACAGAAAGTATCCCTTTGGTCCAGGCAATACCTCCATACTTTTATCTAACATAAACTAGACCACCTTGTCCATGCATCTAGTTACTACACATTGTAATCTATATCCCTGAAGCAATTTATCGGTCTACTCAATTACAAGCATGCATTAAGTCGTGTCAATCATAGCCGAAAATCGAAGGTGAGTTCCTTGATTTGGTCAAGTTGAAAAATTCAATAGGTCAACCAACCAACCGATCAAACTTCAGGCCGGATCGGGTCAAATGTTACAAGATGCGATAGTAAGAAAAAAGATTAAACATAGAAGTAACATAATAGTTAATACGTTTACAATTTCACTTTCACTTGCGTCTTCCTAGGTTTCATAACTTGAAAAAGAGCAATGATTGTATCATTACTAATGCCTTCTAATATATCCTTTTCAACATATGAGACTAAACCATCATGCATAAAGTCATCCCCCATTTTATTGCGTAGATCACTCTTAATGAGCTTCATAGCCAAAAACGCACGTTCCACGGTAGAAGTTGCAACCGGTAAAATCAATACTAATTTGATGAGAAGATATACATTTGGGTATATTTCATTTTCTTTGTTTCAACCATTAGCAAACTCTTTATCTCGATTACATCCACAATATAACGTCTAAGTTCTAATTCAAGTGAATCATAAGGTGTTGGGAACTCTTTCGGATAAAAAGTAGCCAATTCTATTATATCGTCGACTTTAAATGCTTTAAAGGACTTACTTGGGCACAAAGAAGACATACAAATAAATAGTCTCGTGTTCACTTCGTTAAAACAATGATTGAGCTCTTAAAGTTGCATATCAATAATCGAGTAAAGTACATCAATTTGGTAATGGTGCAAGTTGTTAACCTAAAAAAATAGTCAAAATCATATTGTTAATGGTTAATCTTTTAAGTGTGAACTAGTCAAACAAATACATCAACTATATTATAGTGGAAATTGCTAACCTTTGAACCAATGCGACAACTTATTCCAACATAATATGCACCATTCATATCAATAAGTTCACAATCATATTTTTCGAAAACAAAGCAACCTTTTGTATAAGAGGTTCCATCCTCCATTCCTCATGTCTTGTAATCTTTCTTTAAAGTCATCACTTGATGCATTGCATTACAATTTGTGGTCTTTCTTTGCGGTGTTTTATTTAAACCATCTGTTCCCCCAATATGTCAACCATCAAGTGTAAACAAAATACAAAATCAAGTGTTTTGATTTTTCTTAAGACACGAAGTGCTTCGGCTTTATTGTCTTGATCACAACTATCGACGCCAAGGTCTAGAAGTACTTCACATATTGAAGAATATATTTTCTTGATATTTAATAATGAACCATAAAGAGAGCCCCATCTAGTGTCACATGTCCTTTTTACAATGTATTCTTGATTCATCCCTTTACCGTTTTCAATGTCACCTAAACAAACAATAGTACAATATTATTATTTAGTGATAGCTCAAGTACATAACCTCTATAACACAAAATAGAAAGAAAAAAAATCAGCCCCTATAATTAAAGAGTATATAGTTGAAACAAACCTTGTGCCAATGATGCTACAATGTTGGTTGCTTGTTTCTCCCTTAGTTTATCCCTTCGCATAGGAAGATCAATAAGATTCAACAAGCGAGTAATGGTAAAAAGAAATCGTTAATTTTACCATGATTCTTTGCAACAAATACAAGTACTAATTGTAATTGATGAGCGAAACAATGAACAAAGTATGCGAATGGTGCATCGTTTTGAATTAAGTTCTCAAGCCATTGAATGCACCACTCATGTTACTAGCTACATCATAACTTTGTCCTCGGATTATAGTATGACTCAACTTCAACTTTCCTAGCATTTCACAAACATAATTCTTTAGTGCCAAGCCCCAAGTATCCTCAACCTTCTTAACACAAACAAGCCTTTCCACAACTTCCCCTTCTTTATTTACAAACCGTAAAACCAATGCCATTTGCTCTTTACAAGACACATCATGTGACTCGTCTACTAAAATTGCAAACAAATCATCTCCAAGCTCTACTTTAATAGCACTGAATATTTCATCCGCACACGCGGTTGCAATTTCTTTTTGGATACTACCACATGTCATTTTTGCATTTTTTGGAGCTTTCTTCAATGCCACACGCCACGCTAGATCACATCGATTGCCTAACCATCTTAAAAGTTCAATAAAGTTACCTTTGTTATGTGAATATTCCATTTCATCATGACCATGAAAGATAATGCTTGTCTTAATAAAAATCTAACAACATTAATTGAACAACATAAATAGATATATAGTATTCATCTTTTTCTAATGAAGTTTGATTATCAAAGGCAATTGTGATGGATTATTTTTGGTTCATCAAGCTTTCACATATTTCTACTACAAGAATGTGTGGCTTTCCTACATTGTGTTTAGCTAGCACCCTTTTCCTATTCGAAGCTCTAAATCCACCTTTTACAATACTATCCGACCCCCTTTGATTTTTTTTATCTCGGATTTGAATAGATAACAACATAAGCAAAAAGCAGCTTCCTCTTTTATACTATATTCCAACCAATATTTATAATCAGCAAACTATGAAGCAACAAATTGACGAGGTTTACCTCCGATATCCCTAACTTTGAAATTATGATCTTTAGGTTGGAAAGGCCCATCATTCAAATATGCTCGTCTAATCTCATCTTGTTGATTTACATGGTACTCGTCTATACATTTTCGATCTTTCGGATCAAATGGTAGATCTTTTAAATCAATTTTCATATACTTTCTTTGCTCCTTATCTCCATCTTTAGAGGTTGAACTAAATGCTCCTTTTTTTATTAATAACTTCAACAACTAAAACAAATACCAGAATTCAATCTTTTAATCAGTAATCATATGATACATAACATCTTAACCTAAAGATTAATTAAAGTCCTAAACAACAAACCAAAAAGAAAAATTAATAGTATTATAGTAGGTTAATAGTACAATTACTAGTTTACTACCATTTAATTAGTCATAGAAACTAAAAATAATAAATAAACTAAGAACAAATAACTTACAATTGGATTTGGGAATGCAATCAGTAAGTCGATGAAGTATCCATCATTTGTGTCCCTTCACTGCTCCACACATTTGACTTTGCATGCCTTTTTATTTAAGCTAATTATTAATTAATATATATGGGCTAATTATTTTGAGTGATTTGATATTTGAGTTAAGAATATTTTATACTAAAAGTAAATTATTTTTCAAAAAAATTTATAAGGTAGTTCTCAAATAATTTTTAAGGTGGTTCCTAATTTTTTTAACATCACTTCTACAAGATTTCGTCGTGCAAGGTGGTTCCCGGGCACCGCTTCACAACACATAGATCAACCTCTACTTCGGCTCTATTGTCTTGATCACTACTATCGACGCCAAGGTCTTGAAGTACTTCACAGATTGAAGAATATATTTTCTTGATATTTAATAGTGAACCATAATGAGAGCCCCATCTAATGTCACGTGGCCTTTTTACAACGTATTCTTGATTCATCATTTACCGCTTTCAATGTCACCTAAACAAACAATAGTACAATAGTATTATTTAGTGATAGCTCAAGTACATAATTTCTATAACACGAAATAGAAAGGAAAAAATCAACCCCTATAATGAAATAGTATATAGTTGAAACAAACCTTGTGCCAATGATGCTACACTTTTGGTTGCTTGTTTCTCCCTTAGTTTATCCCTTCGCTTATAGGAAGATCCAATAAGATTCAACAAACGAGTAATGGTAAAAAAGAAATCATTAATTTTAACATGATTCTTTGCAACAAATACAAGTGCTAATTGTAATTGATGAGCAAAACAATGAACAAAGTATGCGGATGGTGCATCGTTTGAATTAAGGTCCTCAAGCCATTGAATGCACCACTCATGTTACTAGCTCCATCATAACCTTGTCCTCGGATTCTAGTATGACTCAACTTCAACTTCCCTAGCATTTCACAAACATAATTCTTTAGTGCCAAGCCCGAAGTATCCTCAACATGCTTAACACCAACAAGCCTTTCCACAACTTCCCCTTATCTATTTACGAACAGTAAAACAATGCCATTTGCTCTTTACAAGACACATCACGTGACTCGTCTACTAAAATTGCAAACAAATCATCTCCAAGCTCTACTTTAATAGCATTGAATACTTCATCCGCACACGCGGTTGAAATATCATTTTGGATACTACCACATGTCATTTTTGCATTTTTTGGAGCTTTCTTCAATGCCGCACGCCACGCTAGATACATCGATTGCCTAACCATCTTAAAAGTTCAAGAAAGTTTCCTTTGTTATGTGACTCTTCCGTTTCATCATGACCACGAAAAGATAATTCTTGTCTTAATAAGAATCTAATAACATCAATTGAACAACATAAACGGATATAGTATTCATCTTTTTCTAATGAAGTTTGATTATCAAAGGCAGTTGTGATGGATTTTTTTTGGTTCATCAAGCTTTGACATTTTTCTACTGTAAGAATATGTGGCTTTCCTACATTGTGTTCAGCTAGCCCCGTTTTCCTATTCCAAGCTCTAAATCCACCTTTTACAAAACTATGCGACCCCCTTGATTCTTTATCTCGAATGAATAGATAACAACATAAGCAAAAAGCAGCTTCCTCTTTTATACTATATTCCAACCAATATTTATAATCAGCAAACCATGAATCAACAAACTGACGAGGTTTACCTCCGATATCCCTAACTTTGAAATTATGATTTTTAGGTTGGAAAGGCCCATCATTCAAATATGCTCATCTAATCTCATCTCGTTGATTTACATGGTACTCGTTTATACTTTTTCGATCTTTCGGATCAACAGGTAGATCTTTTAAATCAATTTTCATATACTTTCTTTGCTCCTTATCTCTATCTTTAGAGGTTGAACTAGATGCTCCTTTTTTTTATTAAGAACTTTAACATTTTAACTAAAACAAATACCTAAATTCAATCTTTTAATCGGTAATCATATGATACCTAACATCTTAACCTAAAGATTGATTAAAGTCCTAAACAACAAACCCTAAAAAATTAATAGTAATATAATAGGTTAATAGTATAGTTACTACCATTTAATTAGTCATAGAAACTAAAAATAATAAGTAAACTAAGAACAAATAACTTACAATTGGATTTGTGAATGCAATCAGTGAGTCGATGAAGTATCCCTCATTCGCGTCCCTTCGCTGCTCCACACATTAGACTTTGCATACCTTTTTATTTAAGCTAAATATTAATTAATAGATGGGCTAATTATTTTGGGTTATTTGATACTTGAGCTAAGAATATTTTATACTAAAAGTAAAGTATTTTAAAAAAAAATTTCATAAGGTAGTTCCTAAATAATTTCTAAGGTGGTTCCTAATTTTTTTAACATCGCTTCTAAAAGATTTCGTCGTGCAAGGTGGTTCCCGGGCACCACTTCACAACACATAGATCCGCCTCTGGTGTCAACTACTCTATGTGACTTATGTGTGATACCCCTTTGGTCTAGATGATATCTACTCTTCTCACCCATTAAGTTTGTTGAAGAGCACTATACTAACTTAACTGTTCTTCTATTATCCATCTAATTATCCCGTTGGTCCTGACGATGCCTACACTTAAAATAATCAAACACATAAACGAGTACGTATTGAACGATAAACACATAAACTATCCAAAACTAAGCATCAAATCATAATAAATGGAGTAACATAAGTGTAACATTCATAACATGGCTAACACCTAAGGGTATTAGCCGTTATGTACGTAGAAACACACAATGTAAATTCAAACGAAAGAAAAATAGAAATCATAGTGAAATCAATATGCAAATCGAATGATTAAACTTAATGTGATGATACGAGACCTTCTCCTCTTGATTTCCTAGTTCTTGGGACTGTTCTTGTGGCCTTGGAGTGGTATAATTCGGCTGTAGTAGTGAGTGGTGGGTGAATGACATGTTACATACCCGAATTAGGGCTTGTATTTATAGTTGCTGGTTGGGACACGATACAGTGCTGACGAAGAAAGCATATTCTAAAAATATTCTGAGAATCTTCTTCAATACGGTGTATTGCTGAGATAGATACGCCGTATAGGTTTTAATGCGTGATATACTTGGACTGGGGATAAGATCTTCAGTACGGCGTATGGCCAGAGTTTCATACATCATATACCTTCAATAGTTGACTTGGGCTTTGAATGCAGAGCTTCCCATACAGCTTATTGCCATAGTTAAATATGTCGTACACCTTCAATATTCACCGATACTTAGTGAATTCTTCATATCTTCAATACGGCGTATGGCCAGAGTTACATAGATCGTATGTCTTTGCAGATTGCATACAGATTCTTCAAATAAGCTCCAAATAATGTCTTTTTCCGTGTCTTTTCCAAGATTGCTCCATAATTACTGAAAATCACAAACTTAGGCAATTAAATACCAATTCAGTTATAAACATATAATAAATGAACAATATTTGTAGGAGAAATGATGTATAAATATAGTATACATTTGATGTTATCAAATATCCCCCCCTCCCCACTTGACATCTACTTACCCTCAAGTAGACTATAGATTAAGTAATTAGAAAAATATCTCAAACCTTGGTTTAGGAATTCGACATCAAATTAATTAACTCAACCAATAGTACATAACCATTACACCTCACAAAATAGGAAATGAAATTCACTCATCTCTCGTTACTAATCTAGGGTGTTTATTTAGTGGTACACTAAATTTCACAGTCGTGGTGAGTATTTTATCATAAGCTTGGAAATGATACACATCTTTACCACTAAAATCTCAATAACCAACTTCAAAGGCATAATGGATTAAAATGTGAAAGCTTAAGGGTTCGTCATTCTTTTTAATCTCTAGCGATACTAATATTCTAGAAAAGGCGAAAAAACCACGAATACACGCCCAAATCCATGACCCCTATACTCGTGATTGCTCACTCCCTAACTCGAATAAGCTAAATCCATGATTAAGTAATATTACACCAAAAAGGGCGACAAAATCATCAATGCTCATCCAAATCCATGAATGAGACATCAAAGATTGCTCAATTCCGTAATCTTAGTAAACTAAAGGTTAGGATGAAGAATAAATAAGGTAGGATAAGGCATGGGAAACATTTATTATCGGTGTAAATAAAAATGAACAAAACAGATAGATTAAGTCTGACACAACCACTTGCTACTAGCTACTACCTTACCACAAACCCGAAAGAGACATTTTTTATTAATAACTCACGCTTTAACACGGAAAACACACTGTAGTCGTACACGAGAGATTCAAATATAATTCGATCAATATCATCGATAATAAACATACCAAGTTGGCTCTCCCAAATTACCAACTCCCATAGGATCCCAAAATATACAACAATAGTGGCAAAGTTATGGCCACTGTACACTAAAATAAGTGGTTTATATCACATACACTTTAACTAAATACTAAAAATTCACATTTATTTTGTTTAAACTGAAAATTAAACTAATTGTACACCACTTTACCATTTTCACCAATAATATCCCATCTATGATAATTATGACCCTATAGAAATTCGAATGACTTAAAAATGAGTGAAAGTAGTAGTACAAGGGTATGACACAAATAACATACTTTTATATTTCCATTGCAATGTGGAGTTTTTCCGACCAATGTCTCTCTAGAAAAGAATAAAATGAAATACGTTGGACACATATAGCAACTAGCTACCAAACAATAGACATTAATCTATACAATAGGCTAAGGTGTAAAGTTTTAATGAAACATAAATATTTATTGGTGGAAAAACGAAAGGAAAGGCTCAACACGTTATACTAAGGGTATCTTACTCTAAAAGTGAGAGTAACAAAATGGTTAAAACGGATGGTCAACTAACTAGTGTAGTTAGCTAATAAACAAACATATGTAATTGATAAAGGAGGTAGAGGCGATAGCAAAGCTTGAAGGATTGTTTGGTAGGGCAAAGCAGTAACAATAACCAGAGCAACAAAAGGAGGTCAACAAAAGGTCATTTTCAAAACCCTAATGCTAGTAGTATTAGATATTAGTCATGAGGGTATACTTTTTGTAATGTGTTATGCTGCTTTGCTCTGATTAAGTCATAAGGGTATGCTTGTTGAATAAAGTCATGAGGGTATGCTCGTTGTATGCATTTAGATGTTATAAGCATTGACTCTGATTCAAGATTTATTATTTAGCGTAGAAATCATACTAATAGAGTCTGATACAAGCTCTGACACTAGCCTTGAGTTTGATGAGGATACAAGCAGAAAGCATGCTAGTAAACCTTCCAATTCTTTGATATAAAAAAACCTAACAGTCTTTTCTAAAAAATCCTACCAGTTCTGTGCTAAAAGACCTTTTATTTTTAAACCAAATATGCTATCATGGTATTTGCCAACAAATCATTCGTCAAGTTCTGACTCAAGTGGTGATTCAAATTCTTCTGATGATGGTTACGATGCAAAAAGGCAGGTTCAAGTGAAAGAAGGATCCATGCCAAAGGTTGCAGATCATAAGGTTTCAACTCCAAGGGTTTCTAGTATAAGACCCCCGCTAATAAGGAATTGCATTCTAGGCCTTGCAGTAGTTAAAACTTGGGAAACTATTGGTGAGAAATTTTTTGGAATAAGTAAACCTAAAGATGATCTACAAGCAAGGAATTTGGGAAAAAGAAGGATGGATTAGGATCAGGTTATGATGGTTGTTGCTATTTGTTTAGTTGTTTTGTTCATGTTATGGACATATTCTAATGGTATTTTATAATGTTAGTTTATGTATTGGTATACTTTGGCAAATTATTTGTTGTTTTTTGTACAACATCTATGGACACTTTCTTTTGTACCAAATTTTGAATGGACAGTTTCAGTTTCAAGTGTTTTTTACAAGTGACCTTTTGTGGTATTTGCATGTTTTACATTTTTTTCCCACTTTTTGTACAAGTGATTTTTTTTTACTTTATATAAGCCAAAAAATAAATGGGTGCAACTGTAAAAGACACAAACAATACAACAATTAATGAGTCATAAACATCATAGACACAGTAGCAATCAATCATGGAGACTCTTACAAGATGATAGTGAGTAATCATTTCATACTCTTTCCCATGCAACATATCATATCAATATGTCAAAAAAGAGTAATTTACACCATTGGTCTCTGAAACTTACACAACTATTAACTATGCAGAAACAAAGGTCAACATATTATTGCAAAACATAAACTGCAAAACACAAAGATATATTGGATAAAAAGAAAAAACTGTACATAAACCACATTGTCTAAAATCTAAACCCATAAAAATGTACAATTTTTTTGGTTTGGTTCATCCTTACAGTCTTGCCATATGGTTGGTTCCTCGATTCTAGGTTGTTTCCCTGCAAGTTTCTAATGCTACTAGGACCATCATCTTGCGACTGTGGTACCTTAGATCTTACACTACCAATTGGTTTAACAACTTGTACTTGTTCCTCACCGTATACCTGTCGTCATAGATCTTCGAGAATTTCAGGTGGCAATTGCTTATTCAGTTCAACATTTGGGCCATATCTCTCATAAATCTCTGGAAATATTACCTCTCTTAGTATCTTGTTTGACCAACTATGTGGTCAAAGTTAGCTCTTTTACCAGCCGACATATTGTGAAGAAAGTGATGCAAATATAGTGAAGATCTAAAAATGGGGAATAAAATGATATGAGATGAGGGAAAATGATGCAAATATATACACACGTGAGATCTATTTTTGTGGTTGGGGTTGTTGTATGCTTTTTTCAAACATTTAGTCCCCCTTTTCAATGATAAGTCAGGTTGAATGCTTTTTGTCATAAAATCCTATTGTATATTTCACATTTAGTTTGTATCCACCTAGAAAACTGTACACTTATCACGTTTGCATTGTTTATCGTTGCATGGTTAGTCTAAAATCTTAGATAACACCCTAAATCTAATAATACGCACAAAATCAAACCCAACAAACGACAAAAAATAACTAAAATTGTACATAATATATTTGATTGCAATCAGAACAAACATGGTACATCAAAGGAAGATAATCAGAGCTTCACAAAATAACAGGAAATGATAAACATAAAACATAAAAAACAACCAAAAGCTTCACAATAAGACTGCTGAACCTAAACCGAAATCCTACATTCGCGCAAGCATCGACATGAATGTTTGAATTTTTTCGATGGATACCTTGGTTTTTTCGACCAGTTCCATCGATACCGATGACATTCGGCTCTTCTCACCATCAACCGCTGAAAGCCATGTTTAAGTCAACAGTCAGCTCAATCTCATATATCAGTTCTTGTCGCTTGCCAGAGTCATTCAGCAGCTCCTGGCATTGGTTCAAAAGTTCGGTACGATGCATAAATTGATGGTCAATGTCCCGTTAAACTTGAACCATCATTTGTTCTTTCAATCGAAAAGAACCAGATGTAGTTGCCAATTCATTCAGCAGATTGCATGCACGCACTCTTTTTGGGGCCATTTTTAGCTTCTTGTTTTTTGGAATTAGGGTTTGGTTAGTTTGCTTAAAAAAGATGGAGAGAAATTTTTAGAGTGAAGTGTGAATGATGGGGGTAAATGAAAAGGGTAAGTTCCTATATAAAAGAAAGAGTAAGGAAAACCCTCTCATAACGCGCCGATCATAGTATCGTCTTTGACATGCATCGAGATAGCAACTATAGATATACGGCTATCGTTCTTTGATATGACCATGCTTGATCATTACATTCTTTGATATTTTACCTATTTAGTCCTCAAAGTTACATTGAAACAAGAAATTTAGAAGTAAATTATCGAACTGACACGTCTATGTTCCTATACTTTTTAACAGTTTTGTGTGTGCAACTCTTTGGACTAGTCGTGCAATTTGTATAAAGTATCTACTATCTACAATTGGAATCTAACTAAACTAGTTGCAAACCATATGAGGTAGTGTACATGTGGCCACGTGGTGGGTTTTCTTTAATCAACTTGTTGACTGATGTGACACTTAGAGAAAACTTATCAAGGAAGCTTTATACCGTCTTGGAGAAGTGATGCAAACCGAGGGCGTGTCTTGTCACCACCTGTACTAATTCGCGTTTTTTTTTCTATACTTATGCGATTTTTTACTGCGTGTACTTAGGTAATTTATTTATGCTTTTTTAACAATATGTTTTTTATGCTTTCAAAATATTTATTTATTTCTTTTTTTCCCATCTATGTTAACAACTTGGATAAAGGCTATAACATACGTGTTGTGATACTGTTGATTTTTTACTGCGTGTACTTAGGTAATTTATTTTTTTCTTTAAGCCCTAGTTTCTGTATATACGTGTTGTGATACTGTTGATTTGCAACAAACATTTTGTGTAAATTGCTAAAATGTTTGTTTTTACAAACATCAATTTGATTTGAAAAATGACTACAAACAATCTTATTGCTAAAAGACTATAACATACATATTACATAACACTTATTGCTAAGCAGTTACCATAACAAACTACGACCTTGAGGAGAACAATCAAGCGAAAACCAACACAACTTTGTCATGAACTTTCCTCTTGACTTGATAAAAGTCAACTCATCAACATTTTCATGATATCATTGTTTGAAACCTCAATAACTTCATCCAGAGGCCGAGCGCTTTTCGTCTTCATTAAATGTTTCTTTTCCTCATGTTCCTTGTAAAACAAATCTTTGTAATCTTGACTTGGTAGTTCGGGTCTAGGAACCCATAGAAGTTACATTTGGTCTCTTTGTCCTAAAAATAAGATTTGTTAAATTCACATATTCAACCTAACAAGTAAAATAAGTATAAGCATAACAATATTACATAAATTGGACGGGCCTTGAATCTTCTACCGGGATGAGTCCGGGTCCAAGAGGTTTGTACTTCCACGGTAATGGTTTTGGACATTCGCGGTGTGTAGCATTGATGTAGTATTCAATGGATTTCGATTGGATGCGGAAGTAGGCGGAGGAGGGAGCCATTGTTTTATTTTACCAATGAGTAAACTTGACGCTTTTCTAGTAGAGTGACATCTAATTTGGCGGAAATATACTTTGTGAATGAGCGGGTAATGAATATTGTGGAGGGAAAAGTTTAGCGAATTTTATATTGAGCGACTAAAGGTCTATTTTCGGTAATTTTTTGGGTTTATTGTTTTGTACAATCCCGAACACAAATCCCAGAAAAATGACTTGACTAATTCCCAAAATTCAAACTTTATTTGGATTTTGAGAGATCAATCGTGAGTTTTACTTCGGTTAACATCACCTACCTACGATTGATTACCTATCTCACAAAAATATCGATTAAAGATAAGATCATCGGTTTATACTACATGTCCGCTTAAACCAAAATTCATGTGAGTGCGATGATGATGTTTCTTTCTTCGTTCATGAAATATCTTTGTAAGCGGAACCCGATCAGACGCTATACATCAAACTTATCGAAATCTTAGAGGTAAAGCCGTCTACTTCTTCTAAGACTCTTGATATTGATCTTAATGTTCCTTTGTTGCCTCAAGAATCGATTTTCAAACACCAAAAGTTGAAGATCATAATAACGAGGTGCGGTATAAGCGTTAATGTAGATGTGCAAACCTAGTTGGCGAAAACCACATTTCTAAATATCACGATCCACCGGTTTAGTGATCCCATAATTAAAAGCTAAGTAACCATAAACACCGTAGTATCTAAATTAAAGGTGGGTAGTCGGTTTGATGATAAGCAAGGATGCATTTATGCAATAGGAATAAAAGCGTTGGTTGATATGTTTGAGTATAAAGTTACTAACTCATGTAAGAAAAGGTCTGTGTAGCTTGTTTTGCGAAGGTTGCAAGCGGTACATTAACGCACGAAAAAGTGTTGTTAGCCGATACTTCTATGTTACTTCCATTAACGATCATACATGTTCGAACAAAAATTCATCCTAATCATCGAAATGCTACCCGAAAATTAGTGGGTCACATACTTGTTGATAAATTGAGGAATTGCAAAAGGGTCTATCACGGGTGCGGTCATAAAAATGATTTTAATGTTGATTGGAAAGTAGACATTTCTTACTACCGAGCTTGGGGTGGGAAAACATTGCATTACAGTTGTTGAATGGTTGTCCTAGGGAGTCTTTTGAGCGGTTGCCGTATTCTGCTATAACTTAAAGTTGCAAAATGAGGGACAGTAACACACATTGAGACGGATGAGACAGATCGAGTTTAAGATGGTATTCATTGGTTTCGGTGTTCTTTGAAAGTTTTCATAAATTCTATTATATTTTATTTCGATTAATACCTTCATTATTATGTAAATATTATTAATTAAGCAATTTACGATTGATTTAAAATAGATTCGGAGCTTCTTACGTTTTATCGACCATTGCTAATCATTGATGCCGCACATCTTAAAGGAGATACCTTGATACGAATCGGTTGTTGTTGGGATGGACGGCAACAACCAGATTATACCTATTACAGCTGGTGTTTCTCAAGGTGAGACCAATGAATCATGGACACGGCTTTTGAGCAAACTTAAAGAATGCATTGGTGAAGTAAAAGATTTGGCCATCATCTCGGCGGACATCCGGCAATTGCACATGCATGTAGTATCATTTTCCCAACGCGTTTCATGGTTTTGTTGTCGTCATTTAATGATGAGCGCAATTTGAAAACTAGAAAGTGGAAGGCTATATCTTGGAGGACATGCAAAGCTTACAGGAAAGGGAGTTTGATGCTTCAATTTATGAGATTCAATCATTAAAACGATGTGTATAAAAACTAAAAGATGAAGTGGATTTGATAAATGGTCGTGCTTCTTGCCCCGCAAAGGTACAATTATTTGACCTCAAATAGTCTTGAATCGATAAACTCGTAACCAAAGATGTTAGGAAGGTTCCAAACTTCCAATAACCCACTAATGGAGTACTCACAGAAGGCTTCTACAAAATGGTATTTTGAGCGTTGAGCAAAATACAAAGGTAACAAAAAGCATCTATTATAATTGGTTTATTACATATTTGGCACATCGCTCGAAAATGTATTATTATTATTTTATTCGGATGCTCCAGCGGATGAACTTATCGAATGGGCAAATGCAAAAGTAAACAATAGAATGGCAAAGAGTGCTAATTGGGTGTTACGGAATTGAGATGCACAAGATTTACCAAATTCTTGATCCGAAACATGTTCATATTGTTGACTTTGACAACGGAGAATGCACTTACCGCAAATGGCGACTATCTGGTCTACCTTGTGGTCATGTTTGTCTTTGTGTCTAGAGTTGAAGGATGGTGACACTACTTGATTGGGCGATGGATTGGTTTAAGAAAGCGTCACTAAAAATTACATACGAAGCAAGGGTTTATCCTCTAAAGATGTATCCTTGTGGCGTACTCGATGACTTGCAAACCGTAAAACCACTGCTATGGATAGCGACAACTGGAAGACCCAAAGAAAAACACGTATCCGATCACGGGGAAGAGCGGAAAGCAAAACACATGGCGGTGTGGAAAGGCGAGGACACAAGCAGTCATGTCTTGAACCGTTGATGACAAGCAAGGCAAGTGTGTTTCTATATTTTATTTCAATGTATATAATTTTGTATGTAATTCGATATGGTTGTTTGAACTAATGTCACATGTCGAAAGCGTAAAAGAAACTCACAATCGTGCACCCTACAACTAATGAAGAAGCGGTGGAACAAGAATGACACGGAGGACAGAGGACGTGTGTAGAGGTCGAACAGGGAGAAGCAAGTGCTCAATCAAACAATGATTTCGTATGGAAATGTGAATCATCTACTCCGAAAATAGCGTTCCTAACAACATTCGGTCACAACCCGTTTGTTGAAAATGTTGTTCATTTAGACGATTTATAGTTATTCCAATTTGAACTTTAACACAATGGAAGCACAACTTATCAATCATAGAATTTTCAATGTTTGTTACTTGAATAATAATAGCTACGAGTGGCTTGCTTTTATTGTTTTTATGTTACTTTGTGAGAATGTTATACAATCAAGCTGTGAACATGTGCATATTTTTGTTCTTTTCTATAAAACATATATGAGTCGGGCATATAGTGTAACGTCAATGGTATGCATGTGACTATTTATTTACCTTTCAATTTGTCTATTTAAGAGCAAACTTGCAAGTATATTTTCACACAACATCATTCCATAAATAAGTAAGCAAAACAATGTCGGTGCGCTTAAATGTGATGAGATAAGAGTGCACGCTAACACTAACAACTGGACAAACATGATGATTTACTCTTGCCGCATCACGCAATCAAAGATGTTCAATTGGCAAGAAAGGTGAAAATCTAACTCAAGAATTGGCTATACTTAATCGTGAAAGGTGAGTTATTCAAGAGATGGCAATTGTGCGAAAGAAGGTGCCACAAAAAATTGAGTTTACGAGCAGGAGCAAGCTCTTAGTGAACACAAAGTGATGCAAATGAATATCTTGGCGGTGACTGAGGTGAGTGCTCGAAACAAAATTTCTTTATTCATAAGCTTGAGGGTGCGTTGCGATATAAGCTTTGTGAGATATGTGAAGTACTAAGCTGTTATATCGTATGTGATCTCCTAGTAACTAAGACTACTATATGCCCCTAATGTATCTCGATTTCCAAGTACTTAGTGTTATATCGCACGTGCTTTCCTAGTAACATACTTTATTCAATAAAGTTTCCTAGTAAGTAGGAGTTTTACTCACCTTTTATCTTGTCTTCAATAGTTGGATGGTCTTGAATCTTACGTCTTTTCATCATATCCGGTATACCTATGGAATCTATGGGATTTTAATTTAAAATGAGGTTGCGAAAATAACAAAATGAACAATCGAAGACATTAACATAACATTGTTAACGTGTCGTCGACCTTTTTTGCATCCATTTCTTGGTTTCCAAATTTTTGCGCCTAATCCGTTATACTTTACTACTAGCCACGGTCTAACATCAGCAGTGTATTCAATCTTCTAGGAGTGGTTTAGTTACCTCTGGCGGTGGTTCCTTGTATGTACGCAATATTCTCTATCTTTTGAAGCGATTGGATCAATTATAGGATGTGTCTCCTTTGTTCCTCTTGAAGTGAGTTTAGCTTCCAGCATTTGTCTTGCCACATTCTTTGATAAAGGATAATCCCTATCAACAAACATGAAAACCTTTCCTTTTTTAGTTTTAGAGCATGAACCTTGCGGTATGAGAACAATAGCCATTCAACCACCTCACAATCATACCAATATTCAGCATCAATATCGAGTTTAAACATGTTCTTTATAGCGACCCATACAAACTTAGCTAACTCTCCATTTGGACCTAACTTTCCATATCCGAACTTCATTACTTTCCACAACCGGTCCAAATCACTCTTAGTCAAACAATCCAAGAAGATCCCAAATGTGAAATAAGTGGTTGCATCCATCACCTCTTGTAATCTCAACTACTTTCTACCTCTTTCTATAACAATCGCAATCCATAATAGGATGAGCTGCTTTTAAAGGAATAGGATTAATAGGTTCGAGGATTAGGACTATCGGTCTCCTTAAAATCTTGTTTAGTTCTTTCTTTCTTTTCAACTCTTCATCCACCTTTTGTCTTTTATAACTGGATTGCTTCTTTAACCATTCTCGCTTCTTTCACGTAATTCATAGGATTAAAATCATCATTAACTCTCACACATCGACAAAGCTCCTTAAGCCTCTCAAATGAACATGTTCTTAGATTTTCAAGAATATGTATGCACGAATTCTTGATAATCTTCGTGTATGTATTTCTCATCTCGCTCTTTGTAGGAGGTTTCTTTCTTTTGACTTGCTTTTTCTCTTTTTTGATCCTTGTTGCCCATTCACCCAAGATTCTTGCTCTTTGATTATTAGACAACAGTTCCCACGTTTGACGAGTGTACTCATTCATAATATTATTAGAAGCTTCAAGATAGGATTCTGTATCCTCCCAATCATCTAACCATCTTTGACTAGCTTCCTCCTCTTCTAGCTTTTTCCTTTCTATTTCTGCTTTTTCTTCAGCTACAATCCTTGCACCTAAGTCATGATCATAAGCAATCTGCTCTTCTTTATTCTTAAACTTTATCTCGTGTTCAAGAATACCTTTTCCTTTCCAATATCGGTAGATCCTCCTTCTTGTTCAAAGGCTCACCAATAGTCAAACTTTTAGTCAAGGGTTTAGGTCCGGTTGGTTAAAGAAATATAGGAGCAGTGCAATGGTAGGTGTAGGGTTTGATGAACTTTGCTTAAATTTATCAATGTACTGGCAGCCTCCTTCTCAACTTCTTTTGATTTAGGTGGTGAAACATATGTAGTTGTGACAATTGTAGATGTGGTAGTAATAGCGGTGTGTGAGTATAAGATAACGATGGGTGTGGTTACCTCGATTGAAGTTGTAGCGATGGGTTACGAAAAAATAGTCGTGGTAGTTCTAAACGCTAGCCATGGATGTGTCCGCACCACCTCATTCTCTTTAACTTCTAGCAGTTGGTGTGGTTACCTCGATTGAAGTTGTAGCGGTGGGTTACGGTAACTAGTCGGTGTTACTGAAACATTAGCGATGGATGTGTCTGCACCACCTCATTCTCTTTAACTTCTACAACAGTGGGTGTGATTACCTCTGTTGAAGTTGTAGCAGTGGGTTCTGAGTAACTAGTCGTGGTTACAGAAACATTAGCAGTGGATGTGTCCTGCACCACCTCATTCTCTTTAACTTCTACAACAGTGGGTGTGATTACCTCTGTTGAAGTTGTAGCAGTGGGTTCTGATAAAATATCAGTGGTTACAGAAACACTAGCAGTGGATGTGTCCTGCACCACCTCCTTCACTTTAAATTCTATAGCAGTGGGTGTGATTACCTATGTTGAAGTTGTAGCAGTGGGTTCTGAAAAACTATCAGTGGTTACAGAAAGACTAGCAGTGGATGTGTCTTGCACCACCTCCTTCTCTATATCGTCTACTACAGTCTTCAAGATCTCGAGTACAACTTCATTCCCATCTTTATCAGACACCACATACTGCCCTCCATGATCTACACTATCCACATCCTCATCCATATGCCCAATAGTAGCCTCCCCTGAATCAAATCCTTCAGTCGTCCCCTGTCTTTTTTGGTCCTCCAAAACCACATCTTGAGAGGAGCTCACCTTCTTATTATGTTTCCTAACTCTTCTAACAACACTAAGCCCATGTCTCCTAACTTTCTCCATCACAAACATCCTGTGCTTCAATTGTCTGATCGTATTCTCCATTTTTGTACATTTAACCGTCAATTCATTTAATCGTTCAAGATTTTCATCCCGAACTCGACCTGTGTTAACTGGTTGGAGAGGTGGTTCATTGGAAAAGTCATCATGTTGATGTTGATCATTATCCGTCAATTCATGTTGATGTTCCAAGCTACCTCATCACCGACTGTGTGAAGCTGGTGCGAGGGTGAAGTAATCATAGCGGGGTTGGTGTCGGTGGTTACACTTGTACTAGCATGCTGGTGCAACTAAGGTGGCGGTGGGTTCGAGTTCATCAGTGGGGTTCATTTACATCATCAAACTCACGAATGATGTAAATTAATCATATGAGGGAAAATGGAACAATTGGGATTGTTAAATTAGGATTTTGGTGTCTCATATGAGCAAAAACCTTAGGAAGCATATAATGCACCTCATACTTTGTATTATGTTCAATGAGTTACGCTATTTGGCTATCCACAATAAGTTGAACAAACCTAGGATACAAGTAATATTTACCTTTCTTCCTAATATTCTGCACAAACCCTTCAAAAATCATGCTAGACCAATTGAATTCCTCCCGGATAGACAAATTAAAGCGATTTGCAATTTTGAGGAAATTCATTAAACCCAGTGGTCTTATTACTCGAGACACATCGACAAGGTGTGAATTAAAACTTCCATTGGGAAGAAAACATACATTTCAAAAATTTTACCTGTCTCCCTTCTTGTATAACCTAACCTTTCTAAACCTTGAAATATATCATTATCGAAAAGATTAACTAGTCCATTAGCATCATCGAACTTCAAAGTACCTCTAATAACTTCCTCATCCACCAAAATCTCATTATCATCCACCACGTCCTAAACACCTCTAATCCATCTCGCCTCAGATCTCAAAGATTACCCCAAAAATCATGTATATAGTATTTAAGAATTGTGGGTGCTACGGTTAATGCAAACCGAATTTTCTGTGGTTGATAAAATCAATCATGCCATGAAAACCATCTGATTTATTATTTTTGATTAAGTAAGTGATGCGCGCAAAACCGTCAAGTTTTCTCACGCAAGCAAGAAACTTAAAACGGCTCAAGCACGAACTCAATGAAGATCTGAGGAGTATAGTGTTTCCCCGGGTCGTTATGTCCCAGCGAGCTGTGCAATGGATTATCAAACGTATAGTGATCGGGAGATTTGGACGGAAAATAGGGATTTGAATTGGAAGGATATTATAACTACAGGAAAAGCCAACAAATTAAAACGGCTTAAATGCAAATTAAAGGAAATTAAAAAGATAAAATCTATTAAATAAACGCTATCACTATTTTTAAAATGATGTTTTGTTGATTTTATAAAACAAAATATCTTAAATAAACTATTTTAACTAAAGCGTAAACTTAAAATATCTAAAAGCGTGGCCTAAAATGAAAACGTCGTTATTTATAAAAAATTATTTGGAGCGCAAGATAAAACGTAAAATTTGTAAAATAAAAGTCCTACGAGTGTAAAAACAATTTTATTACTTACTATATGATAAAAGAAAATTTTAGGAAAAAGCCGGGTATTTTTTCGACTTTTAAATTATTTATTATGATTTAAAAACTAAATTAATCTAATTTAATTAAAAAAAATACTAAACTATTTTAGAAAAATCTGAAATTTTCATGAAAAGTACTTTAAGTCCTACTGGTTCTAAGAAAATTATCAAAAGGTGGTACTACTTTTGGAAATCAGCACTTAATAAGCAAATAAGCTAACAAGCTTAAAAATCTGAGTTTGAGTATAAATAACTAAGTGTGCAAGAAATTAATGAAATAAGACCCTAGGGCAGTTGGTCATGGTGTGTGGTGTTGAGGTCGTGTGCAAGAGGGCAGGGGGTCGAATCCCACCCCTGCACCTTTTTATCCAACTTATTTCTTTTGATTTTTTTCTTTTTGCAAACTAATATAAAGACTAATTAAGCATTTTTCATAAAAACTTAAACTTGGAAAGAGTCTAAATAAGCTGTACAACAGCTTATTATTATTTTTTTTTGACAGCAACACTTACTGGTTTGTTTGGGATAATTGAACTAACATTAGGAACTAGGGGCTCAAATAAGCTACTAAAAACATCAAATAAGCTAACGAATGGGTAAATCATAATCTAACTAACCTAAAATCTTCTAAAAAATGACAAATAAGCAGAAATTAAAAGCTAAAAGAGATAATAACTACTAAAGAAACTTGTGCAGACTTGCTGTTGAGATCAGATGCAAAAAGGGGCCAAGGAGGGCATTAAAAAGCTACTAAAAGCTTAATAAAATGCTAAACCAACTAGCAACCTAATCTTACTAACTAATAAGCACTAGAGTGAGCCTAAATAAGCTAAACTTAATCATAGATAAGCACACAAAAAAAAAAGGAAAAACTGCAGCTGCACTATGCAAATGAGCTGCTGCACTGTTGTCCTAAAACAGTCCAAGAGGGGCATTTACAAGCTAAATTGTAAGCTCCTATGAGCTTCTACATTCCTAAAACTAAGTGAACATACAAAATGTGGCATAAGGGGAACCTAAAAAAGGCTAATGGGTGCAAGTGGGGTCACTTGACAGCTTATAAATAAGCTGTCAAGAGGGTCTTATTCTGTGTGGAGATGAGGAGGGTTTTGGATGATTTTAAGTACTATTTAAGCTAAGCTAAACACATCCTAAGTGCAAATAAGCTAAATACATGTTGAGGTGGGTATGCTAGGATGTAAGAAAAGCAATTAGGAAAAGTTTGGATGGGAAATAAGCTACCTAAGAAGCCTGTAATGCTTGACTATGGTCACTGCTTTTGGCAAGCAGACAAAAAGAAATGGGTTTGTTTTTCAAAACTTCACACAACTTGTTAAGTCAATCTTACTTCATTTGGAACAAGTTTAAAATCTTAAAACCACTTTGACTTGTAAAGTCAAAGTGGGTAAAAATGATTTTTGACCCAAACTTTAACTTAAACCAAACACCCCCTGATGGGAAGAAATCTGCGAAAACTTTGAAACTCTAAAGATTGTGAGGCTTGAAAAATTGAATTGTGAACTTAAAACTAAATCTCAACTAGTTTAAACAAACTTGGCAAACATCTTTTGAAACACAAATGACAGAATTTAAAACATCAATATTGCATAAATCTGAAATGGAATTAAAAACTAAACTGAAAATTTAAATTGCATTGAAAATAAATGGTACAAGGAATGTAAATGACATTAAAAGTAAAGTGGTACTAGACATAAATTTCTAGACAAAAAACTGAAAGCTTAATTAAAACTAAGAAAAACTAACTAACTACAAAACTAACTACTTATGCTTGCTTCTTTCCTCCCTTTTATATGCCCACTCTCTTTCTCTTTCATCTCTGATTAAATCCCATCAAAAATCTCCACCATTGGATGACTTAAGGTGATCATGGCCCTTCATTCCATTTTTGGCGGGAAATGGAGTTTTAACAGCTGGATGAGCTTGAGTGTTTGGGGAGGAGAGATTATAATGTATCTTGGATTGTTATGAAGGTGGAGTGTGAGGAGAGGAAAAAGTGAGCTGGGGAATGGGTAAAGCTGGGTTTTGCAGAAAGCAGGTGAAGGAAGAAGACAGTGATAAGGTTTTTGGTGCGTTTTGGTTGTTTTGACCAAAGCTTTGACCAGGAATATTAATAACCAAAGGGTTCAAAAGGTTATTTGACAAGGGGTCATATGGTAAGCAAAGTCCAAAAATGGGTTTAAGGCTTTAATATTGGAGGGCTTAAGGTGTAAATTCTGAAACTTCAAGTACCTAGGCTGCCAATTCTGAAAAGTTTCTCCAAGGACTAAAACTGACAATCTCAGAAAGTATAAGGACCAATCTTGCCATTTTGCCATTTTCCAGGGGCCATTTCTGCCAAATCTTAAACTTGAAGGACCAATTTGTAATTTTCTCAAAACTTTTTATATTTTTCACCAAAGGACTAAATTTGACAAATTATGATTTAAAAGGACCTTTGGTGATTTTACTTTTGAAATTATAAGCTCGAAACATTTTTGACAACTTTTGAAACTTGGGGATCTGAAGCGCAATTTTGCAAATTTGATATGTTTTCATCGATTTTGATATTTTGCATTTAAAACACATAAAACACTGATTTGTGATATTTTGATCATTTTGATGTGTTTTCGAGTGTTTTCGAGATGATTTTGCGGTTTATTTTGTACAAAATGATGAGTATTTACACACTCATCAAGAAGCAACTAGGTTATGGGTGTTGGAATCTGCTGACGGCATTGTGAGTTGTTATGGAATATGATGTGGGATTGTGAAATTAGCAGTTTGGAGTTGTTAGGGTAGTATCCATTACCAAGAACACGCTAGCGGTGGATACACCAAATTTACAAAACGACCCCAAGTATACATTATCGGGAAAACCACTAGCGATGGATTGAAAACCACTAGCGGTGGATTGAAAACCACTAGCATTGGTTTGATAGATAGCATGGATACATCAAATTTACAAACACCCCCAAGTATACATTATCGGAAAACCACTAGAAGTGGATTGAAAACCACTAGCGATGGTTTGATAGCACTAGCGATGGTTTGATAGTGTCGACTAGCGAATGGATACATCAAATTTACAAAACATACCCCTCAAGTATACATTATCTTGAAAACCACTAAAATTGGCATTGAAATACCACTAATGAGTGGTTTGATAGCCGTTTTTCCTAAAATGGATACATCAAATTTATAATAAAAGCCCAACTAATTTCTCAAGTGATACATTATCACGATCTAAACATATTGCAACTATCTATCTGTCTATGAAACCATGTTAGAGTGCAAGGTGTGAAATACATTTATGAATGATTTGGTACTTTTTCTTTGTTAACTCAAAGTTTATTCAAGCAATGACCCTACAAGTATTTGAGCCGAAAATCAAAGTCACACCAACTTCATTCATGCCACCAAAGTCAACCACTTAATTTACTCCTCAACAACTTATACCTTCCCACATTAATTTTTCGATTCCATCATAACTTCTATTTAAGAACCTATAACTCACATACTACCCATATCACACATAACGAAAGTTATTAACCTCAACCGCTTTCACCTCACCTCCTTCATCTTCATCATCGCACCACCTCTCACCACCCGCTACATCATAGCGCCCTCCACCACCACTACATCACCGCTGGTATCGTTTACTAATTTTTATAAATACTCTTGATTGTTGTATAAAGCTTCATGGGTTTTGTTTATGTTAATCGAATTGATTGAAAAGCTTAGGTATTGTGGTTTGTAAGTGATTATAATAACTTTCGTATTGTTTATAAAAAAAACTTCATTAAACCTTCAACAACATTGATATCGGTTTCGATCTTATCTTGAGCAAAATATATTATATGCAATTGATTAGTTGTAGGAATATATGCTTTGCTTTTATATTTGTTGAAATTGATTAGGTGTCACGGGTGCCAATCCGAGGCCAAGCCGCGACCACAGTCGAGGCCAAAAGGTAAGATATGTCGTTGCGTATTTTAAATAGCTTAGGGTTTTAGGTAATGAGAACTATCCAAGCATCGTCTATCAAAAAGACCCTTTAAACCATTAAGGTTGAGTTGGTCATTTTAACAATTAGGGTAGGAGGGTAGGATGGTGGATTTTGGGACATAAACCAAGTTCTTGGCAGGGTGTTGGGGTCCACCCCCTTTCATGTGTAATAGCACTTTAACTAGGTTAATGAGATCATGTTGTGTTCATCGCTTGTGATACAAAGATTTGATCGTGTTTGCGGACGACTATTTGAGCAGTGTGTCTATGGTTGAGGTTCTTCGAAAACAAAGAATGTTGTTAGTTTGTATAGTTAAAGTGCTATTATACCATTGCCCAACACCATTTCATTATCCTTTTACAATGATCTTCCCAAAACTCACCAACAATTCTCTCCTATATTATCAAACAACAAAATTGAAGTCAAAGGCCATGACACGTTGCTTCTCCGATGGTTCTGATGAGGAGGTACACGGTTTCTTGGTCCGGTAGATACCGGAAAGTGTAAAGCCATTTCTTGCTACGGTATGTTATTGTTACGATGATGAGGTTGAATCATGAAGTGTAGAAAGGTGGTGCAAAGGGTTTAGCTTGCTTTGAGATTGTTTAACGAGTGTGTGTTTTTAGTGTGTGTTTTTGGTGAGAAAGTCCATGTTTACGTGTGTGAGAGAGATCGAGATGATAACAAGAGAGATGAAAGGGTTTGTAATGATAGATATATAATGATGGGGAGAGATATGAAAGGGTTTGTGCGGGTGCCTCATTAACTCCACTTCACTCGCCATCATTATCATTACAAACCCTGTCATCTATTTCTTATAATCTCTGACATCTCTTTGTCATACAGAAACATGGACTTTGTCACCAAAAAACACACACTAAAAACATACACACACATTTATGAACTCTCAACGCATGGCTAAACCACTTTGCACCACCTTTCTACCCTTCAAGATTCAACTCTCATCATCAGGTAACCATAACAAACCGTAACAAGAAATGTGTTGTACACTTTCCTGTATCTACTGGACCAAGAAACCGTGTACCTCCTCGCCGTAAACCATCAAAGAAGCCACGTGTCACCGACGCAAACTTCAATTTTGTTGGTTCATAATATAGGAGATAATTGTTGGTGAGTTTTTAGGGTGATCATTGTTAAAAGGATAAGGAAATGGTGTCGGGAAATGGTATAATATCACTTTAAGTAGACACACTAACATCATTCCTTTGTTTTTAGGAACCCTCAACCATATACACACTGTTCAAATAGTCGTATGCAAACACGATCAAATCTTTTGTATCACAAGCATATGAACACAACATGATCTCATTAACCTAGTTAAAGTGCTATTACACATGAAAGGGGGTGGACCCCAACACCCTGCCAAGAACTTGGTTTATGTCCCAAAATCCACCATCCTACCCTCCTACCCTAATTGTTAAAATGACCAACTCAACCTTAATGGTTTAAAGGGTCTTTTTGATACCCGATGCTTGGATAGTTCTCATTACCTAAAACCCTAAGCTATTTAAAATACGCAGGTTAAGCTTTGGTCAAACTCGAAGAAGCAGAAGATATCGGAAGTCAACTGACAAAACCGCCTGGTTAACACGAGTTCGCGCCTTATGTGTTACGATATGTTTGTAGAGAATAACATGGTTAGGATTACCGCTAAATGGATTATACGTATAGTTTTGGACCATTTGCGTATAGGTAGCTTATGTATAGTTTCGGACCATTGGCGATTTTGGAAACACATTTTATGTTATCGATTGATGGTTATATATGAAATTATGTTTAGCGAATTTGTGTTGTTGTCACAAAACAAAAACGGATAAAAAAAAATGTTCTTTTTTTGAAAAAACAATTTTAATATCAAAAATAAAAAAAAATATATATATATATATATAAACTTGCGGGAAAACACCTATATTTCTACAAAATGTTTTGTAAAACAAGGAAAATATATCAAATTATAATTTTCCAACAAAATGTTTTGCTAAACACAAAATCCCCTATTCCTAATCTAACAAGGAAAATTACAAAACAAATTTTAGTTGTTTTCCTAGTTTTCCTTTGTAATCCCCAACCCTCCTTCTTCTTCTTCAAAATAGAAAATACAAATATCGATTAAACGCATTTTTTATGTTTTACAAAACTAGACATAGAAAACAAGGGAATTTTTACTCCAACTAAACGCACCCTTAATGTTTATCCTTTGTCATAAATATGTCCTCCAAATCCAACCATATATATGAACACCTTTTCCCATGCAGAAATGAATAGTCAAAACATATATGAGAAACATCCATCATGTTTAAAAAAAAATGAGGATAACTTCTAAACAATATACATTTTACACTTCTATTTTAAAACTACTAAATGACAAAACATTTTGTGCTTAACACTCTATATTTCCACTCTATTTAATCCGCTCTAACAACTCCTATCACAACTACCAACACATTTTGTGCTTAACACTCACTATTTCCTCTCTATTTTTAATCCTCTCTAAAAAACTTATCTCAACCAACAACAACAATGGCCAACCCCGTCTTCCCTCTTGGATCAACTATCCCCACAACAAACTCTCGATCCGTCAAGTCTATGATGATTGTGGAATATTGGGGAGAAGTTAGGGATACTATTCGGGATGAATTAGATCCGCAGAGAAGATTGACGAGCTAACCGCTCGTGTACAACGTAGGGATGTGCTTATTGGAGAGCTGTTGGTTGTTGGTCCAACTAACTCATCTGTTGCGACTATTCAGCACATGAGAAGGATGCAAATTGAAGATAGGGCTGAGATTGGAAGGCAGCAGACCTCCATCTTAGAAAGGCGTGCTCGCGTTTCTTCTTTGTTATCCTTCATTGAACATCTTGAGTCAATGGTCCTTTGACTTTGTGAAGCCTTCATGTTAGGTTTATGTTTGTTTAGGTTATGTAAAGCTTTGATTTAGGTTAGTTTATGGTTATGAAGGTAGGGTTATGTGTTGATGCAGGTTGATGGTAAAAGTTGACTAGTACCTAGGGTTGATGTACTAGTTAAGTGTATTTACTTTTGTTTATGTCGTTATCAATCTTAATCATATTTGTCTTTGTGTTTTAGTAAACAAACTACATTGACGTTGAATTACAAAAAAAAGTATATAGCATAATCGACATAATTAAAATAAAAAATAAAATAAAATAGCAACCACATAAATCTTTGTATCCAATTTTTGGTTAGTATTGTCTAGTCGGTCTAAGTTGCTAAGATGAAAATGGCGCATTTAAAAAGTCGCTCGAATACATAGGTTTATGTGAAATTTCAAGTACTTTACATGATACATTGGTTTGTGTGATAATACTTTACACTTTTCTTATTGTTGTGTGTGAGTCAACAAAAAGATTTGCATTTGACTTGTAACTAAATTTAGAATTGAAATTAGGTAGAGTTTTGGTTGGGTTAAAGGGTTTAGCTTCCATATATCGTTAAGATGAAAATGGCGCATTTAAAAAGTCGCTCGAATACATCGGTTTATGTGAAAGTACTTTACATGATACATTGGTTTATGTGATAATACTTTACACTTTTCTTATTGTTGTGTGTGAGTCAACAAAAAGATTTGCATTTGCACTTGTAACTAAATTTAGAATTCAAATCACCTAGAGTTCTTGTCGAGGTTGGTGTGATAGTGGCCATAAATCGCTAAGAAGAAAAAAGCGCTTTTAAAAAGTCGCTCGAGAATATATCGGTTTACGTGATACTACTATTAAACACATGTCTTATTGTATTTTATCAAACATGTCTTATTGTATATAAAGACCATACTTTCTTCTAGATACTTGGGTGATATACATGCTCAAAATGTTTTGAATTACTACAAAGTTTATTGCTTAAAAATATCGCTTAAAAAGTTGTTTAAAAACTAGGTAATTTTGTTCGATTAACAATTTAAAAGAAAGGGAACTAAATAAAGACATATAAATTTTGGGCACCTAAATACAATTGTCGAATATACAATTTAGCTATACAACTATTTCGAGTCCATGCACGTTTGCAATATGTTTAAACCGTCGTCTCTAATGTCACGATTCTTGAGGCATGGAAACTGTCAAATTAAAGAAAAAAAAGGTTCAACATTTCCTCAAGTAAACAAATTCATCAAGTAGTCTACTCTAGTTATTTTGGTTCAAGTTGGCTATCAAATCAAAATGGCTTATAAGTCAGAAGGCCATAATTACTATGCGTGGCTATCAAATCAAAAGAGCTTATAACTCATATAAAACACACATAAACCAAAGGAAAATTTTAACTATTTTTTGTTTAAAAAAAAATAACAAAAAAGAAAATGAGAAAATTTAACTACAAAATGCCTTTTCTGCGAGGAGTTAGGCTCATTGGTGGTTCTAGTCTCGTTAGAGACATGATGGTGGAGAAGTTTCGGAGGAGGTTACTGTCACTAGGGTGGACGAGCGAATTAACTAAAAAGCCCAAGATATTAGGGCTCGTGTTGCTGAGAGGGATTTCGTGATTGCAGAGTTGAAGCTTTTGTATCCCTTTGATTCAGGTGTGAAAAGTATTTCACAGTTGAATATTTTGCAAAATGAGGATTTGGCAGACATTGCAAACATGTTGGTGAAGGTTGTGAACAAGCAGAAGCGAGCAACGGAGCTAATGTCATTCATTGAGAAGCTCAATTCTATGGTGTACTGATTTGGTTTCTTCTAGTGTTTTTCATATGTCTTTTGGGTTTAATATATGGCTAGGGCTGTGGGGTTTAAGGAATGTATAAAGTTTATGTTTATGCTTATGGATGTTTATTAAACCTAGTAAGGTTAATTTTGTTGGATATTTTAATATATGCACTTACTTATTTATGTTTGTCTAAGTACTTTTGTTGGAACATACCGTGTTATAACTCGCTCCCTTGATATGTTGGCTTGCAACGTAGTGTTGAAAACATAACCTACATCATTAAAATAATGTATAATCGATATGGATACGTGTCCCGTGGTAAGTGTGATATGAATTAATTGGTAACTTTGACGCACGGGTAAAATAGAAGTATCGCTATAAAAAAAAAAAAAAACGGCGATATTCACGGAACATTAAATGCTACTTTGTGACACATATATCGCCTGGTTTATTAGATTTATGTGTCACAAAGTAGCATCTAATGACTTAGAAATAGCGTTGTTGTTGTTTTTTTTTTTTTTTTTTTTTTTTTTTTTAATTTTTTTTTTTTTATCGATTGCTCGCAAAGGCTTTATCTTGCTCTTCAATGAAAACCAACTTACGCTTAACCTTAGGCTTAGCAACTACATCCCTATGGCTAATAGACATATCGAACATCAACATCAATAAGGTTGCTTGCTTCTTCTTCACCTGCAATAAGCTCATCATATGTCATATTGCTTGCATCTTTTAATCTTCTTCCATGTATAATCAATTTAGTTGTATAATCATCTTCGAATCATAAAAGTTAAGATTTTGATAATAAAATCAAATAAGTTTTGGGGATTATGTGCCATATACATCATTAACTTCCCATATCGATCGGCAAGGTCATACATGGCGCCACATCCCTATCACACTCTATTAGTTTCAAGCCTACCTCTAATTGACATTGTGGTAAACGGAAAAACAAGGAATGGAAATTTAGCTCAAGATGTTCTTTAAGATCTTGGCACATACTACTATAGTCCACCTTCCTATCCTTGGACACACTCCAATAAAAACACCCCATTTTCATACCTCGGTTGGAAATAAAACTCGCCCAAAACATGAACGTCAAACACGTAACGAGGATCCAAGTCCAACTAGGTGCCATCCTGTTAAGAACACATAAAATACAATACTTTAAAAATATATATATAATTTTAAATGTAAACCCTAATTAGGTACGAATATTGAAACATTAAATAGAGACAAAATTGATATGGGGACCATGACAATAAAGTATCACGAACCTTTCGCACAATTCAATTTTAATAATTGAACGAAAACGACAGTTGAATTAGATTATTAAGCGGTAGGGTTACGGTCGGAGGAAGTGAATGTGGGCACAAAAGATAAAAGATAAAGTATTCGTGTATCATAAATCGCAAAATTGAAAAATACGCTTTTAAAAAGTCGCTCGTAATATTTTGGTTTATGTGATAGTACTTTACAGATTGTCGATGTACTATAATTTCGATTAAAAAAATTGCTTTAATATTTACCTAAAAAGTCGCTTAATCACTTTCATGCCTTTTTCACACCTAAAAAGTCGCTTAGCAGTGATTACAATATACTAACGGTGGTTACACAACACTACTAGCGTGGTTTAACTCAAGCATTGGATTCATTCTTCGGCGGTGGTTTCATCAACTCTAGCAAATGGTTTGAAATGCCCTAGCAAATGGATACACCAACCACACTCAATCTGTTGACCAAGATTACATCAACCAAACCTAGGCGAAAAATAGTGATATTATTCACTAATATCAAGGATTACAACATAATGGTTGTGTTGAAAATATTTATGTGAAAAATGTTATTGAAAAATGTTTTTTTTTTGTGTTGGTAATGAAACTCCTCACGTATAAAGGGGTTGACCGCCTAACCGTTATATGCGCATAAAGTGGCCATGTTAAAAAGTACTTACCTTAAACTGTTAAAATTTGTAACACTCTAAACAGTCCAATCGAATACAAGTATATACACACCCACCACTGAAAGTTTGTTCATGTAACCCAAAAAGATAAATAAAGAAATAAAAGTTAAAATGTCATAAAAGAAACGATCCGATTTCCTAACAAATATGGAAAACAGGATACTCCAAATCATCATAACAATCTACATACATGAACTTAAACCTTATCATCTTTCCATGCTCAAACTCACAATCTTCAAAAAAGTGGGTCCAGTCACCTAGTGCATTCACATGATTCACCCGGTATGGATTGTCTCTATGATAGTCAATCTGAATTCGCATCATGTATTCGACTGCATCATTCCTAAAAAGTGCATTTTGAAAAAAATGCATAGGATGATTGTGAAGAAAATGGTCCGAATATCACGGTGTTTAACAATTACAAAAATTATATAAAATTATATAAATGCATAGACAAAAAGTAAACACGAAACACAAACTTACAAGTCTACATAACGGAAGAATTTCATGAGACCTTTCAGAAAAGACATCGGTTCGCTCACCAAAATGATCAAGGTGACCAAACCATTGGCAAATGTGTTGCATTCGCTCATCACTGTTTCAAAAATATCAAAATAAATCTTAAAGATAAATGTTATGAAATTATGAATATGATTATGAGATTTCAAGCCTACCTCCATCTTCATTATCAAGATCATTTTGTGGAAAAAACAATTTCGTCACACCAAGAAACTGCCCCTGTATCTTTGCCCTACCATTGAAACCAAACACGGTTATATTCAAGCTATTGTTCTCCAATTTAGTAAAAACAATAACATCACCAAATTCAATATCGGAATATTGAAGAGCAGTCGACCACATTTCATCATCCATAACATACAAAGGACGAGGATCATGACCTCTTTCATAGCCCCAAGTAACATCCACATTAAACTCCATTCCTTCAACAACAACAACAACAGTACCTTGCAACCCAATACCATCTAAAAAATTACCGGGCAATGTCTGAGACAACAACATGATTGACAATTATAACATATACAGTAATAAAATACACTTATTTTTAAAAAAACGTAAACAAAAAAATTAATTCTTATAAATAACCTGTGGACTATGAGGGTATGGCAACCGATAACTCGAAACCTTATATGACGACTTTCTACACCAAAGATATTCCTCAACTTCCAACCCATTAGAATCATATCCGAACGTAAAAGAGTCATCACCTTCTTGAACAAAGTGTAACATATGAACATCCGTATACATGTTTTCATGAACAAATTCTACCCATTTGTTACCTACAATCCTAATGGGACCTCCTAACCGAGCAACAATCCTTACTTTCTTCCGTTGTCTTTGAATTCCAGTTAAATATAAATGCCGATTCCCATTAAAAGCACGTTGAGCAAATTGAGGAAGCTCAAGAAACCCAGGGTAAAAAGCTATGTTTGGTCGCACCACAAACTCGATTGCCATGATTACCTTATAAACAATTACAATCATGTAAAGTTAAGTTAATGTGGCCAAAAATTTTGATATGAATATTGAAACATAAAATACAGTCAATATTGATATGGGGGACCATGACAATAAAGGTTCATGAACCTTTTGAGAAATTCAATTTTAATAATTGAACGAAAATGACAGTTGCACAAAAAAAGCTAGGGTTCTGGTAGGTAGAAATTGGATGTGGCCAGAAATAGTTAAAAGATAAGGTTTTAGTGTATCATAAATCGCTATAAAAAAGTCGCTCAGACTATATCGCTAAAAAATTCCCTTTCTTATCTAGTTTCCCGCCAAAAAAAATTTCTCGCCTAAACACAACTCAACAAAATAAGCATAAATACACTGAATTCTATAGAACATATACAACAACCCATAATGGCTTTGAAATTTTCTGGAAAAGGTAATTATGAACAAGTGCCAAACAAGAAAGAGGATGCTGCTGACAGTTCGATAGTACACTTACAACAATCCACAATGGCTTCAGACTTATCTGTGAAGAAAAAGCTACATCGTGATGTTACGGATAAGGAGAACCAAGATGGGATTACACCAGAAAAAGTTAAGGCATTGGCAAAAAGGATTAAAGATCTGGAAGAATTCTTTGAAAAACTCAAGGAAAGGAAAGCAACTGAAGAAGGATGTGGTTCTAGTAGTACTGTTTGAATGAATGTAATGGTTGAATAATGAATGATATGAATGTAGCGGTTGAGAATGTAATGGTTGTGTTGAAAATCTTATCTATGAAATAAGATGATTGTTGTAGTTTTGTTATTGAGATGGTTGTGCTGATAGAACCAAGTCAGGACTGAAATAGACATCAGACATATTTAATCAAAATGATTGCAATGTAACATACACATGGTAGCAGAACCATCATCACATAGTAGTTTGTAACATACACTAACTAGCCTTCACCACAGACTGAAAATAAATTGTTTCATCATGATGACTAGTTAGTGTAGTTTGTAACATACACTAACTAGTCATCATGCCTGGAAAGGAACAAAAATACAAATTGTTTAACAGGGTACATACCACCCTGGAAGATCAAATAACTACCACATGGTAGCCTTCATCATACCTTCGAATTACTTGGATCAGCTGTGGAACCTTCAACTATCACTTGATCATTAACCAAACTGATTGCCTCATCACCCTTCATATCATCAGATTGATTACTACCAACTGCTTCAAATTCATCAAATAATCTCCTAGATTTCAAGGTACCAGTTTCAAAACGACTTTTCTTGGACACATATTGAACTACAGTAGAGCTTCCAACTGTAGGAAGGCCATCAATATCATTAAAAAGCCTCTTACACTTTAAAGGGCTGGTTTGAATAGATGGGAGTAAACTAGTAGAATGTGGATCCTGAAGGTCATGATTACCAGCAGCCTGAAAGTCGTTAAAAAGGTTCTTACCTCTTAACGGACTAATCTCGAACCCACATTCGTTTGACAAACACTCGGTAAAAGTGGACTTCTGTGTCCAAGAATCTTCAAAGTCATTCGACACATAAGGTCGGAATGTAGTCCTTAAACAAGGAGGAATGTATTCAAGGTCATTATTACCACCAAATTCAGACTTTCCTCTGAATAAACTAGCTTCAACAAAAGGCTTGACATAAGGTGTCCTAAGGTAGGCTGGTGAATTTTTTTCCTCTTCTTCCCATGCCATTAGTTCTTCAAACGAAAGACAGTCGACATCTTTTTTTTTTCTTTTCGTGACTTTTAATTTTAGATGTCAGTTCATCGTCTGAGGAATCAAAAGACAGGTTCTTGTGATAGTAGCTAACTAAATGAACCTGTGGCTGATGACAAAGATAGATCTCAACTAGACCATGGAGCTCAGCCATGTCATACAGTTTCTTGACATCATTATCACCTTCTACAAGGGTCAAGCCTTCCTCTAGACTACTACTTGGAAGACAAAAAAACCAAGCCCATATATCCTCCTTAATTTCTTTCAACAGTTTGTCACATATTTGAGAATACGATAACCTACTCAACCTAGGTAACCTCAAATGTAAAACATCTCCACCTAGATAACTTAAGGGATAAAAAAAGAACCGACTGCCATGATAAACATCAAACCCAAGATCTTGACTGTTTCAGACATTCCGTGTAACAATGGAAATAATTCAACAAAACAAAATATATTTAAGATAAAATTTAACCAGAAAAAAGTAAATGGACAAACTTACAGCCATTCTTGATACCATAATTCATAACATGCCTTTGATTACGTGTTTTGTGATGCCATAGTTAGTAGAAATAGAAAAAAACACAAAATATATGTAAGATAAAATTTAGTTTGGTTATTAATAGGTACAAAAGCTACAAAAGGCACAAAAGGTACAAAAAGTGAAATAGTAGAAAAGTGTCTAAAAAGTACAACCATACTCAAGTGATATATCTAAGATATAGTCAAACTCAACCAAAAAAGTCGCCTAGTTTACATGTTGGATAATGCCTATTACCCAATGGACAATACTTGTAAAGTAGCATGCATGGGTTAGCCCTACTTTGTATATCCATAGTTTTTGTGCTTTTTTTTTTTTTTTTTTTTTTTTTTGTGTGCTTTAGAAAAATATTACTAGTATACAAATTTGTAGCGTCTCTAATTATCCTATTACATTAGTTTGAACACAACAATATAATACAACATACTGAATACAAAAATTAATAGCATTCGAGGAAGCATATGGTTATCAATTTGTTTCAAGTAATACATCAACAAAACTAGAACATCACTAAACACAAACACGGTGTTTTAAAAAAAACATAGCCATTTGTTCACGGTATGAAAGCGCAGCCTGAATAGGATCCTTCACATCCAATGATAGACCAAAAGCCAAGCGGTATAAAAAAATACATACCCAAATACCACAATCACCAAATATCCCTACCGCTTGGTACTTGTTCAGCGATAGTAAATGTAATGAAATAACTTGCCGGATCAATGCCTTTCTTCTCAAATACTTGCGCTTGTGCTAGGACCTCAGGTAATTGTAGCTGTGGACAAAAGTTACACTGTTTTAAAAAATATAATGTTTTAAAACCTGGTTAAACGGTTCTGTATTAATTCTTATGACATATGAATAAATAGTCAAACATGTAAACACTCCCTCAGTTTGATATAAAACTCTCGCCATTCCTCTTCAAAAGTTTGACCGCTATCATAAAAGGTAACAATGCCTGTGTCTATCTCCAAACGCGCAAGACACCAATGAGCTTCAGTTTCATTAATAGGCATGAAAACCTACAACGTTTGGGTCACAAACATAACATTAATATATGGCAAAAGCTAAACAGTATAATTAAATGAATGAGACTGGACTAGAATAAAATATATATATCGTCACTTACGTGCTTAACGTCAGACCATGGAATAGAGTATCTTTCACCATTAGCATACCACAACGGCAAAGAATTTTGTAACAGAAGCTGAACAAAATAGCTACTAACCATCGCCCAATCAGCCGTATCGGGCCTAACATGCCAAAGGTAATTAACCCACAACTCTATGTGCTGTAAATTTTGAAACATGAATGAGTGTGATAAACGTTATAAGAAATCAATTCAATAGGTACAGTTGTATGAGTACTTGCCTCATCCCTTAGCCAACCTTTCCTAGGCGGGTCTAAGCAAACCAAACTTTCCCAAAACCTTCTATCCACACACACATCGTCACACCAAGGAAACTTGCAGTTAAGCGGTCCAATTTGTCCAAGAAATTCGTCAAATTCATTTGTAAAATGAACTCTGTTGACAGCGTTGCTGGAGCGTGCAAGATCCTAGTATATGAAACGATTACACTTATAATCAATTGTCATTAACAAGATATATTTTAAAAGGTTGTCAAGAAGTATTTTTCATACCTCAACCCAAGGCGTGACAATTTTAAGTTTTTCACTCATATCTGGATCAGGTAAGCTAGAGCATCGTCTTTTCTTTTCAGCATATGCCTTGGTCCAATAATACGAATTAGCTTCACCCGAACGTTGTTCACTCCTTTTGAAACCGCAAAAGCGCTCTCTTGGCTTTCATATGATCCGAGTTCATGATTGCTTCTCCCTTTTCTTTCGTTCATTTTCATCTCGCAACCTCTTTTCCTCTTCCCGCTTTATCAACTTGTCCTCTTCCATCCTTAACCTCTTCTCTTGTTGCATCAATCACGCTCTTTTAACCGGGCAGTTTGTAATTCTTCATGTCGCAACCTTAATTCTTCTTGGATAATAAATTCCTATCAGCGTTTATAAAGAACCTATAGTTATGATATGTTTTGGTATGGAAAGGGTTCTACACTTGTTTACCGATTTTGTAAATTACCTTTGCAACATCGGCATCAGAAAATTCATCTAGCCGCGTTGATGAACTAGTATCAATGCTTGATCGACTTGACTCAAACAAGTCAAGAAAATCATGATTAAGCTCATCACAAAAGCTGTGCACTAAGATGCAAGATCATTAGTTAACTCCAATTTCTCCTAAGAATGAAAAAAGTATTTATGAAAAGCATATATACGAAAGATAAATAAATTTTGAATCCACTTCTAGTGGTCTTCAATTCAAGTAGGTTCCATCGCTAAAATTTGATCAATCCACTATCTTTCAAAATTTGTTGTATCCATCTTACTAGATTTTTCAAACCATCGCTAGTGGTTTTCAATCCACGCTAGCGTGTTTCGATAATGGATACTTAACGGGTGTTTTGAAAATTTGTTGTATCCATCGCTACTGATCTTTAAAACCATCGCTAGTGGTTTTCAATCCATCGCTAGCGTGTTCACGATAATGGATACTTAAAGGGCTGTTTTGTAAATTTGGTGTATCGACTGCTAGTGGTTTTCAATCCACTGCAAGCAGGTTACTGATAATGGATACTTGAGGGGCTTTTTTGTAAATTTGGTGCAAACGTATTGACGATCAACAAAAAAGGATGTCAAAGTATATATAAGAAAAAAAGGATATATTACCCCATTTCTTTCTCGAGCAAGAACCTGAAATAAATGATACAAAATATTAAGGACGTATATTATTATCAGTAGTCGTGTGATTATTGATGGGTCTATGAGGAGAATATAAAGCTTAAATAACCTGAATAATTGTCTCGAGTTTGAACAAACGCTTATTTAACTCTGTAATAACACCATCCTGTGTTATGCTGATCTCTATTATAGTGCTCTCACTCCTGCGTATAATAGGTAAATGTTTCCTTTCAGTCTTGCCACGTTTGCGTGTTGCGGCCATCTTCTTCAACCACTCGTCGTAAAGATGTGTGGTTTTGACTGGTGGAGTTCTAGGTATGTAATCATGGAAAACGCCGTAAACTTTATATACCAATCGGATCTCCTCTCGCCTATTGTCGGTGTAAGTTCTTTAACGAGATTGGAATCCTTAAAATCAAATAATAATGTTGAATAAAAGATTGCATTAATGAGAAAATTTAAATGATTACTTTTACCTTTCCAAAAGAAACTTATAATCGATCTTTTGAAGGGTGTATTCTTTGACCACGCTACTCCTCTTGGCATAATATCGTGAACTTTATTCCACCATAGAATGCTTCTTTCAAAAGACTCCGAGATCCATATCTATACGGATTTTGGAATTTCAATAAAATATAATAACATAAAATATTGATACATAAAATGACTCCGGTGTATATTGATATATAAAATATTAACCTTGAAAGCCCAAACGAATCTCGACGGTGTATAGGTTGGAACAAACTTGTGGTCTTTGTTAATACCTTGAAGGAAATCCCACTTGTGTTTATCCGCAACATCCAAAATTTCATCATACAAATGCCTCCAAATATGCTCTCCCATGGGAAGGCATCCCAATCATCTAGGTTTTCAACTAATCGCATGAGAGAATCATCAACTTCACGAACCAATAATCGCCCATGAAGATAACCTCCAAAGCTAACAATAGACAAAGACGCATCGCATCTTCGTCGCATATGATACCAAATGCCTCTTCATCCTCAATTAGGCCAAGAATATCTAAGTTTGTAATTTTTGAACACGAACGTTTTGGGAAAACCCTTGACCTAAAATTGAGGTGTCCAGATCCATATTTTCAAAACTTACTTTTCCAAAATGAAAACCGGTGATAAGCGAAAACTCGGACGACCGAAATGTAGGGACGGTCTTCAATATAATATACAATCGGCATATCATAATGATTTTCATTCGGATAACATTGTTTTTGTAAAATATAATCTATCATATGTGCTTCGTGGTCAAAATAAGAAAGGTCCAACCATTTATCGAAACAAGTTCCCCAAACAACTTCCTTCATTTTTATCCAACTTGGATTTTATTAAAGAAAAGTAGTTTGGTTTTTGATGATGATTTTAGCCTCATATTCCTATGATGATAAAAAATAAATAAATAAATTTAAATAATTAAATTCCTATAAAATCAAAACATATTCTACTTAATTACATATAAGGGGAGTAACAAAGCTGCATTCAATCATCCAAGCCTCACAGTACAATTTTGTAATAAATACCATATATTACTTCATTCCTTAATGCATTTATTGCAAAAAGGTACAACAACAAAGCATCACATCTCCAGACACCAGATAAATTACAAACCCCAACACAATCTAAAACCTTTTGCTAACTTAAATAAACTAAATTGTTGTTGCAAAACTACTATTAAACATGATTAATTTCAAATAAAATACGGAAAAACAAAGATACTGAACAATTTATATATATGAACATAGAAATACATACCGAAAACGAAACATTTTTTTGCAGGATTTCGAGAAGACGGATAGTTCTTGACTTGTAGGAGTATTTTGTAATGTATGTGTTATTCTAATTCATTGAATAAGGTTGTGAAAGATATGTGATATGAAAAAGCGTGTAAAAATGGATAAAAAAAACGCTTAAGTAAAAAGTATTTTACGATCGTGTAAAAATGGATAACAATAGAAAAGTACAATTTTTAAAAACCTCTCAAATTAATTCGCTTAAGTCGATTCGGCATTGGGAAGGAGCAAAGGAATAAAATAATACTTTCTAAAGTTTGACTTTTCCTCAAAAATATCGAAAAAATCGCTCGAATCTTAAAAAGTCAGTGTGGTTTGGATATAAGTCGATTATAAATCATAGGTACGAAAAGGTAATTCCAATGATTGGGTTCTGAAAATTTTCAGGACACTTGGCACTCTTAGATTGGAAGAAAAAGTCGCAAGTCTCAAAGTCTATTTTGGAAATACCCAAACTTTTTATCTAAAAAGTGTTGACACCTTGAGCAAAAAGTATATTCTCATAATTATGAAACCCATATATTAAACATCTTTAAACATTTGATCCCATAACCAACTTCACTTTCAAAACACACAACATCCCCTGTCATTTACTGTTTGTGATTACAATGGTTAACAAAGGTGTTGGTGCATTTGTCTGTTTTCTCATTATTGCATTGGATATAACTGCGGGTATTCTTGGTATCAAAGCAGAAGCAGCCCAAAATCAGGTTTGATAACTACATTTATTGTCTCTTGTATGAATAAATTTACTACTAGCTTCATATTTATTTATTGTTATTATTTATTTATTTTTTAATTTTAATTTTAATTTTTTTTATTTTTTTTATTTATTTTTGTGTTAATAGGAGAAGCATTTGAGATTATGGTTGTTTGAGTGCAAAGAACCAAGCCAAGAAGCATATAGGCTTGGATTTGCTGCAATTGTGCTCTTGATTATAGCCCATGTGTTGGCGAATTTGCTAAGTGGTTGCACTGCTTGTAGTCATGATGAGATCCATAAAGCTTCTACTGGGAGACAATTGTCTTTGCTATCTCTTTTCTTTACATGGTACTCTTTTTACTCTATTTTATATGTCACATTAATCTTCTAACACATAACTTTAGGAATGTTTTGATGTTGCAAACAATCCGTCTTAATGTCATGATATGTTATAAGTGGCGAGAACATGAGCTTTTAATTTGTTATCGAAACATAGTACATGCATTTTTGAATTTTCTTAAGAAGGCTGATTTTTTGCAACCTTAATCCAATGCTATTGTTCAAAAATTCATATTGGTAAAGTTTTACTTTAGCAAGAGAACGTTGGATCGATGTTTGCATATGGGATTAGTTTGTCTCTGATCTAGGCAAAATCGCAATAACACTGATGCAATTTTACTTCAATTTGAATTCTGTAATGGAATCATACATGTCTCTACGAAATTTATGCAACTTATAAAAACAATTAACTTTGTGAAGGTATACTATCACAATTCGTGATGATTTGTAATTTTATAAATCGTGAGCTTTAATGATGTCGATACTGAAGAAGTAAAATTTTGATATGTTTAAATCAGGATCATATTGGCCGTTGGATTGGGAATGCTAGTGATTGGGACCAAAGCAAACCACAAATCAAATGCTTCGTGTGGATTATCTCATCATCATTTTCTTTCTATTGGAGGGATATTGTGTTTCGTGCATAGCCTCTTTTCTATCGCTTATTACGTTACGGCCACCGCTTCGGTTCATTATTAGTAAAAGTCAAAAAGATTATATATGCTTTTTGACTTCTTTTACCAATCCCTTGTTTCATGGATCATATTATGGGTATGTTTTGTGGCCAAACGTAAAACAGTATCAGAAATTTAAACTAGAAATTGTGAAATCAGAACTATGAGCTTCATGATACGTGAAATTCTGTATGTCTTTTTAATAAAAGTGTTTGGTAAATTAACATTAAATGTAATTATAAGATGTAAAATGACATAAAAGGACAAATCTATAATTGTAAATAAATGTTTGGAGGGTATATTAGTAATTTAAAGTTTTAACAATTTCATAGACGTTTAAAAACTTCATGGATCATTTTCATTTTGGAGCTATTGTTTGAAATAAAAACATGAATTAATCGATCCAAACGTTTACTTAGTTTATAAGAGATTATTTTGTAATAAAAAGCTAATAATTATCCAAAAGTCATAACTAAAGCAGGGCCTATGTTGTTAGTAACCATCTTTATTAGATGACTAATTTACCCCTTGTCTAATGTTATGTTATTACTGGAACTCCCACTAATGAAGGAGGCTTTATAAGTTTAGTGTAGAATGGTTTGTTTTCCAATATTTCATTTAGATTATTGAAATGATTTTCTTTTTGTTGAAAGGTGATTGTTAATTTTAAAATGCTTCTTATTTAGATTATGTTTTTAATCTTACCAAGATATTGTTGCCTTGAGTAAATATCGTAACATTTGATTAAACTTTTTAGTTTTTTTTAGTTAAGCATGCTGATTGATTTGGTTTCAATCTCTTTTGAAAAGCTAATATTATTGAAGAGAAGTGATTGCCATGCCAATTTTATGCATAACAATTAAATTACAATATTTGAAATAATTCACGATATTTGAAATAATTAAAGGCTATAATGAGAAGAGATAAATCCCGTACTTCACTTAATAAATTAAGTAAAACTATACGAGTACCCGTGCATAGCAATGAGATTTTATAGCGATAGGTCGTTTTGTGTTAAATAAAAGTTTATGGGTTATAAACGAAAAATAATAAAAGTTTAAAGATTTAAGGATTAAACACAATGTTTTGAAACCCGGTTCGACCCGGGTGGTTAAACCGCTTGAACCGTTCCGGTCGAAAAACGGGTCAATTTAAACTGAGTTAACCCGACGGGTTGGTCAAGACGGGTTAACCCACCGGGTTTGAAGTGTTCCGGGTCAACGCGGTTTTCAATATGTATTAATAGTTTCCTTCAGAAATATATGTTTTTAACATTTTCTTTTTTAGTTTCAACTTTTCACTTTTTACTTTTTGGGTTTTCTTTATAAATAGTATAGCATGGTACCCAAGCGTTCTGATGACGGGTACCTTGTGACGAATAACCGGAGAAATAGATTTCGATTAGACCTGATTCACCAGTTTGTATCGGTTTCAAATGATCCTCTCTGGTTCGTTTTTTAATGGCTTTTATTGGTTAGCCGAACCAGTGGCGACACCTGTTCCCGATTGAAACCGTTGGTCCGGTCCGATTTTCAAAACTATATGTACCGTCAACTTGTTAGCTTATATGAAGCTTTATGTGTTTTATTAATGTGTATAATAACATGTACTTTTTATTTTAGGTTGTTTTAAAAATAACATTAATTAGTGTGTTTAATTATTTTATATTTTGGATTATGTTGTAGCTTGTTCAAATTGTACATTGTGAAAATTTTATTGTACTTTTTAGTAAGGAGTGTTTTAATTGGTTGAATTTAATTTTGTATATATGCTTTTAATTAGTTGTATAATGTAAATAAATTATTGTACTTTAAGTAATGAGGTATTTTAATAAGAGTATTAATTACACCATGAGGCGAGATCCTTTCAAAACATGCATCTTTTAAAGAACAAGTAAGCCATTTTCAACCATCCATCCACTTTTCATCTAATGGCATAAATGAAGCCAAAAATAACAAAGAGAGAGCAAAATTGGCATTTTAGCTCATTTAATATAAAAACTCAATTTCCACCTTTTAAAAAAAAACAACATATCTTGCAAACGGTAAATTTTCAAGCTACAAAAAATACACAACCGCGACGAGAATTAAATCATCTTTCTATAGATATGCACTTTTATATACTTTCGACGAACTTTATTTTCAAAATTTCCGTCCAGAAAAATATCACGGAATTCGTAAAAAAATCTCATGGAATTCGTAAAAAGACGAATTTTTTTTTTCAAAATTTCCGTCCAGAAAAATCCCACGGGATTCGTAAAAAGAAGAACTTTTTTTTTTCAAAATTTCCGTCCAGAAAAATCCCACGGGATTAGTAAAAAATTCACATGTGATTTGTTATTTTTTTAAAATCACAATTGATTTGTAAAAATGAGTAAATCACTATTTTATACTTTTATGTCACAGCTTTTTAAGGGTAGATGTTTTTATATGATTGTTGAAATGAGTTATTGGAATCTCTTTATTAAAAAGTTGTATGTTGTTATACAGAATCCCATGTGATTCTCTCTGATCCATTGAAATTCATATAGAATCTCATGTGTTCCATAAAGATACTTGACGAGTATCTTTTATGTGATTCACACAGAATCCCATGGGACTCTGTATGAATCACATGGGTAATCTTTATGAATTACAAGTGATTCATCAAAGAATCTCATAGGATTTTGTATGGATCACATGAAATTCTATATGAATCATGAGGATTAGAGAATCACATGGGATTACGTATAAATCTCATTGGATTTTCATTTTGCTTTATATAAAATGGAAGTACAAAATCACTTGATATTTTATTTTTGTTGTGTAATGTTATGAGAAAAATTCTTGTTCATATTGAATATATCTTGTTTACTTTGAATATATAATGTTTGTTACTTATATTATGTTTGATCTCATGGGTAATCTGTATAAATCCCATGGGATTCTCTATAAATCTCATAGGATTCAGTATGAATCACTATACAACAAAAAAGTAAGCCAATGAACTTTTTCTAACACCAAATACTAAACATGAACTCTTGGTGATTTTCGAAAATGAAAATGATAAAGTCTAGTTCCTAAAATTCTTCAACTTTAAGTTTAGTCAACAATCAAATCCTAAAAACTAAGCCATTAAAAACAGCAAAGATCATTCAAGAAAAATACAACCCATATCACAAAAACGTTGAAAACAACAATAATTAAAACAAAAACATACCCAAGTCAAAATTACATAGTAAAAGTTATAATAAAACCTTGATTCTTGAAGGTTTTTTTTTTTTTTTTTTTTTTTTAAGAAAGGCAACATATATAAAAAGGGATCAAACCCAAGAACAAAGTACAAAATAAATGGCAACCTACCTTCTTAACAAGGCAATTAAAAAAGATGAGCCCTAACCATAAAAAATACAAAATTGCACATAACACTAGAGCCTAGAGCCTAACAACGAAAACTAAAACTACTTAAAGTCATAAATCCTATGAAACTTATGACCTATAGCAAAGCTACATTACACACAAAATAAAACCAATCTTTCTCACAGTAGGTAACATAAAAAGATAGAAGCATAGCATTCTATGCACTATCCAACTTTACTGTGCCCCTAAAATGACCAATACGTAGACCAAAACATGCTGACCTTTGTACTTTGTTCAAGACCAAAACAATTTTGAAGTATAACAGTGGACTTCTCATCGACACCCAAGTCAAAAATTCACAGCCACCTTTACCAAAAGCAACTTTCCAAGAACTTAACCACAATAATACCTTCATCCTTCTATCAGCCTCCCACCCCCTAAAACAACGTCATAAACCTCCAAAAAAGAATCTACTTCACCTCCTCGGTCTACTTTCTCATCTCCCTTCACTCCCACACACACTAAACACACACTAAAAAACACATACACTTTTAACAACCATAACAAACTTAATAAACTCAACAATAATCAGTTCATGTATCGATAAACTTATTCGGATGGTCACTGCCACGTCAGCAGCCTTAAACACCGGTATCTGAAGTTTTCGAGCCACTGGAATCACTGTCACCGTATATGGATATAACTAGGGAGCCGGTTGGACCGGAAGTTGATGACGTGGAGGATGAAATGGAGGAAATTCAAGTCGCTTTCTTCCTCGCTCCTCACGGAACAATGGCAGCGATCGTAGGAAAACTTTGTTGGTGAGAGAAAATGAAAGTGTGTGTGTGAGATAAAAAAATGAAATGAAATCAGTAAAGGAGGGTTGTAACCGATCGATCCTTGTTAGTATTTAGTGATATTACAAACATGCCCCTCCTTAATTAGTTTTATTAAAATAACAATTAATCTGCATCGTTAGATTTAAAAGGAATGAATAGTTGAGATTAAAGGATATGTTCTTTAGAAAAATCTTGTTCCGTTTTGAACTTTCCTCATTACACCATACATTTCTCTCACGTTTGACTTTCAACATTTTCACTTTTCAAGATTTGACCGTTTCCCTTTTATATGTAGTATAGATTAATCATCCATCTAAAAATTCAAAATTGCATATACATTTAAAACAAATATAAAAACCATTGTATCGTTGCATTGCATATTTGTTAAAAGGATATGTATACAATTATTCACTTATATATTTTTTAAATGTTATTAGTTCATAACGACTCGTTAATTTGATTTAACTCACATTCTTAATAAACTGCTCACACGTGGACCGACACCAACCTGCCTTTTAATTGCCACTTTACGTTAATTCGTTAACGTACGATTATCAAATGTTCAAACTAGAAGTTTGCTATCAATTAGGGTTTTCACGAAACCCTAATCTATCATAACTATGAATTTACGTAACTAAATCATAAACCCTAAAGTACTACACCTCAGAGCTATGTACAAGTATCTAATGCATAAAAACTTAATATAAATATAAACCATATTTACCTATTTTAAAACACACATTACAATAATATAATGCGTTAATATTTAAAACTATATTTTTCTTATACCATATAATGTACAACCCCCTAAAGCTCGTGATACAAGTATTTAATGCATAAATTCAAAAATGTATTTTCTTTTATTATAAGTTTTACTAGTAACCATTAAACCTAACTAAACATTGAAACTAGAATGCTACAAGCCTTTCACTCCTAAAATTACAAATACAAATTTATCTAGCTTAAGCTTAAGACTTGACCCTGGTGTTCTGTGATTCGAATTACAACAAGGACAAACCAAAACTCGACCCTTTAATTTTCTTGTGCACGACATAGACCAAAACCAAACCAACACTTAACCAAACTAAGTCCTAAACCAACTAAACCCTAAATGGCCAAGTAACTCAATTAGCCCAAACTAGTTTCTCTTACACCTTTGTCGTGAAGATATCTTACATTTTGGTCAACAATCTCAAGCCCCCTCATTCCTTACCCCACGAATAACATACAGGTTCACATGGGAATTGCTAAGTCCTATGTTATCACCATATCATGTTACTTAAACTCTTGACAACCCTTTACAAGTGGCGAATCCATCCAATGAGATACCATCCCCTTTACCTATATAAGTCGAACAAGCAAAACCCTCTTGCATATCCCAACTTTTGTGAACTCAAACACTCACCAACACCATTGCCTACTGAAAACAAGTCCAAAGAATAGTAAAAGGGAAGTTTATACTTTGGTTGTAGCTTTGAAAAAGCTTTGGTAATAGATTGGAAGTCGAATAGGGATAGTCGGTTCTAGTCGAGTTCTCCAAAACGCAACAAGGTTTGTAAGTCTTACTAAACCCTTTTCAATCTCATTTCACATACCATTTACTTATGATTCTAATCAAGTATAACTGAATAACAAAGATCAAAAACCATTTTTGAGCTTTCCTTTTTTTCCTGGTCGCAACAGCAGGTTCAAACACAGCCTGTTTCGTTACATTTTTTTTGAAAACCATAAACTTTAATCTACATCAAGAATCATCTAAATAAGCTAGAGAACATGTCTACAAGTCATAGAAATAAGCTCATGTACGTGTTAATAAGTCGCGAGTACAAGTCACCTATTTCTTTCCTTTTTCTTCTTTGTTGAAAACCACCCCAAACACCTCATTTGATCAAGCTTGTAAACCATAAGCAAAAGGCTATGAGCCAAACTAATTAAACCACTTTAATGAGCTCCTATTTGAGTGTACAAATCCATCAAGCCATGACCAAAGACCCACGAGACCTCAGTTTACTTTCTTTCTTTTTCTTGGTCGCAAGAGCAAAACCGAACACCCTTATTATATGTTTATAAGCCATAAGTTACCTATTAAGTCCTTTAGATAAGCTTACTAACATACTATCAAGCCATAAAAATAAGCTACAAGACTTTTAAAAGTTTTCTTCACTATTTTCTTCTTTCTTTTCTTGTCGAGAACCAAGCAAACACCCCTCTTTGATCGGGTTTTAAACCGATAAGCTATAATCCATAAGCCGAACGTTTTGGCTACCTAAATAAGCTCCTAACAAGGTTTAGAAAGCCACTAGAATTTGGCCAAAATTCCTGAGAGAACTCACTTTGCTTCTCTCTTTTCTTTATCGCAAGCACAAAACCAAATGCACCTTAAGGGGCTGTAAAAGCCCGTAAGCTAAATATTAAGTTAATAAGCCTTCACAGCTTATTCTTAAGCTTAAAAAGGCTCATAGTGATAAGCCAAATCAAGCCATATATCTTTCTAAACAAAAAACATGAATTTGCAAAACAAGGACTAGAAATGTAACGACAAGGATGCATGGAGGTTAAAAACATTAAACTTGGAGTTTGTTGGTCCAAAACTGTAAATTTAGTTAAGAATATAGAATAAGGACTATGCATGTAATTTTATGCATGGAGGGCCTGTCTTGCCAAAATTTTAAAACTATATATATAAAGGACTAAACTTTAAAAAAAATCATGCATGGGGATAAAAAGTGTAATTATGAATTAATAAGTTACAAAAGAACCTCTAATGGAAATCATATTTAAGCAAGGGATATAAATTGTCACTTTTGAAACCCTAAGGTAGAAACTGTCATTTCACTAAAGTTGAAGGGTATAAATTATCATTTTATGAAAGTTCAAGGGTATAAACTGCCAATACTAGAAACTATAATGGTATAAAGTGTAACATATCGACTCAGTTTTGATAAAAATCAATATACGGGATACCCTTGTCTCGTTAATAATCAAACAACCTTAAAAATGAAATATGATAAAACTTATTTTCCGCTAACTTTTGAAGAGACTTCAAAATTATAAAATCTATCATTTGTACTTTTCTCATGTAACCGTATGCGTTGTTCTAATTCCACACAAAGATTCACAAATAATTAGCGATAAAACACATGTTGTACCATTACTAAAACATCACGTATTGAACGACAACAACATACTGAAACTTGACATACCAACTCAGGTCGCGTGTCGGAGCAGTTTATTCACACAACTTGATTAGTTTTCCAACCGACTACTATACTATCAAGGTGAGTTCGTAGTCCCGCTTTTATCGTTTTCAACCCCGGGAGATACATGCTACAAACACGAACACAAGTATTTTTACGTATGCTATCACGATTGATATTGCCTAAGTTCCCATGTTGCCACTAAAAGACCCTCATATCATGCACCATTAATCGCTGCGAGTGAGCAGTATAGTGAATAGATCTATTGGCGGTTGGCGCCCATTTGTGTTAGCCGGATAGGTAACCAAATACACTACATTTGAGAACAAACGGGAGAGTGGCAAGCTCCTGCCCGAGGGCACTGTTACAAACAGCATCTTTATGATGTATGTACTAACATCATTTTTATGATGTCCAACTGTTAAGGTTTTCGTGTCATGAGACTTAAGGCAATATACTATACTGCAATATTTCTATTATCTAAATTGTGTTCAACTAATTATTATACAAACACTATGGATTCACTCAACCTTTGTGTTGACTTTTAGCATGTTTTATCTCAGGTAACTAAAGCACGACTTGGCACAAAGTGGCAATGGACTTTCTTATAAAAAGGGTGTCCACTATGTTATCATTCAAACTTAAGTACTTGAGTACTTCTATATGTATAATATTCCGTTGGGACCTCTCTTTTGTATAAACTCTGAATAAATAAATGAATGATAACAGTTTTATCTAAAAACGTTTCTTTTGAGTCGTTTTCTATTATTATGACTATGATACCTGAAGTAATACCCCAAATTTATTTCCACTGCGTATATCAAAATATGGGGGTGTTACAGTATGTTGACTCTGAAACCCGCTTGATCATTCTTTATCACCTGAAAGGGTAAAAGTCCCGGGTGTGACTCGAACTTGAGACCCCTTGCTAAACATCTCCTCCTCAAAGCATCTTAAGGAAATCTTAGTGGCCAACTGAGCTAGCCAGTTGGTTTAAATATATTAGTAAATAGTAATAATTACAAGAAGACGAACCATTTCTCATTTTACATAAATTGAATACACCCGCAACACCTTCGCACTAGTTTCACACTACATTCGCGGTACATGTTAATTAAAATAAAAACAATGACATTCACATTCTGAACATCATCTTTAAAATCCTAGACCATTCACGTCTTTCTTAAACCACCGTTAAAGAAGCGCCAGAACTCAAAAGTGGTCTTGTTTCACTTGTGAACAACCGCTCCTGGTTGTAAACTCGTGCGCAAAAACTAAAATACTTTTGTGTAGCTGTAGATAGCATAAGAACTTGGTGAACACAAGCATCGATGTTGAACCAATGTAGAAAATAATGGACATAATTCATGTTTATCGGAATCCTTATAGGTCCTTTTAACTCAAAAATTGCAAGAAATACACCAAACAAATTGCAAAATTGCCACCGAAGCTGATGTGGCACTCATTTTACGCCACTGAGAGCTAACGAGCGTAAGTTATTTCGTTAATCAAGGTTAAACGCATGTGAAATGACTAATATACCCTTGTCTTCTTCCCCAATTTGATTTTTTTTTAGTTTGCAATTATTTTTTATTCAAACACCAAGAATATCAAACGAAACCTACATTTTTATGAATTTAAAACATTATTTAAAACAATAACAAGCTCTCGATCATTAAATTCTCCAAACCGAAGAAAATCATCGGTTCACTTTTGTCATTGTTTTGTCCGACCAAAATATTATCTTTCTTTGACTATGGCGACTACCTTTTTTTTTTTTTTTTTTTTTATCATTTAATCCTTATCGATTTTTATACTTTGTTGTTAGGGTTTTGCGTCTTGTTTCTAGGGAATATTAATTAGTTGTGAATGTTATTTTTTAAATTAAAAAAAAAGAAAAAGAAAAGCTAAATCATTGTTTAATAAAATGTTTGCCGTAATAATGAATACAAACAAGAAGAAAGTATATTTTGTAAACAAAATTGATAATTTTGAAAAAAAAATGGATCAAGGAGGTGGAGTTGGGATTTACATGGGTAATCACTTTCATAACCTTCAATTTTTAGAGTGTTTTATTACGTTGTAGAGGATAATGGTCAATTGCATAATAGTAAACCAAGCCTAATTAATGATTACCTTTTCTATTCCCCACATGCCATTAATCAATCTTGATGGAGTATTTAACGAAACATATACAACTATTTGAGATAAAAATTATGGATGCGATAAAGGTAACCAGAAAAATTGTGCGAGAAAATAAAATGTAAAAATTTATTTTGAATATTAAATAAGATTTGCTCAAAACAATATAGTTTTGGTGGGTTTTTCATGTATGCTTAAATGCCTAGCAACCTCATTCAATGATTAAGGGTGCGTTTAGTATCTCATTACGATAATGAGACTATTACTATGAAAGTGATTAAATGTGTTTATTTTGTAGGTCAAGTAATGAAATGAGTATATTATAGTCATAGATTCATTACACGCCAATTTGGTGTATATGAAATCTATTTCCGCGGGCCCTCTCTTTTCCACTACAAAATTCAAATATCTATACACTTTTTCGTTCCATATTTCATCAACCAAACATAAACAATCGTAATTATACACTTTTTCATATCCATTGTCATTATATCACATACCAAATCTGATACCCATTGTGATTCCTAGCAACGTAGGATAGAATGAAAAGCTGAGAAATGGAATAAGGGGGCATTCTCGTGTTTTTTTGCAACTGAGAATCAGAATCTAGAATCTAGAATCAATTCTCTAGAATCAGTCTCAATTCTTTTTAGTTTTTGTGTTGCATGATAATTAGTAATGTGTATCTTTTCAATATAATACGGGAATAACATATTTAGTTCAATAAAGCTATCAGGGAGATTTAAAATTTACTGATCGTCACTATGAGGGAATGTTTGAAAGGGATGCACTTGTGGAAACTAGCTACATTCGAATGCTTCAGAAAGGTCCAGATCTATGGGACCTGGTGCTTGATAACTTGTAGTTAGTTTGAAGTTTTAATTTTAGAGTAGAAGTACATTATTACTCAAACATGTCTTGTAGCATATGGATCGATACCATATTATCGATGTAAATGAGATGTTGGTGACTTTTTATTTATGAAGATGTGGTTTCATGATTTTAGAAGTCAATTGTCAAACATTATCAAGTACATCCCAATTCCAGTGCATAACATCATCAAACGAGACAATCGTTTTTTGACGTCGATTCTCTACTTGTACCAAACAATGGAATTAGTATCCTTTCATGAGCTACATTCTCTTTCTTTGCATTCCTATTCTTTTTTGTGATTCCATTCTACGTGATTCACTCGTACCAAACACCCCCTAATTGTCTTTAAGGCAAAATATTCAACTAAGGCTGGCCACAGTGGTCGGTTGCCATGATCGATCGACCTCGGTCATGGTCGGTCGAGCCCACTGTCGCATGTTCGGTCATGGTCGGTTGTAGCATCATGAGGCTCGAACTAGGTCGGGTTGACAACCTAGTTCAACACACACATAACTCCAAATATTGTACCGTTTGGCCATTAAAAAATACCACTTTTACAACATTATAAATACACTACTTAAAAAAAAAAAAAAAAAAAAAACTAGGTCACCGTTGTGGCAACTATGTCGTCGAAGAAAGAAAGCTGATGTGCCACAAGTGACCCAGGTCACCACTGTGCATAGCCCAACTCGTGCATAATATTGAGTGGTCCTCGAAGCAAGTCTTTGATATACTAAAAGAGTAAAAGATAACATCATCTCCATATAATAGTTATAATATCCGTGCACGCACGGGGTTTTGACAAAAAAAAATTATTCTGTATTAATATTGAATATTGTGTCTTTAAAGGCAATTGCATATAATTATATAGTTATAAGTTTCGTGCACGCACGAAGTTTACACATAAATCAAATTTATTTTAACATTTTAGTTTATAATATATACATATAAGAATTTGCCCATGAAATTGTCATATAAGTACAACTACTACTTATGCACGAGTTTTTCATTATGCATTAATATCCATTAGAAGTTGGTAAAATATTTGTAAAAATTTCTGTTAGGTAACTCAAGATTTAATTTTATTTATCTGACAAAGATTTTGATGTTGTTATTTAAATTTCACTACTGATATTATGTTGTACACATGATGCAAGTTTAATAGCACATAATGAGCGTTGATAAAGTTAAAGTATAATCCATAAAGTTTTTGAAAATGTTTTCAGATATCCTTATATAAATAAATAAAATTACATGAGTCGTTGTTATAAGACAATCGCGATATTTATTTTTAAATTAGAGTAACACGTGCTTATACTTTGATAATTATATTCCGTTTTGATGAATTTAGCCGTATTTAAAATGTAAACTCGTGTCACATAGGTTAAACTTTTAAAAATGAAATAAATGAGTCGCTTATTGAACGTATATAGAAAAAGAAATTGATACTTATAATCTTATGCAAATTTATATGTTGTTATTTTAAAACAACATATACACTGTATTTTTAACATATAAAGTATAAAGGGTATAAAATATAAGGGGTATTTGTTTATAATCCAAAATTATTAAAAACATGGAGCTTATAATATTACACTTAACTCTATATAATTTTAAAATTCAACTACTAAAGTTTTATTAATTACCTCATCTTTTTTAAGTTTTGTTTCACAAATTTGACACTTATATTTTATGTGTTTTTTATCAATCAATTCTCCACCGGATTTTTAAAGTTTGACCAAAATCTATTTAGTTTGACTTTTATTAACCAATCACATCACACGATTTTGCGTACATGACGAAATCGAGCTCTCCTATTGGCCCAATTGTTTTTTCAATAAGAATGAATTGACAAAATCACTCCGAAATAATGTAATTCCTTTGTTATAAAAGATGGCATTCCAGAAAAAAAAAATGAAAAAAATGAAAAAACCGAATTGGATCAATAGAAAAACATCAGCATTTCACTACCTGAACAAGATGTTAACAAAACCCAGTCTAATTATTCCCAAATAAAATTTAATGTCAATATCCCCTGTTTAAATGTAAAATTTTTCAGAATTGATTTGATCATCTTACTGACTCTATGCCTTCTGACGAAGATTTATAGGTTGAGAGCCATTGCAAGACCCCACTTTGGAGAAACTTCAGGTCTTATAATGTCGTGTTCTGCTGAAACAGTTACGAATGAGTTTGGTCGCCATTCTAGTTGATACGACATTGACACGTTTCCATTGTTTGAAATATTAGTCTTCACTGTATTGTAACGGCCAATTACATGAGCACTTCTCATTGTGATAATGTTTTCTGATGATGAGAACCGATGTGTCAATCCAGCAGTTATATAATTGCTGTCCGAGCCATTTATATAGTGTACATATGCCGCTGTCAATGTTTCCCCTTTGTCATCCCTGCCATTTACCAGATCATGGTTAGGTGGAATTACCTAGTTGGGCATTTGAAAAAATGGTTGAGCCATAGATAGGATAGCCGTGAACTTATGTTCATGTCTCATATGAGTAACTCAACTAAAAAATGTCTTTTTATTGCAACGAACTTTCGAAATTTGTTCTCTATGCATATTCAAACATTTTCTACCTTAAAGAGTTTTACTTTAATTTACCCATTTAATATCCACTACTTTGTAAACGATGCTGTAAATATTTTTTTTGGGTGTAAAGAGGTTTATATGTGTGATGAGAACAAAATTTGAAAATTCCAAACAATGACACTTTTTAGTTGAGCTACTCATGTGAAACATGAACGTAAGTATTATGGCATCAACCAATTAAGAAAAAATAAAGTTAGTTGATTATACATACACTATAAGAGCAGGACCAAAATTGCGCCAGCGCCGCCAGCCTATGGCAGCTCCGTAATTGGTGAAAGAAGCAGAGGCGAAATCGAATCCAACTTGACCCACTAGAAATACATCCTTGTAGGGGCATGTTGCCTCTAAATTTAAAATTGGGGATCGGTTCAGGCCTATACTTGCATCAATGGAAACACGGGGATGGCGATACTCAACATCAAGCTGAGGGTAAATGAAAACAACTCGCGTTAGTATATTTGTATGATCAATCACTAGGATTTTTCCGAAACATATTCCATAGTAATTATTGTCAGACACCAAAAGCAATATAAAATTAACTAAAAAACATCATTTATACTAAAAAAAACTTTGAAAATATAGCATATAATCTTAGAGGTAGGATCAATGAGAAGAAAAATTAAAATGAGAAGAGTGAGAAGAAACCACAACCACACATTTCAAATGCACCTACAAAAGTAGATGCGCATCCCTTTGAAATTCTCTCGCTTATTTGAAATGTGTGGCTATAAGTCCTTCTCATTCTTCTCATTTTAGTTTTTCTTCTCAATGGATCCCTTTGGATGAGGTATTCTGTATTCGGGTTAAAGGGGGAGATGGAGTCTTAAGCATATAATCCCTAAATAGCATAGGGAAGATCGAGTTATATAATCCTTTATAAGCGTTTTGCATAGTGAACCACACATCTAAACTATGAGTCTATTTATCTTATTTTGCAATCATTTAGAAACCTGTTAGCAGTAATTTAAGATGTAAGTCCATACATGCGAAACATGACCAAAATCATATTATATTTATACTTAGAAAAACCACTAACCTGTCCGGATCTAGGATCAGGAACTTCAAAGCTTACTACTGCTTTTGTGTGTGGCATTACTTCATCAAAAGTTAATCTTGTTGACACCTGCAATATGAAAAGTCAAAACTGTATACCTAACAAAACATCTAATCCTATGAGCAAGTGCCTTAAAATTATTACCGAGGTATCCCCAAGAAAAATCTGACCTGGTGCCAAACCAGCAATCAGTTCCTGTAACAAAAAGTAAAAGTTACTGAAACAAAACATGAGTTGCATTATTTGAAGTAATGATGATTTCATATACATACTCATAAGTCATACCATCGGAGTTGATCCCTGAATTGATAAAAGAATATCCTTGTCACATCCGTAATAACCTTTAGTCAATATATCTGCATTAAGAAGAGTATTAGTATGTTGGAAATAATGATATAATTAGTTAGTTAAATAAAGTCTAAGGACCTTTTAGTATATTTAGTATATGTATGTATATAAGTTCTGTAAATAACAGAAACATGTATACGGGCTGGGTTATAACGTTATAACGTTTAGATAATTAGGTGTCGATTACTTTTGATGAAACGGTACCTCCCTTGTTCACTGGTGCCGCTTCATACAGTATATATAGGTTAGATTTCTGTAAACAATTCATTCCAATATATCAATACTTATTCATTAGTATAAATCCTGTATTTTACATTCAAGTTCCTGTTACAAATAACATCCAAATCGCCTGTCCCAAACACCCTTGTTTCTGCAGTCTTATCAGTTTGTTTTCTGTTCCAAACGTACCAACAGCAAGAGCAAGTTTTAATCGCAAGAAAGAAAGCAACATTTGGTATCAAGAGCAAGAACGATTCTGGGAATCAATCAAAAGCAAGATAGAAGAAAAACGATTTCATCTGGAAATCTATTTACCGAACCAAAAGGAACAACACAAAAATTGATCATAAGGAAGGATATTGGAATCACGAGTCTGGAAAAGCATCTCGAATCTGTGAAAGGATGCACGTCCTCTATTTTCCCTAATCGACCGGTTTTTTTTCTTTTAATTCTTTCAACTTTTTTACTTTTCTACTACTCCATATAAATTAGGAAAAGTTTTTATTGTTTGTTAGTAAGATAGAAATTCCCATTAGCAAAAAACCCCGATTGATTAGAATAGCAACGACCGATTTCTTTTTAGATTCATAGCAAGACAAGCGAATTCTTCAAAAATTCGTTTCACCAAATAGCAAGTTAGCCCGAACCCTTTGTGGTTCATAGCAAGTTAAACCGAACCCTTTGTGGTTCATAGCAAGTCAAACCGAATCCTTAGGTTCATAGCAAGTTCCAACCTTAAGATTCAAATAGAAAGAAACTAGGTAGCAAGTAGCCTAGATAGCAAGTTCAAATTGGGTAGCAAGTAGCCCAAACAAGCAAGGATTTTTTGATCATAGAGCAAGCAATCGGAACCATCTTTGATTCTAAGCAAGCAAGGAAGAGAAACTTCATAGTTTCTATATAAGCAAGGTACACAAGCAAGCAAGTAAGTACAACAAGAAAGGATGACAAAAGGAGAATCATCTACACCAACTCGTGACCAAAACATAGCACTTCAATATCCGAAACTAACTGAAACAAACTACACAACATGGGCAATTATGATGGAGACAATATTGAAGGCATATGGTATTTGGGGAACGATAGTTGCAAAAGAAGGAGAAGCAACAAATGAGAAGAAGGAAAACACACAATGGCAATGATCTTTCAAACACCGCCACAAGATGTTTTAATGCAAGTTGCACAATACCGACCGCAGGAAGTATGGGACTCGATCAAAGTCAAGTATTTGGGAGCCGATTTAGTTCGGAAAGCACGTTTGCAGACTTTAAGAAGTGAGTTGGAAACATTAAAGATGAAACCGAATGAAAGTGCAAGTGAGTTTGAAGGGAAGTTAAGTAGCATACAAGCCAAATTTAAAAGCCTTGGGGGTACTCTGAAAGATAAAGTACTCGTGAGGAAACTGCTTAACTCAGTCCCAAAGAAGTTTTTACCAATCGTGGCGTCTATCAAACAATATCAAGAGATTGATACAATGCAATTTGAAGAAGCCGTAGGAAGAATAACAGCTTTTGAAGAACGACTTAAAAGCCACGATGAACCAGAAGACAATTATCAAAACAAACTTCTATTGGCAAATTCAAATAATCAAGGAAGTGGTAGAGGACATGGAAGAAACTTCACCAAAAACAAAGATAGCTATGGAGAAGGTACTAGTCGTGTAAGCATAGACAAACGCAAGCTCAGGTGTTATGAATGTGGTGAGCATGGACATTTCGCAAAGGAATACATGAAATGGAAAGACAAGAAGAAAGACAAGAAGGAGCAAGCACATCTCATGTATGAAACGACGATGAACCCACATTATTGTGAAATCAAGAAAGAAGACGATGGCCTTCCCATCATTTGAAGTGAAGCCTCTCAAAATCAAGAACCTCGATTATATCATTAGGGAAAATGTTGGAAATAATGATATAATTAGTTAGTTAAATAAAGTCTAAGGACCTTTTAGTATATTTAGTATATGTCGTATATAAGTTCGTAAATAACAGAAACTTGTATATGGGTTGAGTTATAACGTTATAACGTTTAGATAATTAGGTGTCGATTACTTTTGATGAAACGGTACCTCCCTTGTTCACGGTGCCGCTTCATACAGTATATATAGGTTAGATTTGTAAACAATTCATTCCAATATATCAATACTTATTCATTAGTATAAATCCTGTATTTTACATTCAAGTTCCTGTTACAAATAACATCCAAATCGCCTGTCCCAAACACCCTTGTTTCTGCAGTCTTTTCAGTTTGTTTTCTGTTCCAAACGTACCAACAGCAAGAGCAAGTTTTAATCGCAAGAAAGAAAGCAACATAGTAATCCAAAAATCACATTTTCTCTACGCCATTAAAGACCTCTCTCAAACTGAAAATTATTCAATATTGACCAATTGCACCCACAACGTACAATTTCAGAACTTGCATGTGCTTCACTTTTTGTAACATGCTGAAACAATTACTTAAATGGTAGCACACAAGTTTGTTTGATGATATTACTCTAACTCTATATATTGTTTTATTAACTAAACTTTTTTTTTTTTTTTTTTTACTTTGAATCATTAAATATTGGGACATCAACCTAATTACACCCATATGCATAATACTATCATAGTAGAGAGCAGGAATGCAAAATATCGATGCTCATTTTTTTCTAAAGTGTTAAAGTACAAGCATCATAAAGTTCAGATTAACCGATATATGTGTATGTTTGCATGCCTGCACTATACATCTGCATATGAATACGATTAAGGCCGTTCCTTATTCTACAGCCACCCAATCATGGACAGCACTAAATTGGGCAAGCATAAATTTTCAGAATACATTTTGATGGATGTAATTAATAATCTTTTAGACAAACAATCAAAGAAGAAGCAAAATCAACTACTGGAACAGAACAAAAAGGTTTCATGGATATACTAATGTTACAAAAAAAGAGCACATGGTATTATTCACTTTTTTCTGCAAGTTTTTATAGAAATTTAAAGCTGTTGAACACTAGTAAGGTAAATATCAGAAGATTTACCTTTTGCTCTTTTGCCGATCTCTGAAAAAGGTGTTGGACCGTTGCCCATGGTAAATGAGAATTTTGTTTACTGCTCTCAACTTCCAATGTCGTACTCAGCCGTCCAGATTGATCTGTATCGATGTCCTGTTAAATAAGTGCACGAAGAATAAAAGTTTAGTAGGTTACTAATAAATAAGCTGAAATAGTCACAAATTAACAGTAAAAGAACACATAGATGTTGAAGATTTGTATACTATACCTTGTTATAATTAATGTTATTGTTGAAGATGTTTTTGTGAGCTAAAGTTATACAAATTTCTAAGACTTGTAAGAGGGTTTTATTGTGTGATTACGTGATGAAGAATTCATTCTTAAAATTATTATAACTTTTCCTCAAGTACGCATTTCCTAGAGATATTACAATATTTCGTTTAAAACTATAAAATTTCTTAAAATTATTATACGTTATAAATGTGGTTAATACACTTAAACTTCTCTTTTAAAGAAAACATGTATTTAAGAAACTTTAAATAAACTTATAATCTATACAATAAATAAATGTTATTTACAATTTAATACATTTAACCTTTCTATTTTCTTAAATTTTAATAAGTGCTTAGTAGACACTTGTTAGTAAATCCTTTAATTAACTTTATTTTTTAAACAATAATTAAATGTGTGTTACTTAAAAATATATAAATTTAGAGAACAATAACGTGTTAATTTTACAATTCATTACAAATGTAATAGAGTCAGGTGGTGTTTAAATTCAACTCAATTAACTTAATATGAAAAAACTGAATACATGAAAACGGTTTGTTTGTGACATAATATGAAAACTTATATTAAAAAATAAATATAATGTCTGCAATAACTAATTTTTTAATTAAAGATGACTTAATAAAAAATTCTAACAAACAAACCTTCAGTTAATATTTATTTATTTGTTTTTTTTAACTCTATACTTGCAACCAATTTGTATTTTTCATAAAATTTCCTAAACGTAGGATTAAACAATGCCAATAGATATAAATCACACTAAAATTATAACCATTATCATTGATAACTATTTTAAAATGGATCTAAATTAAATAAGGCCAATATTTATAACAATACTTCTAAGTTTTGTTTTCTTTTTCTTTTTTTTAAATACTTTTATACTTTTATGCAATACGAAAATATACGTAAATATAAAAGTTACGTACACGATGGTATTATAACTATTCTTTTATAACTTCTATTATTTAATTACCATTTAACTATTTATCAATAATAGTTTTTTTTCGATTATTATCTTAGTTAATTTATATGCTATAACATAACTTAGAATTTAGTTTTAGGAATTAGTACGTATAAAAACGTTTTAAGATACGATCAAAATTGACCAAATATTGCACATAAAATTGAAATTTACATGAAATTTTTACTAGTTATAATACCTGTGCACGCACAGGATTTTGACCAAAAAAAATATTTTGTATCAATGCTAAATATTATATCTTTAAAATTAATTACATATAATTATATACTTATGCACGAGTTTTTCATTATTCATTATATCCATTAGAATTTTGTATAATCAAATTTTGTATAAAAAAAATTGTTAGATAACTCAAGATTCAACTATATTTAGCTGATATAGATGTTTATGTTCCTATTTAAATTTCACTATTGATATTATAATGTACACAAGATGTGAGTTTAGTTGCACATAATAAACGTTTCAAGTTAAAATATACTCCTTAAAGTTTTTTAAAATGTTTTTCTACATATCCTTATATAAATAAGTAAAAGTTACATGAGTAGTTGTTATATGTCAATCACATTTTTTTCTTCATATTACGAATTTCGATTTACAATTTAATAATTATATTCTCGTTTTCAATAATTTAGCAGTATTTAATATTCAAATTCGTGTCCACATTTAGCCGTATAGTAAAAAAAAATGACATTTATAATCTTATGTATATTTATATGTTGGAGTTTTAAACAACATATATATTGTATTTTCAAGTTATAAAGTATAGGGTATAAAATATAAGGAGATTTGTTTAATTTCCAAAGTTATTAAAAACACTAAACTTATAATATTACACTTAACTCTATACAATTTTTAAAATTATACACTAAAGTTTTATTAATTACCCCTCTTTTTAAAGTTTTTGTTTTCACAAATTGACACCTATATTTTTATGTGTTTTTCTTCTCAACCAAATTTCTACACCAAATAAACTAAAGGTTGACCAAAATCAATTTAATTTTGACTTTTATTAACCAATCACGTCGCTCGATTTCGCTTACGTGGCAAAATCAACCTCTCCTATTGGTCTATTTTTTTTTCAATGAGAAGTGTTTTGCAAAAATAATCCGAAATGATGTAATTCTTTTATTATATAAAAGATAAGCATTTACATAAAATTGTTTTGGAATCTATCTTTGATTTACTTTTCGTAAGAATATATATTTAACTGTTTTCAGATCTATCATGATATATTTTTTTATCATATAATTTACAAACATTATAAACACGTATATTACTATGTTATAGTCTTTATGTGTGTTTAAATAGTTTTCTGGTGTGACGTTTATAATGCATTTGAAACAACGTTTTCATCAGTTTTTATAATCGCTCAAACTTGAGCATTAACTTGTCTAAGATACTAACTAACAAACTTACGAATACATATGAACTAATATATTTTTTGAGCAAAATACAGAATTAACACGTGCATCGGGTCGGACCTCAAAACGAGGCTTTTATATAATGAAGTAATGAAAGATAACACCATCTCTATGGCATCCCGGAAACTTTTTTCTTTTTTAGGCCTTTTGGACTTAAGCTGGGATTTGGTATTTCGAAGGCCCCGGTGTTATTTTATTTATTTATTTTTTTTTTAAACCAATTGAGTTGGTAAAAGGAATAATTCCATATTTACCCAATATAACCCTTCAAGGCCAATTCACAAGTGAATAATGCATATTGTGAAATGATTTTTATGCATGTTTAACAAAACTGGGTCTAAATGTGCGTTTTTTAACAAAGATTTATAGGTTGACACTTTAGAGCTATTGCAAGACCCCACTTTGGCGAAACTTCAGTTCTTCTAATGTCGTATTCTGCTGAAACAGTTATGAATGACTTTGGTTGCCATTCGTGTTGACACATCATTGATACTTTTCCGTTGTTCGAAAACTTGGTCTTCACTGTATTGTAACGATCAATTATATGAGCACTTCTTAATGTAATACTGTTTTCTGATGATGAGAACCGATGTGTCATTTCAGTGGTTATTTGATTTTTGTCCGAGCCATTTATAGAGTGTACATATGTCGCCTTTACTGATTTCCCTTTGTCCATCCTGCCACTGAATTGCCAGATCATGGTTAGGTGGAATTACTTATTCGCTCATTTGGAAAAGGGTTTATGCCATAGATCGAATAGCCGTGAACTTTTATTAATGTATCAGATGAGTAACTTAACTAAAAATGTCTCATATTGTTACGAACTTTCTAATTTTGTTCTCCTATGCATATTTAAACTTTTTCACCCGATAAGAATTTTACTTTGATTTACCCATTGAATGTAAGTATATGGCTATTTTATGGCATAAACCCATTGAGAAAAAAAAAAAAAAAAAAAAAATCGAAATTTGGTGGTTATACACTTATACTTACAGTAAAAGAGTAGCACCAAACTTGGGCAAGCCTATGGCAGCTGTGTATTTGGTGAAAGAAGCAGAGGTGGCATCGAATCCAACCTCACCACCAAGAGCAACTTCCTTGTAGTCTGCTGCTGCCTTTAAATTTAAAATTGGGGATCGTTTCAGGCCTATACTCGCATCAATGTAAACATGGGGATGGCGATACTGAACATCAAGCTGAGGGTAAGTAAAAACAGCCCACGTTAGGATTTTTGTATGATCAATCACTAAAAAGCAACATAAAATCAACTCAAAAACATCATTTAGAAACCAAGTTTATGAAAGTGATTTGAGAGGGTCCATATATACTTGCAACACAAAAAAGACCACTAACCTGTCCGGATCTAAGATTAGGAACTTCAAAGCTTACTACTGCTTTTGTATGTGGCATTACTTCATCAAAAGTAAATCTTTTCGACACCTGGAAAAAGAAATGTCAAAACTATATCCTAACAAAACATCTAATTCTATGAGCAAATGCCTTAAAAATGTTACCGTGGTATTCTGACCCTTTACCAAACCACTAATCAGTTCCTGTAACAGAAAGTAAAAGTTACCAACACAAAACATGAGTTGCAATATTTGGAGTAATGATGGTTTCATAAGTCATACCATGGGAGTTGATCCGTGAAATGATATAGAAATATCGTTGTCACACCGGTAATCTTTAGTCAATAGATCTGCATTTTGAAGATTATTAGTAATCTGAAAAACACATTTTCTCTACGCCATCAAGGACATTGCTCAATGCCCTAGCAAACATCTTAAACTGTAAGGTAGTGAATATTGATCAATTGTTCCTATAGTTACTTCTGGAAATTAGATAGCTAGTCCTCACTTGCTTATTCTTAGAGCTACACTACTTTAGGCATAGCTTTGTTGCCCTGTATACCATGTCTTTGTTGATTGATGTAGTTATGGTTAATACTGTGAATTTATGATATCTTCATCTATAAGTGCTCATTGCACACGCAACTTATAAAGTTTACAAATATATTGTACAAAGACGAAACATTTTCTTAAATGGTACCGCACAAGTTTGTGATGATTTATACTTAACCCAAAAGAGGGTTATGTGAATTTAAAAATCTTGACATGTGCTGGTATAGAACAAGGAGTTTGAACCATGATAGATTATGTTGCTATAACTCTAACTCTATTGCTTTTTTACCTTAACTTTGCTGTTTGCTTTTAATCATTTATTATCGGGACATCAATCTAATGACACACGTGTGCATTAAACTTACAAGTTCTTACCTTATGGACAATAATATTGTATCATGGTAGGGAACAAGAATGCAAATTATCGCGACGTTTTGTTTTTCTAAAGAGATTGATATATGGTTAATCGATATAAGTGTATGTTTGCATGCCTGCACAATCATCTGCATATGAATACATTGATAATCGCTGCACAGGTTCTAATCTTTGTGTTTCCAGGATCTTTAATAACCAAACAAGCATCATGAGTGAAACATCATCAAGAATAATAAGAACAAGAGAATAGGGGTTTGAACCCTTGAATGATTCTGATATTATAAACGAAGGGTTGAGTTTTGTTTACAAGAATCCTAATCTATTTATACTAATCTAAACGGTACTAAGAGGTTTCTCCAAACGTTGTGATGTTTGGGAGAATAACCGTTCCTAGATATCTGGCATTTGGATGGGCCTGTTTGGGTTATCTTGTTTCGACCCATTTGCAGACATGTTTTTCTGACCCAATCACAAATACAGATTTTACAATACATAACATAAACTAAAAGTCTTTAAAACATAAGTACTTAAATACTAAACGTTTTGATCTAAGACATTATAAGGGCTAACATACATAAGGTAGTTACCTATTCTACAGCCACCCAATCATGGACAACACTGAATTGGACAGGCATAAATTTTCAAATTACATATCGATGGATGTAACTAATAATCTATTAGACAAAAAATCAAAGAACAAGCAAAACCAACTATTGGAACAGAACAAATAGGTTTCATGAATAATTCACCTTTTGCTGCAAGTGTAATCAAAATTCAAAGTTGTTGACAATTAGTGAGGTAAATATCATGAGTGAAGTCACTATTGTAATACAACTAATTGCTAAGCTGGCATATATCATCATCTATAAGGAATATAAAATAACAGAAGGTTTACGTTTTGCTCTTTTGCCGATCTCTGAAAAAGGTGTTGGACCGTTGCCCATTGCAAATTAGAGTTCAGTTTACTGCTCTCAACTTCCGGTGTCGAACTCTGACGTCCAGATTGATCTGTCAAATATATAATGTCCGTAAAATATCACATATATGTTGCCCTTAGTTTCATATCAGATAATCTTGTTCTTTTTGCTTGTAGTTTATACATAACTAAGATAAGGAATTGGTGTTTTGAATAATTAGCATAAAGAATAAAAGGATACACAAATAATAAATAATTAAGCTACAAATAGTCACAAATTAAGAGTAAAAGAAGAACACGTACATAATTCATAGCGAAGATTTGTATACCTTGTTATAATTGATGTTGTTGTAGTTGAGATAATTTTTTCGATCGAGCTAAAGTTATACAAACTTCTAAGACTTGTGAGAGGGTTTTAGTGTGTGATAACGTGATGAAGAATTAATTCTTAAAATTATTACATTATAATTATTTTTCCCTCACGTATTTCTTAAAGTTAGTAAAATATTTTGCTTATAACTATAGAAATTCCTTAGAAATTCCTTGTAATGTGATAATAACTCAATTACTAATTTAAACATTTTATGCAAATATATGGACGTGTATAAACAATTCTGTCTAGTGACATTCGACCACAGAATCCATTGACAACTGCATAAATGACTAAAATTTGTTTTTCAATTAGAAGTGGTGCATATTGTGGTTGTTTCGGTACTTCTGTAAGCCTTGCACCTCTATTGAGTAATGCCTAAGTCGCAGCATCCAAGTCTGGCCTATTCATAGCAAAAATACTTAAAACAATTTAAACACACAGACACAAAGTAATTTTTAATATTTTACAATTCTTGTTTGAATGAAATAAAAAATTTGACGAGAGTTGCTTGCAGAATAACAACCCTAGTTGAATGACAATATGCGGTGGTCTCCCCTCTAACTTAAACATGAACATGTGTTGTGTTTAAGTACATACTTTCTTTACTCGTTGAATATTCAGCGGCCAAGTTTGATTCTAGGAGTAATTAATGTTCTCTTTAATGTGTTGTCAAGTTAATTGCAAGAGATACATTTACTCTTTTACATATAGTTCCTTTTATAGCAGGGAATTAGGGTTTTAAAGGGTTCCTACTTTACACGTGTTAAGCATCTAATAGGTGGTTGTGATTACAATAAATGCTTCTAAACATGTACAAAAATAGGACATGCTTTATAGAGCAGTTGAGTACACTATTTGTACCTACTACTATCCATATGTACTCGTAAGCGATTAGTCATATTATGTCGCAATATAGCATTTCTTTTATGTAAATGTGTGAAAAATGGTGATTTCCTCATTTAGATAGTGTGTTGGCAATTAGATTCTTTGCATCTCTATCACATTTTTCTTTTAGACATGATAGAATTAACATAACTTCACTTATGGTTAATTTTGTTTATTATTTTTAGTACTGAATATTGAATAATCGACAATAATAATGTTGTTAACGAACACACCGGCAAACAACATTCAGAACAAATACACGTAGTTTAAAACTCTTCGCAACAACACGCGGCAGCCCAAATCCCCATTAGGAAACATACCATAAAACTAAATACCAAATTCAGTCTTCTAACAAACATTTGCTAGGTAAATGCACTGTTTAGAAGATACATACGTATTTTTTCACAATCAATGTTTACCAAATGAGAATAGGTTGTACATGATACTCATGTCATGTGGAATCAAGAATCGACTGTAACGATGAAATAAGATTTTTCTTTAAGAAGCTTAGTCTTAAAAAAGAATGTATATGATTTTCGAGATAAATCGGAGAATGGAAAATGATATTGCGAGAGTATCTTTGTTGTTGTATAGGATAGGGCCCTACTACACAAAGTATTTTTTGGTACGCTTCTTAGGTACGGTTATATGAAAACCGTACCAAAAAAACCATTTGGTGCGGTTTTTAGAAAAACCTTACTAAGAAAAAGCATTTGGTGCGGGTTTTAAATTTTCCTTGTTATTTGGTACGGTTATTTTTAAAATGGTCATACCAATCTCCATAAAATTGTTATGGAAAATTAATCATAATGAAAACATCAACATTTCACTACGTGAACAAGATGTTAACAAAACTGGGTCTAATATTATGCCCAAGATTTAATTTCATGACAAAATTTTCAGAAATGATTAATTGACTTACCGGCTAGGCGTCTTCTGTCGGTAATTTTAACGTTATCAACCATTTTAGGTGATTATGTTTTATTTGAGACGAATGGCTTTATTCTGGTTTAGCTCAAGACGAGTTAGAAGGTGCGAAATACACACTCGTTATAGTTATCATGATACCGCCACAATAAATACGCTGGGTCAAGGGGGTCTTTTACTAGTTTTTAGTAATCATTGTTAACTAGTTTTCTAAATTCCCATCCAAACCCGCGTCTTTTACTAACCAACACAATGATTAGTAAATAACCGAAAATACAAGAATTTCAGTTGGTGGTTATAACCACATTTTATGGTCTCATTTACGAAATATAACGTCAAACAATACTCTAACGCCTCTCTGATTGATTTCTCGTTACCTAGATTTCAATTGTCAATTTGTCTTATCCGATTAAGGATTTCATGAACTCAAGACATATATGGTCGAGATACTTTAATCTAAAAGTGATTACACGATTCAGATCGATATCCATATTATAAACCATTCTCACACCAATAAAATTTCCTACACCTTCTACCAAAAATTTATAGGTAGAGACTTGAGAGCTATTGCAAGACCCCACTTTGGAGAAACTTCAGTTCTCGTAATGTCGTGCTCGGCTAAAACAGTAACGAATGACTTTGGTCGCCATTCATGTTGACACAACATTGACACTTTTCCATTGCTCGAAAACTCGGTCTTCACTGTATTGTAACAGTCAATCACATGAGCACTTCTCAACGTAATAATGTTTTCTGATGATGAGAACTTATGTGTCAATTCAGCGGTTATTTGATTTTCGTCCGAGCCATTTATAGAGTGTACATAAGTCGCCGTCAATGTTTTCCCTTTGTCCATCCTGCCATTTGCCAGATCATGGTTAGAAGGAATCACTTATTCGCTCATTTGGAAGTGTTTAAGCCATATATAGAATAGCCGTGAACTTATGTTCATGTATCTCGAGACTAAAAAATGTCTTCTTATTTTTACGAACTTTCTAATTTTGTTCTCCTATGCATATTCAAACCTAACTTCACCCGATAAGAGTTTTACTTTGATTTACCCACCCAATGTCACTACTCTGTAAACGACGTTATAAATGATGTCTTGGAATGTGTGGCTTACAGAGTAGTTGATGGTAAATATGTAAACTACAGCAATCTTTGGGGTGAAAAAAGGTTTAAATGTGCATATGAGTTCCAAACAATAAGTATGAAACTTATTATTTCAGCTACTCATGATATGGCTATTTTATGGCATAAACCCATTGTAAAAAATCAAAATTAGGTGGTTATACATACAGTAAAAGGGCAGCACCAAACTTGGGCAAGCCTATGGCAGCTGTGTATTTGGTGAAAGAAGCAGAGGCCACATCGAATCCAACTTCTCCACCAAGACCTACATCCTTGTAGTCAACTACTGCCTTTAAATTTAAAATTGGGGATCGCTTCAGGCCTATACTCGCATCAATGTAAACACCGGGATGGCGATACTGAACATCAAGCTGAGGGTAAATAAAAACTGCTTGCGTTAGTATTTTTGTATGATCAATCATTTAGAAACCTTATGACAGTGATTTTCGATGTAAGACCATATACTTGTAACACGGCCAAAATCATATTATATTTATACTTAGAAAAACTACTAACCTGTCCAGAGTTAGGATCAGGAACTTTAAAGCTTACTACTGCATTTGTGTGTGGCATTACTTCATCAAAAGTTAATCTTCGTGACGCCTGCAAAAAGAATAGTCAGATCTGTATCCTAACAAAACATCTAATTCTGTGAGCAAATGCCTTAAAAATATTACCGTGGCATTCATTCGGCCTGCTGCAAAAGCAGTAATCAGTTCCTGTAACAAAAAGTAAAATTTGCTGAAACAAAACACGAGTTTTATTACTTGAAGTAATAATGATTTCATATACGTGCTCATAAATCATACCAGGGGATTTGATCCATGAAATGATAAAGAAATATCGTTGTCACATCGGTAACCTTGGGTCAATAGATCTGCATTATTAAGAGTATTAGTAATCCAAAAAGTACATTTTCTCTGTGCCATCAAGGACGTCTCTCAACGGCCCTGGAAAACATCTTAAACTTTAAAGTAGTGAATGTTGACCAACTGCACCACAACTAATACATTTTAACTGCTGGACTAGATCTATTACTTAAAAGTACCACGCAAGTTTTTGATGATTTATACTTAACCCCAAAAGTGTTTTGTGATTTTGTTACTCTAACTCTTTTGCTTTATTACTCGGGTGTTGTTAGGGATGCCCCTAGTGGTTAGTGGCACCTAGGGTGTAAAAAAAAGCCGACCCGACCCGACCCTGATTAAGCTTATTCGGGTCAATTTGGGTCAACCCGAGTTCTGGTTCGGGTATGTTTTCTTAGCCTCAACCCGAATTGACCCGACCAACCCGACTTTTACAATGTAAACATATTGAAGAAAGCTATTTTTTAATCATTTTACCTAGACGAGGGTTGACCGGTGATGTTTTCTAGCCTTAACTCGAATTGACCCGAACCCAACCGGTCAACCAAGTAACATCCCCCAACCGGGTCAACCCAAGTAACATCCCCCAAGAAGCCACTTTTATCCACTTTGTGGATAGGAAATACTATGATATCATATCATGGTAGAGCCGTAGAGAACAAGAATGTTGGGACACCAACCTAATTACACACATGTGCATTAAACTTACAAGTACTTACCTCATGGATAAGACTATGGTATCATATCATGGTAGATAACAAGAATGCAAAATATCACGGCGCTCAAGTATTTCTATGAGAGTGATATATGGTAAAGCATAAGCATCATAAAGTTCAAATTAACCGATATAAGTGTAATTTTGCACGCCATTTGAATACATAATTAGGCCAAGTTCCCTAGACTATAGCCACCCAATCATGGACAACACTGCTTTGGGCAAGAATAAATTTGCAAAAAATAGCACATGGTATAAGGTATACATCATGTGTGAAGTCACACTTGTAACACAACACCACTAAATTACTAAGCTGGCATATAGTATCAATGATAATTAGGAATTTGAAATACCAGAAGCTTTACTTACATTTTGCTCTTTCACCGATCTCTGAAGCTTTACATTTTGCAATTTTACCGATCTCTGAAGCTTTACATTTTGCTCTTTTACCAATCTCTGAGAAAGGTATTGCTGGAGTACCGTTGCCCATTTTTAAATTAGAATTCAATTTACAATGTTGTTGTAAACAGCCATCCAGTTTAATCTGTCAAATATATCATGTCCTGCTAAAATGTCACTCATTAAAAAAAAAAAAAAAAAAAAAATTCATGGTCACATTTTCTTTTTTTATCACAGTTCAAAGGACTAATTAAACAAGAAAAAAGGGGCAAAAATTGGATGACATTGTTCCGCCCCACTTGCACAAATTAAATAAATAAGCTTTAAATAGTCACTTAATAAAATATTCAAGCTTAAAAGAAGAAGACATAATTGATTGATGGTGAAGATTTGTGTACCTTGTTATAATTTAATGTTGATGTTGTTGAAGATGCTTTTAATTTGTCCAGCTAAAGTTATATAAATTTCAAGACTTGTACAAGGGTTTAGGGTTTGGCGTGAGAAAGAAAAAGAATTACTTTCTTTTAATTTTATGTGTTTTTAAAGTATTATTTTTAGCTTTTAATTATTTGATGTAGTGAATAAAAAAGTTTGAGTTATAAACGAAAATTAATATAAATTTAAAAAATTTGTGATTAAACACGATTTAAACTAAATGAAAATAATCTTTTATATAATAAAACAAAACTTCTAATGATAAATTCATATCTTATTTGGTAATATTTAATTATTTTTATTAACTTTCTTTTAAAGATAATTCAATATAAAAACCTAAATATTTCTTGATTTAGCAAATATGTTATCAAAATTGCTTTATTAGTAAAATTGGGTAAAACATATATGTGTCAAAAGTATAAAATAAAAAACTTAAAACAAAGTGAGTAATATACACAAGATTTAAGGGTTAAAATTAAAATTACAAGAACAAAACCACCCACCAATTCACGAGCCACGCCCACCCACTTTTGTTCTTTCAACACTACTGTTCCAAATCGAATAGGTATGATTTTTTATGTCTGCTATATTGATTTTGTTTAAAATTTGATACACGCCTTTTAGTTATATTCTAAATTCTAAAAGGGTTTGTGATTTTTCTGTTAATTTTCTTTCAATTTGGGGAAAATAATTAGGGTTTGATTGAAGCTTTAATTTGATTAATAAAGATGGCTAGGAAGATTAGAGAATAAGTGGATTGGTGGTTCTGAAGTAGGTTTAACTATTAAATATGAACAAGTATTTATTAGGTGATTAATATAAGTGTTGTCATAATGGTCTTCTTTATTGGGTTAATCAAAGGTATGTTTTTGGTGGAAGAATATAATTAATAGAATTAGAATTAGTGATATTTTGCCTCAAAGATTTAGGCATAAGAATTTTTCTAGCTTTGTGAGACAACTCAATACTTATGTGAGTAGTTAATTTTTTGTTGATCACTTTACCTTCATTTTTTTTGTTGACCTTTCAATTGTTATCCATTTAATTTAGATGTGTTTTGGATTGGGTTTGCAAAGATATTGTATGATTATGGTATGTAAGTTGAATAATTTTGTCTGTTTATCTGTAAATACTATTTTTTCATCAAAATAAGTCGTGGTGGAGCTGAAGTTATGTCATTGAGTAGTGAAAACAAAGACAGGAAAAATGGCATATATTCCATACTCTTGGTTGTGATGAGTTGTTACACATCACATCTTGCCACCTCTATACTGAGTTTCCTTGAACAAATATGAACCACTGTCAAGTATGAATACATACTTGCAAAGGTCTGTTAGATATATGAGTCATGTATGTTTTGAAATTAACACTTATTAAGACATGTTAATCTTTTTAGTAGGTTGATATGTTAATCATTCACAAAGGTGTAAATAAACATTCTTGGGTTGTAAGCCAAAAAGCACTTCAACGTAAGTGACATTGCATGATTTTATTGACCAAAACCAGAGGAACATATTCAAAGATTTATTATGGATTACGTGAGCCATATGGGATTTGTAACATTAATAACTCCCCCTCGCTGGATGCTTAAGGTTCAAACCAAGATTCGAGAGTGGAGAAGAGCTTATTGGACAAATGAGTGCGTGAGAAAAGTCGAGTTAAACTTTGTGGGCGAGATGGGTTCATCAAACAAACCCATCTTCACGGTAGATATACGTCGGAGGTAAGTGAAATTAGTATAAAGTATAAACATGCATTAGTCATGTGCAATAGTGTCGAGTGTTTGTCTAAAGAAAACTAGAAATGGCGGAAATATTATAGTTTGTACATCAATCACACTGTTTTTTCTTATATGTACTAATCTATACTTCGTTTCTTGAACTATAGTGCCAAAGGTGCTGTTGGAATCTTGATGGGTTAAAGCCAAAGATCTCGAAGAATTGAAAGAAGAACAAGAGAAAAATATGATGATAGCGCAAAATGAAGACATCAAGATTACAATGTTGTTAGACATGATTGGGATGCTGCCACAACAACTTATTTCTTACGGAAATACGGACTTATAGGTAATAACTGTATTGTTCTCTGTTCTAAGGTCATGGTCTTTTCATATGATTGTCAACGTAGTTACCCAGGTGGCTTTTGTTTCATCAAGGGTACATCAGATGAATTCAAGTTAAATATCGAATGCAACCATGCACTCTATCCGTCAGTGCACGTGACATTTCGGTTTAAGTTTTGATCTACATGGAACAGTTTATGTCTGTATAAAGAAACGCAAAGAAGAATTTAAAAACATCTTTGCAGCCTTCTATGTTTTTTTTGTTCCCTATTCACTATCGTTTAAAACAATTAAGTACTTAAAACAAATTAATAGTGAACAATGACTGAAATTAACATAAGTAAAACACACTGAGTAATTTTCAACATCATATTCTTTATTAGAAATGAATAAAAAAGAATCGTTACCCAAGTACTTATGAACAAGATTGGGATTGAAATGACAAAGTTTAGTAACTCCTCTAAGCTCAGCTAAGTCCGAGAACAACTACAAGTACCCACCGAGCTATCTCGTGGATTAAGTTGTATTTGGAGGAGTGAAAGATGGCTTCATGTGTGTGTGTGTTTTTACAATTCAAGCTTAATCTTTACACTCTCTCTTATGCTATTTATACAAGTATGAGTTTTAACTCTTTCCTAAGTGACAACCGACATCTTATGTAAGACAAAATATCGATGTATTTTGTCTCACTAAAGACTATTTTAGGTAAGAGACAAGATCGCTTTCCTAAGGTCGTTGATGACACCGAGCCCGATCTTTGCCATTGTGGAAAGTTGACTTTGGTTGATAAGGACTTCGTCTTATCTCGATTCAAGCTTATCCCGCCTTGTGCCGCCATTTTCGATCTTCATATCCTTCAAAGGTTCTACTTGGTTTGTCTTGATGTAAGTAGTTGGAGAGAGTCTTAGGGATTCGGTGAGTTATTGTCATTACTCACTAAATCCACCATCTTCTTCTTGACTCGGCCTTCACCCTTTAAGTTCCACCTCATCGAGTGGAGACTTCTTCTTCGCCTCATCTTGGCGCCCAGAAGATGGCTCACCGAGAGACTATGCACTCAATGACCGTTAGTGTTTAACGGACTAAGCACTTAGGTTATTTTCTATTCAAATCCTAGATTAAGGGTTTGGGTATTTATCGAACCCAATGTCTCCCCTATTTGGATATACAAATAGCCTAAGTGTTTGATCGATGTAAGTGAGCAAGTGGCTTCTTCTTACATCGAATGTACTAATGAATACAATAAGGAACATCGAATATTTTAACAAAACATACATCGCTTATTGATCAAATTACAAGGTTCCTATCACTAGTACAAAAGATAATGAAAATGATGTCAATCAAGATGGATCCCCGTGCTTCAAGTTTTACTTTCTTGGTGATGAGTGTTTCTCTGTCGTGGTGCTCTCTTATCTTGGCGTTTAAGTCAAGACAGATCCCGACGTTGGGTGGAGTCCGAATTGAGAGGCCATTGGTATGTAGCTCAAGATTGCAGCCCACACCGCCTCGATCAATGTCACTCCATCTTTGAAATGTTGGGTTTCCATAGACATCAATGTGGAATAGCCCTCTTCGTGCTTTTCAATCACCGACAGCTCACGAACTTTACACCTTCGTGCAACTCCCTATTACACTCGGTCCAAGCACTTTAATCTCAGCCGGAACTCAACTCTTTCCTTTTGCCGGTGGATGATTGTGGTTGAGGTCCTTGAGGTGCTAAGGTTAGGTGAATCCCCATTGCATTGGCGCTTGCCTCGATCTTTCATACCTCTTCTTGAGCATTTTCATCGGCTCCTTAACCATCGCATTCGTTTTGTCTCTATGATTGGACCAAGCTCATCGAGTTCAAAGTGATCCCAAAATCGTGAAGGTTAAGGGATCATGAACCTCGAAATGTCTCTTATCATCCCCCTTATACATTCATTGCCGTGGTTTGGAATTAGGGATGATTTTGACATCGATGATCTTTTCTGTGTAGCCTTGGCTTGTCATTGTCCGATTGTAATGCTCAATTTCGCTTTGGCCCGAGGGCTTCAACTTTCTTCTTCTTTTCTTCCAACTGCTTTCTCATTTCACCATCCGAAAGACTCGAGCATCCTTGAACTTTTGTCCGCCTCGACCTTTTGGAGTTTCTTTGGATCTATTCCATATTTTCGCCTTCTTCACGACTACCTTTGCATGCTTTCTATTCTTCTTATCTTCCTCATCTTGTTTTAATCTCCTTCTTCTTTAGCAAGATATTTACTTAGCCGTTGAGGTGTGAGCATGTATTGATGTCACGATTTCGAAGGAATCTTCTCGTGCTCGTGTTCGTGCTCGTGTTTGCATTATGGCCTTCCCTTTGTCTTGTCCCGATGAAGATGATGCAACCAAGGGTGGTGTTGTTGTCATGATTGGTGTTGTACCTGTCAGTATTGTTGTTGTTGATGTTGATGGTGGGACTTATGAGATGGGTATTGCTGAAACAGGTGGTGATAATGATAATGCAGCTGCAGATATTGGTGGTGTTGGCTCCCCCTCAGTGTGAGAGGAAGTCTCTTCAGTGCTCCTCTCCCCTTCAACTGTTGCGGCAATGTCAGTGAGAGCAAGAGTTGGTTCGGACACTGGGGAGCTTGGGTGGCCTGACCTTTGAAGGCTTGGTAGATTTCAGTAATCATAGCCTTGATATTAGATGTATCCTTTTGGAGACCAGTGAACTTTGTTTCAAGATTAGCCTGAGAGAGTTCCAAGGCTGTCATCCTAGGCCCAATATTCCACGCCATTGATGAGGAAGCCTTAGCCATATTGGTCACCTGAGCATCCAAAGAGCCCAGTGTTGTCTGAAGAGACTGGACCGACGATTGAAGACCCTGAACATTGGTAGATTTCAGCATGTTGATAAGTTCGAAGTGGCCGAGGAATTCTTCAAGTAAGCCTCGGTAGCTTCCAAAGACTTTTGAGTTGAGTGTTGGGTCTTCTTTGATGATTCCCCGATCTCATCAATCTTGGTCCCACAACCCAGAAGATTTTGAGAAATTTAGCCAAATTATCATCCAATCGTGAAGGTGCTCATACATAAGATCTCTCGTGTTCATCGGTGTTAGCATTGAAGGTGAGCACATCGATTTAAGATCGGCATAATGGCGGCAAAGAACCTTAGTGTGTTGATCCCACATTTGGTCGATGACCCTGTGGTATATCTTCCTTGAGGCTTTGGTGATCCACATGACTAGTCGCCGCTCGTTGATTGGAAGAATGTTATCATAGCGGCTAAATTCACCAAAATCGGATGATGAGGAGTCCGAGTCATTGTCTTCGTGTTGAAATGGCGACTCAAGATGCTCCTCATGGATCGCCGAGGTTCTTGTTCGATTGAACCTCGGCCCACTTCTTCCCGCCGATAAAATTTCATCTTCACTTTCGCAGTTCATCATCGAAAAGAGTATCCCCGTAATATCGACCATAGTTAACAAAGTGGGGTTGATGGGTTCCATATCGTGGTGGTATATTTCCTCCGAGTCTTTGTCCCCGTTGACCCCTCGGACAACGGTGGGTGTTTCCGTGCCTCTCTCGAGTCGATTGGTGGTGGGTTCCGTATCGGCGGTTGTTTCTTTCCTCCGAGTCTTTGTCCCCCGAGACACCGATGGGTTTTCCAGTGCCTTTAGCGGAGTCGATGAAGGTGATATCCCTATCGGGTTGTGTAGTTCCCTCCGAGTCTTTGGGATCATTCAATGTGCCCTCGACAAAGGCGTGATTTGCTAATGTCATCATTGGGCGAGTGGAAGGCGCTCCCACCAGCGGGTTGTTTGTTTCCTCCGGATCTTGGGAGTAGTAGTTGGGACCAAGGCACCGATTGTGATGTATCGTTGTCCTCGTTGTCACCGTGGTGGATGATGATTGGCCTCAGTGGGTGTCGATCGATCTTAGGTCTTCTTTTCCTTTCGGCCAATGCTCGTAAGACTCGGGGCCCCGAGACTTGGGTTTGGTCTTAGTCCCAATCGAGACTTCCCTTTCTCTTTTAGAGCAGGGGTTTGGAGACATCAATCCCTCCGATTGTTTACAGCAATCATATGGGCCGTCAATTCAATATCAGTGACTTGGGATGGGTCCTTTTGAAAATTTGAATGACTCGGGATGCCAGGTAAAGCACAAAGTTTTTCTTCCTGAGGATAATTGCAACCCAGTAACACTTGCAGAGCACATGAGACAAACCTAGGATACAAAATGTATTTCGTCCTAGTTTTGCTCAGTAGCTTGGTTACGAGATCACTGTAAATGATCTCCCCAATGTCGACGTTGACCCCATTCATCAAACAGTAAGCCATCATCAACTGAATAGAGTTAACTTGTTCAGTTGATGAGTGGTTCCCACCGAGAACCTGAATCACAAAAGTGAATAGGATCTTCCAAGCCGGGAAATGAGTTTTTGGTGATTGGGTCTTGTCCAAAATTTTGGATCCAAAACTATTTGTTTTAACCCATCCTTCATGTGGTGGGTTCGTGATGGGCGACATAAACTCCCTTGTTGTAGTCTAACCCTGTTGAGGTGCAAAAAGTTTTGTAATCCAGGGTGACTGACCTTTCCCCATTAAAAAGACTAAACTTAATGAGATACTCCCTGAGAGGTCTTAGGTCTGTCTCATTAGTTGCGGGTGTCGGGTCATAGGCCACTGCAGTAGCCCAAAACTCCCTGAGGAGATTTTGGTATACAATTGAGGGACATTGAACAAAGGCCTTTTTCAGTGGGCAGTTATACAAAAATTTCATAATGTCCTTGTAGGCTGGGACAGTTTGAGGATATTCAAAATTGCCTATGACATTATTGGTTTTAAATTCAACATTGGTAAGATCCCCTACCCACTGAGGTGCAAACTGGAGAGATTGTGTTCTAGCCATTTCCATTAGAAGATTTTTAGGGTTTTGAAAGAAAGTTTGAGCTAGAACAATCAAAGAGTGTTAAATCTCTCAAGTTTGAGATGAAAACCTTTGTAAATGTTTACGAGGAGGTTTTCGAAAAGATTTGAAGAACACAAAGATTTCGGGTTTGAAAGAGATTTTGATGAGTTTTGTTAGCATAAATCTTTTGTGTGTGTTATAAGGATTTTGTGAGGGTATTTATAGGGTGTTGAGAGGGGTTGTTTGTGCATAGTTGTGGATTTGTAAAGTCGGTTTTGAAAACGTTTTGAATTTCCACATTTAATGCCACCCTCTACTACCCGCAGAAAATCGCTTTTCAAGGAAAACGATTGCAGTGTGCGTAAAAGTGCACTTTTGCGATAATAAAATATCCATGATATTTTATGTGTGAGGAGGCATTTAATGCCAAGTGGGATGAGGTGGTATGAGGACCCCCGACAAGAAGATATAAAGACATATATTCCTATATTTAATTGGTGTGATTTCCAACCTAGGACATTTAAGTAACTAATACTTGATGCATTTAGTTACTCATTCAATGCTCAATATCTAGAGTTAGGGTCCTTGAATGAGTCTTACTCATTCAGTGAGAGGTTGTTTTGTGAGTTTCGTTCAGGGAGGAAGAACCATTTCAGAGAAAGACTCACTGAGATTGGTTTTCAGATACCTGACATTCAATGTCAAGCATTCCCAATTCAACTTTCAGTCTCCTGAAGGTAGGTTCATCCAAGGGTTTGGTGAAGATATCAACAAGTTGATATTCAGTAGGGATGAAATGAAGTTCTATGTCTCCCTTCATTATGTCGTCCCTGTTAATACAAATAAGCCGTAAAAACGTTTATTTATATTTTACGATCTTCTAATGTTTTGTCGATAACAAACGTAAAATCATATTAACGAAACAAATAAAATACGTAAATGGTTTGAACTAATAGTTTCTAACATATTCTCATTTTCACATAAAACACTAAAACAAGTATAAGTGATTTTATGATTTAGTATTACATATGTACAACAACTAGTGTTTACATATTTGGGTAAATATACACATAACTAGTATGTAGTATATTGGGTAATGTAAATGGGTAGAAACTTAAGTATTTGACCCATTGACCAAATACATTGAATGTAGTTGGGTAAAACAAGTATATACTAAATGGGTAAAACTAGCAAATGGTATTGACCCATAACCCATGGTTTTATATATACCACTGACTAATTTCATTGTACCCTTAATACTAGCAAATGGTATTAACCCATAACCCATGGTTTTATATATACCACTTGACCAAGTTCATTGTATCCTTAAGATACATTGTATTTAGAAAGAAAACCATGGATCAACCCATAACCCATGACCCATGACCCATAACCAAAAATACCCATGGGCAAAGAGGAGTGCCCACGGATCCCTAGCTTTGTGCTAGCCGGATCCCAAGTGGAAGGGGTCCGGGATCCGTGGGAACAATGAGGAAATTTGCCTATAAATAGAGAGCCATTTCTTCCTTTCTATTCACCCTCTACACACATACTTCCCCAAGTATACTAACCTTCTAACCTCGGATCCAAGAGATCTATGTAGTCTTTGTCTTTTGTTTTGTGTGATCTTCTAGGTTCCTCTTAAAGGAAAGATCACCACTTGAAGACGTGCAAGCTCAAGTCCATGAGTTATGTCGTCATCATCAAGACAAAGAAGGTTCTCTTGTTGATAGATCTACCTTTCTCCATAGACGCTGGGTTGAAGGCATTAATGAAGAATGCCGAAGTGTCAAGATGCAAGCATTAGTGAAAGATGCTCATCATTCGTGTCAAAGCATTAGTGAAGAATGCTAAAGGTGTCAAGACGAAGGCATTAGTGAAGGGTGCTAAGCGTTGTGTCAAAGGCATTAGTGAAGGATGCCAAGAATCAAATCAAGTAGCATTTGGGAAGAATGCTTAGGTCGATAATCGATGAGGTGCATCGTTATACATATAAGGATTTGTTTATTTACAAGGATGGTGATATCCTTGATGGTGTTGTAACAAGGAGTAGATCTCCTTGATAATAGGTGTTGTGTCGTGAAGGGTAGTAGTTCCTCCATAGTAATGGAACTAGGTGCTTAGCCTAGTACCTAATAAAGGGTAGGCGACGTTGTGATAGGATTAGTTCTCCTAAGGTGTGAAAGAACTCGGTGGTTAGCCTAGCACCGTATAAAGGGTAGGCGACGTTGTGTAGGTGTGGTTCGCCTTGGTGTGAAAGAACTCGGTATTTAGCTTTGCACCGAAAAAGGTTGCTGACGCTGTGAAGGCTTCTCCGCCATAAGGAGTTGGTGTAGTGTTTACGAACTCTCGAGTAGGTGACTGGGAGTGGAGTAGGCAAGGAAGGTGTCCTTGTAGCCGAACCACTATAAATACTTGTGTCGTGGTGATGTGCTTTACTCTTTATCTTTCATTACACATTTATATATCTATCTATCAACGTCCAACATAAACAACCAAATAGATTGACATAAGTCGATCTAAATATTTAAAAGGAAGTTTTAAATTAGTAAAACTATTCAACCCCTTCTAGTTTTCCACAGGTCCCCGATGAAGTGATATCGATATCAATGTGTTTGGTTTTGATGAAGGATGGTTGTTGGAGATTGCAATGGCACCGGTGTTGTCACGTAAAATGGGTACCATTTTGTAATGGATGTCATAGTCACCGAGTTGACTTTTCATCCATAAAACATTGGCACAAAGATCCTGCGCAGAAGAACATACATACCTCAATCAAGACATAGCCATTGATTGTTGCTTTTAGCACCCAACAAACCGCTTTTCCAAGGAATTGACAGACCCCGAGGTACTTTTTCATCCATGTTGCAGCCCAAGATAATCGAGTCGAATACCTTTGAGATCAAACCCCGAGCACTTTGGATAATAGAGTCCAAGGCTTGGGGTTCCCTCGTGCACCGAGTATTCTTTGGCTGCAGTGAGGTGGGATTCTTTGGGATTGAATCGATATCTTGCTATTAGACGATCGAGAATTGTATGCCCGGTCTGAAGCGAGTTAGATACATCGTGAGCCAACAATCCCTCCGAAATGGTTTGATTGACCGACTTGCCGGTGAGATCGGTCCAAGGTTGTTAGAGGGACCATTGGTGTCTTCACCGAGGCACGATCAGATATCTCATATTTCTTCAAGAGATTTCTTGTGTATTTCTCTTGATCGATGGAGATTCCTTTATTAGTTTGCTCGATTTGTAGTCCAAGGAAGTATGTGAGTTCACCCATCATGCTCATTTCAAACTTTTTGTCATTAGTTTTCAAACTGCTTGCAAAGAGTGTAGTTTGTTGAGCCAAAGATGATGTCATCAACATATACTGGACCAAGATCACATCTTGTATTGTCCTATAGATAAACATTGTGTTGTCTATCTTTCCTCCGACAAACTTGTTTTGAATCGGAAGGTCGAGAGTTTCATACCATCCCCAGAGCTTGCTTTAGTCCATAAAGGGCTTTATCAAGCTTGCGACATAGTCGTGGAATTCACTACTCTCAAAGCCCGGAGGTTCTTGAACATACACATCTTCCTTGAGTTCATCATTTAGGAATGCACTCTTTACATCCATTTGGTAAACTTTGAAGTTCATGTAGGTAGCATATGCAAGGAAGATTCGATGGCTTCCATTCTTGCAATAGAGCAAATGTCTCATCATAGTCAATGCCTTCTTGTTGATCGTAACATTTGGCTACAAGTCCGGCTTTGTTTTAATGACATTGCCATTTTCATCGCTTTATTTTTGAAACCCACTTCATTCCTATGACAATGACATCCTCGAGGACATTTGATCAAGGTCATGACCTTGTTTTTATCAAACTGCTGAAGTTCTTCTTGCATGGCTTCGAACCCACTTGGGTGTTTTAGAGCCTCGATGACACTTTTGGGTTCTATATCCGAGAGGTAATCAAGCATATAGACATTCATTGGTCAAGTCGCAGTTAACTTAGCAAAGAATGCTTCTAGTGAGCATGCCTCGCTGGTTCACCAATGATGTTTACAAGCTCAATATCCCGAGATTTTGTCCACTTACATTGTGGTCTAGGATCTTTGCTTGAAGATGTCACTGGAGACTCAAGAGTGAGCTCTGTGCATGAGCCACGTAATCATTTAGAACATCCGTTGAGATGTCTTGTTCAGTTGAGGTTCATGAATTACGTGTTCTCGAACATTTGGTCCGATGTTACCTATCCCAAAATAGGGACCGATTGATTATCAATGAGTTCACCGATAGTTGGTCATGACCGTTGTGAGGCAAGACATAATATGAGATGTCGATCGCCTTGGTATGAGGAATTGATTTCATGTTATACTCATCGAGGATATCTTGATGAGTTATCAACTCTATTTCCTCCATCGAGATGTTGGTGAACCCGATGCTTTCGAACTTTCATCAAAGGTGACATGAAAGGTTTCAACTTGTTGTCTCCTGTGTTAAATACCTCAAGGCTTTGGTGATCAATGAGTAACCTAGAAAGTATCCATCATCGCCTTAGCATCAATTTGCCTAGATGATCCTTGTGGTTATGAATAAACACAGACATCCAAACACATGAAAGTAGTCGATACCGTGAAGTCTACCTGAATATCTCATATGGGGTTTTGTTATGTCTTTGACAATGATTGACCTGCTTTGAGTGTAACAATTTGTTTTGACTGCTTCACCGTAATGCTTTGAGAGGGTGAGCCATTTAACATGGTTCTTGCAGCCTCAATGAGAGTTCTGCTTTTCCATTCACCACCCCATTTTTTCGGGGTGTAGGAGATGAAATTTTTGGGAGATTTCTTTCATCACGTAAACTCAAGCTTATTATTTCAACTCGTAACCATTGTCGCTCGATTGTTTAACAAGAATGTCATTCTTTCAATGTTCATGATGAATGACATTATAGTGTCACCGCTCGACTCTTTTGGAAAGAAAGTATACCCAAGTGTATCTTGAAAACTCATCAACAATGACAAGTGTATACTTTCATGCCGGATTGATCTAGGATCGACAGTCCAAAGAGATCCATGTGCAAGAGGTGAAGGCGCTTTTGATGGAGAAATTTTGTTTTGTTTTGAAAGATGCTCTTTGATGTTTGCCTTTTTCACAGTCGAGCATGGTTTATCTTTGCAAAAACCGGTGATGGTAAGCCAAGGACCTTGTTTTGTTTTGCCGTGTTGTTGATGTTTTGAAGTTTAAGAGAGAGTCTCTTGTGCCACAACCATTTGATAGTTTCAGTGGGCTCGCAAAGAGACAGTTCCATCATGAGAAAGAGTAGACATGTCTAAGACATAAACATCATCTCTTCTAGAGCTATCAAAACAACTTCTTTGTTGGCATTGAAAATGGTACCTTGTTTGTCATTGAATTGCACAATGTACTTAGCATCACATAGTTGACTAACACCGATGAGATTGTATTTGAGACCATTGACATAAGCTATTATAGAAAACTATTCCATTGTAGCTTACTAAACCATAACCTTCGTGAGGACATGATGAGTTATCACCAAATACTACCTGGGTCCTGGTTCCTTTACATACTTGTGCAGATATCCTTCACACCACCATGCTTCTTGAGCATCCACCGCCTAGATGCCAATAGGCTCTCGGCTGTGTCTCGCACAAGTAGTAAACTCAATTAGTTTTCTTAGTGACCCACTTACTAGTGGGCTTGGGTCTAAAGGTCTCTTTGAATTTGGCAATCGACTCATGGTCGTGGTTGAGTTCATTGTGCTACCACGTGTTTTGATTTAGAGACCGAGGATGACTCAAGTGATTTTGGGTTGCTTGAACTTCTCCTTGCATGGATGACATCGCTCTGTCGGATGTCTTATGAGTCGGATTTCGCAAATATCACAAAGATGTGTTCATAAGACAATCATCGATGATTATCATTAAAGCCACAAAGGGGGCGAGGAAAGGGTTTTTCTCAAATTTTGAGCAGACTTAGAGGTTAAAGCATACCGATGACCAACTTTGGTATAGTTTGCTTTTGATCGAGAGAACTTACATATTGCAAGTGATCGAAGTTCGTGATCATCCTTTTGCGATCATACAAAAAGGATTCTATAGCGCTGTCGCTGGTATGACCGTATAGGCACATATCACACTTGCTTGATTTGGTGGTTGCTTTTGACTTTGAGGAACCAGAGAAGTCGACTTTGTTTCCTTGATTGATTCAGGATTTTTTGATGGATTCCATCTTGTCGCTTAGCTTCCACACAAGTTCACCAATTGTCGAATTTGGTCACCTCAGGGGATGTAAGATGGAAGTCTCGGTGGGGTAGACTCTTGTCGAGTTGGTTTTGATGGTCTTTTAGGATGGTTCTACCAAGTCCGCACCTTTCTTTAGTGAGTGTGGATTGTATTGCAATGGAGTAAGCTCGAGCTAGAGCAAGACCTCAAGAGGTTCCGGGGTGGAAGTGGTGCTGAGACTCAGCCTGCACTCGAGATGTGTTCAAGACTATTGGGCACATCGTGGAGTCCAAGCATGCTCTTAGAGCTTGACTTTCAGCTCTAGAATTCTTCCGTAATCAAAGTTTGGAAGCTTACTCTCGTGATTAACCCGCTCAATCCAATCACCGGGCTTGGGACTAGTCAACATACCGGTAATTATGCCACCGCACACAAATGGCTTAGGACCTCGGTCTTTGTTGAGAGAGTCGTGAAGATGATCTTCACCTAAGACTCTTCTTGCTACCGGGCTCTACGTAATCAAAGACCCTAGGATTTTTAGCAATTCAACTATCAAGCATATCTTGAACCTTTTGAGTTCGCCTCAAGAGCCCGATTTCTTTTAACTAGTTCGTTTTGAATTTGCAAAGTGATGCCTCAAGCTTAGCTTGTTTTAAAAGAAGCAGCTCATCCCTACACTTATTCAATTCAAAACTTAGCTTGTTGTATTTTGAAAAAGATTCGATTTTGCTCTTTCACGAACTTAAGGTCAACATTAAGATAATTCATATAAGATCGCCAATCGTAGTCATCATCCATAGAAAGTAAAATATTTACCTTCTTCATTGTGATATTGACCCATTCTCCATTCCTTGCATGATTCTTTCCAACAACTAGCTTGTCCTCTTCTCGAGAGGCCATCGCACCGACATGCATCATTTCATCATCTCGATGACACCGGCTCTTCATCCCGTCAAGGTTTCAAAGAACAAGGCCTTTGTTTTTACCCCGCATGATTTAACATTGTTTGTTGTTTCGAGGACTCGCCTCAAGCAATGCAAGCTTAGCCTCGCTTTTCTATACTTAGACTCATAATCAACCATCTTGCTTTGATCGATTTGTTTTGAAAATTTTGATGAGACCGATAAATTTTGGTTGAAATTTGCTAAAGCCCGAGGACCGACTTCACCCCGATGGTTTATAAGAGGTTCGGAAATTGTTTTTGAAAATAGTCTTTGCAAATGACCCTTTTGTGTCACTTAAAGCATTCAAGGTCCTCATTTGCTTTAGCATTTGAAAACCTTTGTTTATTTTTATAAACCTTCGAGAGTTAGCAAGGAATGCCCTTTCCGAAATTCAACGCTCAGTCATTTAGGTACTCCTCACTTGATCTCTCATCAAGCTCATCATCCGAATTTTCTTGGAAATCTTGAACCACATTGTTAGAGAAGAAAGCGCTTGATATAGGTGTTGAAGTGGTGGTCGTGACTTCTTGACTTCCGAGACTTCTTTAAGTCGTATCGTCTGTTAATGAGGTTTTTCTCATAGACAAATTTCCCATAAATTTTAGAAAGTTCAACATTCTCGGATATGATTAGCATTCCTAAGTCCCTTAGAGAAATTCAACCACTTCTCGTGGAGACTATTGACAAAACCAACATTGATTTCATGTTTGGACAACTTAACACCATCATTTGAGAGTTCATTTAAAGAGTTTTGCACCGGTGTAAGTTCGAGATGTAGTTTCCAGTCCTTAGTCTCAAGGTGTTATACTAAAGTTTCAAGTCCATGATCCTGCTTTCCTTGGTATCGATGGACCTTCATGGCTATGAACTAGGTCATCCAGTTTGTTCGTCAGTACTACAAATTATGATCGACTCCATAATATCATCGTGAAGACATGATATGATGATACTTTTGAGTCTTTGATCCTGGTTGACCACTCTCCTCTCATCCCGAGTCCACCGAGCTTCGTGTTTAGGCAAACCTTCTAGCTTTGGGATAAATGGACCTTCATTTATACATTTGATATAATAAGGTTCCATCCCAATCAAATAGCAAAACATACGTTTTTTCCATTTGTTAAATTTGCCAACTTCAAGTCTAGGGGCAACAGCTGAATAAGCTCTGTTAATACAAATAAGCCGTAAAAAAGTTTATTTATTTTACGATCTTCTAATGTTTTGTCGATAACAAACGTAAAATCATTTTAACGAAACAAATAAAATACGTAAATAGTTTGATTCAATAGTTTTTCTAACACACTAACGTTTTCACATAAAACACTAAAACAAGTATAAAGTGTTTTTATGATTTAGATACATATGTACAACAACTAGTGTTTACATATTGACCAACATATACTTAACTAAGTATATACTAAATGGGTAAAAACAAGTTTATATTAAAATGGGTAAAACAAGTATATACTAAATGGGTAAAACTAGCAAATGGTATTGACCCATAACCCATGGTTTTGTCCAAACCACTTAGCCAAGTTCAATGTATTCTAGAGATACATTGTATCTAGAAAGAAACCCATGGATCAACCCATAACCCATGACCCATGACCCATGACCCATGACCCATAACCAAAAATACCCATGGGCAAAGAGGAGCGTCCCACGGATCCCTAGCTAGCCGGATCCTTTGTGGGAGGGATCCGCGGGATCCGAGGAACAGTAGAAAATTTCCTCTACAAATAGAGAGCCATTTCTCTTTTTCTACTCACCACTTCACATATACTTTCTCCAAGTATTATATCTTTCTAACCTCAGATCCAAGAGATCTATGTAGTTTGTCTTTTGTTTTGTGTGATTTCTAGGTTCCTCTTAAAGGCGAGATCACCACTTAAAGTCGAGCAAGCTCAAGTCCATGAGTTGCCACGTCATCATCAAGACAACCGAGGTTCTCTTGTTGATAGTTCTTTCTTCCTCTATAGATGTTGTGTCAAAGGCATTAGTGAAGAATGCCGAAAGTGTCAACACGAAAGCATTAGTGAAGGGTGATTATCGTCCGTGTCAAAAGTATTAGTGAAGAATGCAAAGGTGTCAAGACGAAGGCATTAGTGAAGAGTGCTGTTGCCAGGACAAAGGCATTAGTGAAGGATGCCTAAGAATCAAATCTAGTGGCATTAGGGAAGAATGCCTAGTGGTATAATCGATGAGGTGCATCGTTATACATATAAGTATTTGCTTATTTCCAAGGATGGTGATATCCTTGATAGTATTGTAACAAGGAGTGGATCTCCTTGAGATTAGGTGTTGTGTTGTGAAGGTAGTAGTCCTCCATAGTAATGGAACTAGGTGCTTAGCCTAGTACCTAATAAAGGGTAGGCGACGCCAGGATATGATTAGTTCTCCTGGTGTGAAAGAACCTGTGGTTAGCCTAGTAATCGATAAAGGGTAGGCGACGTTGTGTTAGGTGTGGTTCGCCTTGGTGTGAAAGAACCTGTATTTAGCTTTGTACCGTAAAAAAGGTGTGCGATGTTGTGAAGGATTATCCACCATAAGGAGATTGGTTTAGTGTTTACAAACTCTCGAGTAGGTGACTCGGGAGTGGAGTAGGCTAGAAGGTGTCCTTGTAGCCGAACCACTATAAATACTTGTGTCGTGGTGATGTGCTTTATTCTTTATCTTTCATTACACGCTTATATATCTATCTATCAACGTCCAACATAAACAACTAAATATATTGACATAAGTCGATCTAAATATTTAAAAGGAAGTTTTAAATTGGTAAAACTATTCAACCCCCTTCTAGTTTTCCACAATTGGCATCGAGCTTTCATACCAAGTTTCTTAAAGTATGTTGCGCTTTAAAGACTTGATACGATCCGTGTATGTATGAAAACTACAAAGAAGGATTTTTTTTTCTCAAAGTCATATTTTCTTTTAAATCATTTTGTTGGACATTGATAGATCATTCTAACAATTTTTGTTTCAAGAAATCTTCATGCTAGAATCTCTCGAAAACCTTCATTTCTATTCAAAGAAAAATGAAGTCAACATTCAAGGAAGAATCTAAAAGTAATCACAACTTACGTGCATCAAGTACAAAGGATTACTTTAAAAGCTCATGAAGTATCTTTGGTATTATACCAAACCAAGAAGCATAGAGGTATGTTTTACTCTTCATTAGATAGGTTACATGAGTTTATTTATTTCATAGTTCTCTTTGTTTTATAATTGCTAGCATCTTTAAAAGTCTCTTTCACAATTTTCCGCCTTATTCATCATCGGAATAGTATTCCTTTGATTCACAAACTAACGCACGTCACATATGAACCCTCGATATGTTATTCATCAAACCCGTCGTCCAAAAACAATCTTTCATCTCGATATTTAAACTATTTTTAGTAAGCTAGTTTACAAGCCTACTACAAAAATAATGCCAAACAACCCTTTTTCTCGTCCACAGAGTCGAACCCTAGTTATACTAGCCGATCCCAAATACAAGGGATCCGGAACCGTGGAGTGTAACTCACTATACGCTTTCAAAACACCACCGATCTTTTCCTCTACTCACATAACACAAAACGACTAAACCACTGATTTCATCTTCATTGGATTCCATAAACTCAAGTATTCCTCTCTAGAACATCATTATAAGTAATTACACTAACTTGTTCTAATTTTTATCATCCTCATCCTAGGGTTTATGGTTTCACAAATCTCAAATCAATTACTTTAATTAGGGTTTTCAAAATTAATCATGAAAAGGAACTTTTAACATAATTAAAATCACATAGTGTTCACAACATTGTTAATACAAATCAAAACCATAGACCCATCTCAACTAATTTTACCTAATTGGAAAATTTGTGTTTCTAGGACCAACCATGCTTAAAGCCACTCAACAAGATCATCATGATACCGTACATTACCTTACTCATTACTATCGAAATGAGAAACTCTCAAAAACTGACCGCAAGGCCTTCAAAAAGCTCGAAAATGACTTATCCACTTAAGGTCGGTAATCATGAATGTTTCCGAGGATACCGACATTCGCCAAGTCTTCTCAAGCAATCAATTTTGATTGTCTTCTTGACATTGATGAACAAATTTGTCCGGTTTTCATTTTTGAATTTTATAAAAGTATTAGATCATTCAAACGCCGATGATAGCATTTCAATCGCTTTCATCATCAATAAACGAAACTTCACCTCATCCTCAACACCTTTGCTCAAATTCTTCGCATTCCTTGTGAAGGAATTTGTATGTACTCTCAAGATTGGGTAATTAACACTCAAAACCTTGCACTTGATTCTAAACCAATGTACCATACTCCTCTTGATGAACCCGAACCATCCGAGACACCATTTTCAAAATAAGAGCCACCAATCCTGCTTCAACCAAAACAAGAAGCTCATTCACCAAATCCTTTCAAATGGAACTTTCAAATCCATCCCATGTTTAGAAAATGGGAAGAAATCCTTAGGGAAAACATCATTAGCCTAGTTGGTAACAAAGATCATCCAAATGCATGCCTTGTGTAAATGATCTATTGTCTTATCCATCAAAAGCCATTTAACTCGCCTATTACATGGTAAGGAGAATGGTCGGGGTATTCAAAGCTTCAAACATGGTACTTCCGTATGGTATGATCCTAACACGACTTTGTAAGTATGTTAGTGCATTGCAACCATCTCCTATCAACAATGATAATTTCTTTGCCGATCATGTAATGGTACCTCTTACCAAAATACCCTCTAAACGCCTTCATGGTCAATGGAAGAAACCTAAAGCTCTCTCGAACTCCCCAAGGAGAAGAAAAGAAAATGAGGAAGAAGAAGATGTCGAATTTATAGCCAACATTGAATTGGAACCCTTCGATTACTACGAACAACTTCCAACCATTCCAAACAAAACCGGAATTAAACAATTGAGGGCATGATTGTCACACCCCAAATTACCTGCTTTTGGCGGAATGGAATTTCGGGATCGATCGTCATAGCATCACAATCACAAGTTATATTGAACGACCTAAAGTGTCGCTTTGGAAAATACATCGCTTGATTTAATAAAATAATCGAGTTTACAAAGTATAGGTCCCAAAAGTTTATAAGATTTGCGGAAATATAAATATATTACAAGTCCAAACGATGGTTTTGAAAGAAAGTGCCATAATGTACAATGATGTAAGTCGACGCCGACTAAAAAGGGGTTCCTTAGATAATCTTAGTCTCATATGAAAATGTACTGATGTTATGATCATGAATTCGCTAAACCTAGTTTACGATAAATGTTGGAATAGTGAAATGTGAATTAGTTCTTGAGAACATGACCGAATGATGAGTTGTCACATTCACATCGTAAGCGAAATTCACCCTCAATTGCCCGTTTGGTCTCATGGTTTAGGGTTCTGATGCAGGCAACTTTCCCATTCTCACAAAACCTCAAAGATTTTTACCAACCAATTTCACTTAATCTCACAACTCATCAAACAAGAACTCCATGAGTTAGGCTAAATTGGTTTGTAGGAGGACTTTAAAATATTGCTCGACCGAATTGTTACACATATAAGCTCATCACAATCCCTTCATTGCATGATTCAATCTCCCAGATTAGACATAGGATGAATCGCTATGTATAATTTAGAGTAACATATCCAATGCTGACTAATCGTACCATATGATGTTTGGTGTTACAGTCAAACATTGGTGAGAATCCTTTTTTTTTTTTTTTTTTTTGGTGATGGAATGATCAAGGCATTCAACTCACATGATCCGATGTAGTATGATGGAACGATGTGTATTTAGGCATCCATGTGATCAATCGATATTGAAATGAAAGTACTACATAACTCAAACATGTAAGCAGACTAAACCCGAATGCAAAGTAGAACATGCACTTATGATGAAATGATGAGATGCATGCCATGAATGAAGTTGAACTCTAGGGTACAATGATGCAACCTAGTTCTCTATAACCAAAGCTCGATACCAATCATCACACCCCAAATTACTGCTTTGCAGAATGGAATGGAATTCGGGATGATTCATAGCATCACAATCATAAGTTATATTGAACGACCTAAAGTGTCGTTTGGAAAATACATCGCTTGATTTAATAAAATAATCGAGTTTACAAAGTATAGGTCCCAAAAGTTTATAAGATTTATGGAAATATAAATATATTACAAGTCCAAACGATGGTTTTGAAAGAAAGTGCCATAATGTACATGATGTAAGTCGACGCCCGACTAAAAAGGGGTTCCTTAACCATGCCATGATGAGTATGCCTTAGATACCGAGATAAAACATGCTAAAAGTGTCAACACAAAGGTTGAGTGAGTTCATAGAGTTTGTGTTGAAATGTAAAGACTTTAGAAATCGTTTATGCAAGAAAGGCATTGTGAATCCACTCGCTCCAAGTTCCCCATACAAAACTTGCAACCTGTGTTCACAACCCACGCCAAAATATGTATAGTTTATGTTCAAATGCATGATGTCAAATGAATTCACATAATAATGCATGACTTAATGTATCAAGGTTTACTTGACATAAATATCCCAAGACATTCAACCCAATGATAATCCCAAGACATTCAAAGACAATGATAATCCCAAGACATTCAAAGACAATGATAATCCCAAGACATTCAAAGATCAACTGATAATCCCAAGACATTCAAAGACAATGATAATCCCAAGACATTCAAAGACAATGATAATCCCAAGACATTCAAAGACAATGATAATCCCAAGACATTCACTCAATGATTTATGATATAAGATATGACTAAACATTACGTTCGTTAAGCATGTAGTTTCAAATAATCATGATAGTCATAAAATAGTTGAGCATGTATCTCCCCAAAAGCTTATGAAAACAAGTAAAAGTAGGGGCTATGGAACTCACAAGAATCCTTAAATGTTTAGAGTAACTATGAAAGTAAATGAAAATAGTTGAGCATGTATCTCCCCCCAAAACAGTTATGAAAGCAATTAAAAGTAGGGGCTATGAAACTCACTTGGTAAAATGAGGCGATGACAAAAGTGAGTACACTGAAATGTAGCGTGAATCTCGAAAACGCCCTATTATGAATGGTATAATATGTAATGAGTTATGATGTTATGAGATGCATGCATTTCGTATGTTATTTATACCATTTGAGTTTTGAAAATAATACTTATCGTGAAAAATACTCTTTTGACGCCTTGACCCTTCTTAAATCACTTTGCAAGTATTTACGTCAAAATGTCATCCTACAATGGTTTTATAATGATTTATGGTGAAATTTTCACTTTTCGCAGTAAAATAATGTCGCGGAAATTTCATAAAAGTGACAAAATGGCTTTGAAAAACTAGTCGTAAAATGGTGTACGTCGAACGTTAGGAAACGAACTCGACGGTTTTGGAAAGTTTGTATCAAAATCTAAAAGTTTCAGTTCAGGAGTTTTCGACATAAAGGTCTCGATCATAAAGATAATAAGGGTTAAAGATGGTGATTTTGTCTAATGGTTGTGTTAAAAGTAAGTTTCGGCCAAGTTTGAGCAACCGCAATTAATCTATTAAAACTCCGCTATACAAACGGTTGATTGTTTTGAAAAAATATGCTCGGTGATCTTGATTTTATTAGAAGACATTTCGCTTCAAAAGTTCCACATCATTGATAAAAACAACGCTAACATGGTCGTTTTAGTTACCGTAATACTTATCTCGTAAAATAATATAGTTTTTCGAAAATAATAGTTACGGCAATTTTATGAAAACGCATATCTTTGTCGCTTTCAAACCGCTTTCACGTATAATACGCCCTTAGCTTCGTATCAAAGTATACTAATATATTTTTGACAAGTCGAAATAATTTGTAAAGCTTAAGGCTCGTTTTTGACTCGAACAAAGTAAAAACATGTTGTCGAAATTTCGAAAATTATATATTTGTCGTCAAACTTTAAAAATTCATAACTTTCGTTATAACTCCGCTTTAACCGCTCAAGCGCCACGGATTCGCTTTTAAAGTATATTTTCTAAATATCAAGGCCAAAATTTCGTGCTCTACGTCGGATTTTCCGAAAATCAAAACAAGGACAGAACACTTTTATAACTTATCGAAAATAGTTTTTCTCGTACTAAACCTATTCCAATCCCTTCAAATCAACTCCAAAGCTAATCTAATCCTACCATACACCTTCTTAGGGTGTCATGGGTTCCTAAACATCATCAAGACCAAAGTATACCAAGGGGATAATTATAGGATGACCTTATGTATATATATATCTAAAAATCATGTAAAAATGGTATAATCAACATAAGTCTTGCATGTTTTTGCTCAAAAATGATGAGATGAGTATGAAATGAATATGTAAGATGAAAAATAAATATGAGATGCTTACAAGTGATATGATGAGGTGATTAGAACAAAGGTTTTTCCTAATCACTTGAGGTTTTGGTAGCTTTTAGGTACAAGTAAATTTTTAATAGATCAAAATAGAATATAATGATATTATAAAAATTATAAAAATACATTCCTTGTAAAATTTGAGTGATACAATAATTATCTCGTAGTTTTTAAGAAAAACGTCGTAGTAATATAAATTTAACGATATATATACAAAATAAATTTAGAACACTGGGTAAACTCAAAATATAGTTTTTATCAACTAAATGTAAGTATAAAAATATACCGGGATCATTTTTGGAAGTAATGGATTAAATGTTCAAAATAATAACTCACGCGATAATCACACCCCAAATTACTGTTTTTGACGGAATGGAATTCTGGGATTGGTCATAGCATCACAATCATGAGTTATATTGAGCGACCTAAAGTGTCGTTTGGAAAATACATCGTTTGATTTAATAAAATAATCAGAGTTTACAAAGTATAGGTCCCAAAAGTTTATAAGATTTGCGGAAATATAAATATATTACAAGTCCAAACGATGGTTTTGAAAGAAAGTGCCATAATGTACAATGATGTAAGTCGACCCGCCGCGACTAAAAAGGGTTCCTTAACCATGCCATGATGAGTATGCCTTAGATACCGAGATAAAACATGCTAAAAGTGTCAACACAAAGGTTGAGTGAGTTCATAGAGTTTGTGTTGAAATGTAAAGACTTTAGAAATCGTTTATGCAAGAAAGGCATTGTGAATCCACTCGGTTCAAGTTCGCCCATACAAAACTTGCAAACTGTGTGTTCACAACCCACCGCCAAAATATGTATAGTTTATGTTCAAATGCATGATGTCAAATGAATTCACATAATAATGCATGACTTAATGTATCAAGGTTTACTTGACATAAATATCCCAAGACATTCATTCAATGATAATCCCAAGACATTCAAGACAATGATAATCCCAAGACATTCAAAGACAATGATAATCCCAAGACATTCAAAGACAATGATAATCCCAAGACATTCAAAGACAATGATAATCCCAAGACATTCAAGACAATGATAATCCCAAGACATTCAAACACAATGATAATCCCAAGACATTCGATTCAATGATTTATGATATAAGATATGACTAAACATTACGTTCAGTTAAGCATGTAGTTTCAAATAATCATGATAGTCATAAAAATAGTTGAGCATGTATCTCCCCCAAAACAGTTATGAAAACAAGTAAAAGTAGGGGCTATGGAACTCACAGTAATCCTTAAATGTTTAGAGTAACTATGAAAGTAAATGAAAATAGTTGAGCATGTATCTCCCCCCAAAACAGTTATGAAAGCAATTAAAAGTAGGGGCTATGAAACTCACTTGGTAAAATGAGGCGATGACAAAAGTGAGTACACTGAAATGTAGCGTGAATCTCGAAAACGCCCTATTATGAATGGTATAATATGTAATGAGTTATGATGTTATGAGATGCATGCATTTAGTATATTATTTATACCATTGCGAGTTTTGAAAAATAATACTTATCGTCGAAAATACTCTTTGACGCCTTGACCTTCTTAAATCACTTTGCAAGTATTTACGTCAAAATGTCATCCTACAATGGTTTTATAATGATTTATGGTGAAATTTTCACTTTTAGTAAATAAAATAATGTCGTGAAATTTCATAAAAGTGACAAAATGGCTTTGAAAAACTAGTCGTAAAATGGTGTACGTCGAGCGTTAGAAGCGAACTCAGCGGTTTTGGAAAGTTTGTATCAAAATCTAAAAGTTTCGGTTCGGAGTTTTTCGACATAAGGTCTCGATCATAAAGATAATAAGGGTTAAAGATGGTGATTTTGTCTAATGGTTGTGTTAAAAGTAAGTTTCGGCCAAGTTTGAGCAACCATGATTAATCTATTAAAACTCCGCTATACAAGCGGTTGATTGTTTTGAAAAATATGCTCGGTGATCTTGATTTTATTAGAAGACATTTCGTTTCAAAAGTTCCACATCATTGATAAAACAACCGCTAACATGGTCGTTTTAGTTACCGTAATACTTATCTCGTAAAAATAATATAGTTTTTCGAAAATAATAGTTCGGCAATTTTATGAACGATGCATATCTTTGTCGTTTCAAATCCGTTTTCTACGTATATGTCGCCCTTAGCTTCGTATCAAAGTATACTAATATATTTTGACAAGTCGAAATAATTTGTAAAGCTTAAGGCTCGTTTTTGACTCGAACAAAGTAAAAACATGTTCTTGAAATTTACGAAAATTATATATTTCGTCGTCAAACTTTAAAAATTCATAACTTCTTCGTTATAACTCCGTTTTAATCCGTTCAAGCGCCCGCATTCGTTTTAAAGTATATTTTCTAAATATCAAGGCCAAAATTTCGTGCCTACTGTCGGATTTTCCAGAAAATCAAAACAAGGACAGAACACTTTTATAACTTATCGAAAATAGTTTTTCTCGTACTAAACCTATTCCAATCCCTTCAAATCAACTCCAAAGCTAATCTAATCCTACCATACACCTTCTTAGGGTGTCATGGGTTCCTAAACATCATCAAGACCAAAGTATACCAAGGGGATAATTATAGGATGACCTTATGTATATATATATCTAAAAATCATGTAAAAATGGTATAATCAACATAAGTCTTGCATGTTTTTGCTCAAAATGATGAGATAGTATGAAATGAATATGTAAGATGAAAAATAAATATGAGATGCTTACAAGTGATATGATGAGGTGATTAGAACAAAGGTTTTCCTAATCACTTGAGGTTTTGGTAGCTTTTAGGTACAAGTAAATTTTAATAGATCAAAATAGAATATAATGATATTATAAAATTATAAAAATACATTCCTTGTAAAATTTGAGTGATACAATAATTATCTAAGTAGTTTTAAGAAAACGTCGTAGTAATATAAATTTAACGATATATACAAAATAAATTTAGAACACTGGGTAAACTCAAAATATAGTTTTTATCAACTAAATGTAAGTATAAAAATATCTGGGATCATTTTGGAAGTAATGGATTAAATGTTCAAAATAATAACTCACGCGATAACGTTTATTTAATATAAAAATTACGCGTTAAATGTGAAATGAAATGTCATGAATGAACTAATATGATGCAAATGATGTGAATGAAATGTAGACTAATCTTAGTCCATATGAAATGTACGTGATGTTATGATCATGAATTCGCTAAACCTAGTTTACGATAAATGTTGGAATAGTGAAATGTGAATTGTTTTGAGAAATGACCGAAATGCGAAGTTGTCACATTCGCCCATCGAAAAGAATTGATCCACGAATTCGGTTCGTGTGGTCTCTCGGGTTTAGGGTTTGATGTGGCAAACTTTCCCATTCTCAACAAAACCCTCAAAGACTTTTACCAACCAATTTTCCTTAATCTCACAACTCATCAAACAAGAAGCTGTCATGAGATTAGGCTAAATTGGTTTGTAGGAGGACTTTGAAAATTTGGCTCGACACGAATTGCTTACACATATAAGCCTCTCTCCCTTCATTGCATGATTCTTCTGAATTAGACATAGGTGATCGGGCTATGTATAATTTAGGAGTAACTATGCAATGCTTGGACTAATCGACTCATATGATGTTTGGTGTTAAGTCAACTTGGTGAGAATTTTTTTTTTTTTTTTTTTTTTTTTTTTTTTTTTTGGTGATAGGGAATGACAAGGCATTCACCACATTGAGTCGATGTGAGTATGATGGGATGTGTATTTAAGGCATCCATGTGACAATCGATTTGAAATGAAAGTAAATAACTCAAAAATGTACGTATAAACCGCATGCAAAGTGAACATGCACTTATGATGAAATGATGAGATGCTATGATGATGTAGTTATAGTCTAGGGTCAATGATGCAACCTAGTTCTCTATAACTGAAGCTCGATACCAATCATCACACCCCAAATTACTGTTTTGCGGTGAATGGAATTCACAGGGATTATTTGTCATAGCATCACAATCACGGTTATATTGAGCGACCTAAAGTGTCGTTTGGAAAATACATCGTTTGATTTAATAAAATAATCAGAGTTTACAAAGTATAGGTCCCAAAAGTTTATAAGATTTATGGAAATATAAATATATTACAAGTCCAAACGATGGTTTTGAAAGAAAGTGCCATAATGTACAATGATGTAAGTCGGCCTTGCGACTAAAAGGGGTTCCTAACCATGCCATGATGAGTATGCCTTAGATACCGAGATAAAACATGCTAAAAGTGTCAACACAAAGGTTGAGTGAGTTCATAGAGTTTGTGTTGAAATGTAAAGACTTTAGAAATCGTTTATGCAAAGAAAGGCATTGTGAATCCACTCGGTTCAAGTTCGCCCATACAAAACTTGCAACCCTCATGTGTTCACAACCAGCATAAAATATGTATAGTTTATGTTCAAATGCATGATGTCAAATGAATTCACATAATAATGCATGACTTAATGTATCAAGGTTTACTTGACATAAATATCCCAAGACATTCAACCCAATGATAATCCCAAGACATTGAGACAATGATAATCCCAAGACATTCGGCAATGATAATCCCAAGACATTGGCTAATGATAATCCCAAGACATTGACCTGATGATAATCCCAAGACATTCAAAGACAATGATAATCCCAAGACATTCAAGACAATGATAATCCCAAGACATTCAGCTCAATGATTTATGATATAAGATATGACTAAACATTACGTTCGATTAAGCATGTAGTTTCAAATAATCATGATAGTCATAAAATAGTTGAGCATGTATCTCCCCAACGATTATGAAAACAAGTAAAAGTAGGGGCTATGGAACTCACGGTAATCCTTAAATGTTTAGAGTAACTATGAAAGTAAATGAAAATAGTTGAGCATGTATCTCCCAAAAGCAGTTGTGAAAGCAATTAAAAGTAGGGGCTATGAAACTCACTTGGTAAAATGAGGCGATGACAAAAGTGAGTACACTGAAATGTAGCGTGAATCTCGAAAACGCCCTATTATGAATGGTATAATATGTAATGAGTTATGATGTTATGAGATGCATGCATTTCGTATGTTATTTATACCATTTGCGAGTTTTGAAAAATAATACTTATCGTCGAAAAATACTCTTTTGACGTCTTGACCCTTCTTAAATCACTTTGCAAGTATTTACGTCAAAATGTCATCCTACAATGGTTTTATAATGATTTATGGTGAAATTTTCACTTTTCGTCGTAAAATAATGTCGTCGGAAATTTCATAAAAGTGACAAAAATGGCTTTGAAAAACTAGTCGTAAAATGGTGTACGTCGAACGTTAGGAAACGAACTCGACGGTTTTGGAAAGTTTGTATCAAAATCTAAAAGTTTCAGTTCAGGAGTTTTCGACATAAAGGTCTCGATCATAAAGATAATAAGGGTTAAAGATGGTGATTTTGTCTAATGGTTGTGTTAAAAGTAAGTTTCGCCAAGTTTGAGCAACCATAATTAATCTATTAAAACTCCGCTATACAAGCGGTTGATTGTTTTGAAAAATATGCTAGGTGATCTTGATTTTATTAGAAGACATTTCGTTTCAAAAGTTCCACATCATTGATAAAACACCGCTAACATGGTGCGTTTTAGTTACCGTAATACTTATCTCGTAAAAATAATATAGTTTTAGGAAAATAATAGTTACGGCAATTTTATGAAAGCGTGCATATCTTTGTCGTTTCAAATCCGTTTTCTACGTATAATACGTCCTTAGCCGTATCAAAGTATACTAATATATTTTTGACAAGTCGAAATAATTTGTAAAGCTTAAGGCTCGTTTTTGACTCGAACAAAGTAAAACATGTTCTGAAATTTACGAAAATTATATATTTCGTCGTCAAACTTTAAAAATTCATAACTTCCGTTATAACTCCGCTTTAATCCGTTCAATGCCCGCAGTTCGTTTTAAAGTATATTTTCTAAATATCAAGGCCAAAATTTCGTGCCTACTGTCGGATTTTCCAGAAAATCAAAACAAGGACAGAACACTTTTATAACTTATCGAAAATAGTTTTCTCGTACTAAACCTATTCCAATCCCTTCAAATCAACTCCAAGCTAATCTAATCCTACCATACACCTTCTTAGGGTGTCATGGGTTCCTAAACATCATCAAGACCAAAGTATACCAAGGGGATAATTATAGGATGACCTTATGTATATATATATCTAAAAATCATGTAAAATGGTATAATCAACATAAGTCTTGCATGTTTTGCTCAAAAATGATGAGATGAGTATGAAATGAATATGTAAGATGAAAAATAAATATGAGATGCTTACAAGTGATATGATGAGGTGATTAGAACAAAGGTTTTTCCTAATCACTTGAGGTTTTGGTAGCTTTTAGGTACAAGTAAATTTTTAATAGATCAAAATAGAATATAATGATATTATAAAAATTATAAAAATACATTCCTTGTAAAATTTGAGTGATACAATAATTATCTCGTAGTTTTTAAGAAAAACGTCGTAGTAATAAAAATTTAACGATATATATACAAAATAAATTTAGAACCCGGTAAACTCAAAATATAGTTTTATCAACTAAATGTAAGTATAAAAATATCGGGATCATTTTTGGAAGTAATGGATTAAATGTTCAAAATAATAACTCGCGATAACGTTTATTTAATATAAAATTCTGCGTTAAATGTGAAATGAAATGTCATGAATGAACTAATATGATGCAAATGATGTGAATGAAATGTAGACTAATCTTAGTCCATATGAAATGTACGTGATGTTATGATCATGAATTCGCTAAACCTAGTTTACGATAAATGTTGGAATAGTGAAATGTGAATTGTTTTGAGAAATGACACGAATTGCGAGTTGTCACATTAGCCCATCGAAAGAATTCGATCCACGAATTCGGATTCGTGGTCTCCGGGTTTAGGGTTTGATGTGGCAAACTTTCCATTCTCAACAAAACCCTCAAAGACTTTTTACCAACCAATTTTCACTTAATCTCACAACTCATCAAACAAGAAGCATCATGAGATTAGGCTAAATTGGTTTGTAGGAGGACTTTGAAAATTTAGCTCGACACGAATTGCTTACACATATAAGCCTCACTACTCCGCCGTTGCATGATTCTTCCGAATTAGACATAGGTGATCGGGCTATGTATAATTTAGGAGTAACTATGCAATGCTTGGACTAATCGACTCATATGATGTTTGGTGTTAAGTCAACTTGGTGAAATTTTTTTTTTTTTTTTTTTTTTTTTTTTTTTTTTTGGTGATAGGGAATGACAAGGCATTCACCACATTGAGTCGATGTGAGTATGATGGGATGTGTATTTAAGGGCATCCATGTGACAATCGATTTGAAATGAAAGTAAATAACTCAAAAATATGCGTATAAACCGCATGCAAAGTGAACATGCACTTATGATGAAATGATGAGATGCTATGATGATGTAGTTATAGTCTAGGGTCAATGATGCAACCTAGTTCTCTATACTTGAAGCTCGATACCAATCATCACACCCCAAATTACTGTTTTGCGGTGGAATGGAATTCTGAGGATTGATTGTCATAGCATCACAATCACAGTTATATTGAACGACCTAAAGTGTCGTTTGGAAAATACATCGTTTGATTTAATAAAATAATCGAGTTTACAAAGTATAGGTCCCAAAAGTTTATAAGATTTGCGAAATATAAATATATTACAAGTCCAAGCGATGGTTTTGAAAGAAAGTGCCATAATGTACAATGATGTAAGTCGACTTGCGACTAAAAAGGGTTCCTTAACCATGCCATGATGGTATGCCTTAGATACGAGATAAAACATGCTAAAAGTGTCAACACAAAGGTTGAGTGAGTTCATAGAGTTTGTGTTGAAATGTAAAGACTTTAGAAATCGTTTATGCGTGAAAGGCATTGTAAATCCACTCGGTTCAAGTTCCGCCCATACAAACTTACCTGTGTGTTCACAACCCACTGCCAAAATATGTATAGTTTATGTTCAAATGCATGATGTCAAATGAATTCACATAATAATGCATGACTTAATGTATCAAGGTTTACTTGACATAAATATCCCAAGACATTCAAATTCAATGATAATCCCAAGACATTGACACAATGATAATCCCAAGACATTCAAAGACAATGATAATCCCAGACATTCGGCACAATGATAATCCCAAGACATTCAGACAATGATAATCCCAAGACATTGACAATGATAATCCCAAGACATTGAAAGACAATGATAATCCCAAGACATTGACACAATGATAATCCCAAGACATTCATTTCAATGATTTATGATATAAGATATGACTAAACATTACGTTCGAGTTAAGCATGTAGTTTCAAATAATCATGATAGTCATAAAAATAGTTGAGCATGTATCTCCCCAAACAGTTATGAAAACAAGTAAAAGTAGGGCTATGGAACTCACAAGAATCCTTAAATGTTTAGAGTAACTATGAAAGTAAATGAAAATAGTTGAGCATGTATCTCCCCAAAGCAGTTGTAAGCAATTAAAAGTAGGGCTATGAAACTCACTTGGTAAAATGAGGCGATGACAAAAGTGAGTACATCTGAAATGTAGCGTGAATCTCGAAACGCCCTATTATGAATGGTATAATATGTAATGAGTTATGATGTTATGAGATGCATGCATTTCGTATGTTATTTATACCATTCTGAGTTTTGAAAAATAATACTTATCGTGAAAATACTCTTTGAGCGTCTTGACCCTTCTTAAATCACTTTGCAAGTATTTACGTCAAAATGTCATCCTACAATGGTTTTATAATGATTTATGGTGAAATTTTCACTTTTATTAGTAAAATAATGTCGTCGGAAATTTCATAAAAGTGACAAAAATGGCTTTGAAAAACTAGTCGTAAAATGGTGTACGTCGAGCGTTAGGAAAGCGAACTCGGCGGTTTTGGAAAGTTTGTATCAAAATCTAAAAGTTTCGAGTTCAGAGTTTTCGACATAAAGGTCTCGATCATAAAGATAATAAGGGTTAAAGATGGTGATTTTGTCTAATGGTTGTGTTAAAAGTAAGTTTCGGCCAAGTTTGAGCAACCGCAATTAATCTATTAAAACTCCGCTATACAAACGGTTGATTGTTTTGAAAAAATATGCTCGGTGATCTTGATTTTATTAGAAGACATTTCGTTTCAAAAAGTTCCACATCATTGATAAAAACAGCCGCTAACATGGTCGTTTTAGTTACCGTAATACTTATCTCGTAAAAATAATATAGTTTTTCGAAATAATAATTACGGCAATTTTATGGCGTGCATATCTTTGTCGTTTCAAATCCGTTTTCTCGATATGTCGTCCTTAGCCCGTATCAAAGTATACTAATATATTTTTGACAAGTCGAAATAATTTGTAAAAGCTTAAGGCTCGCTTTTGACTCGAACAAAGTAAAACATGTTCTTGAAATTTACGAAAATTATATATTTAAGTCGTCAAACTTTAAAATTCATAACTTCTTCGTTATAACTCCGTTTTAATCCGTTCAAGCGGCACGGATTAGTTTTAAAGTATATTTTCTAAATATCAAGGCCAAAATTTCGTGCCTACTGTCGGATTTTCCAGAAAATCAAAACAAGGACAGTAACACTTTTATAACTTATCGAAAATAGTTTTCTCGTACTAAACCTATTCCAATCCCTTCAAATCAACTCCAAAGCTAATCTAATCCTACCATACACCTTCTTAGGGTGTCATGGGTTCCTAAACATCATCAAGACCAAAGTATACCAAGGGATAATTATAGGATGACCTTATGTATATATATATCTAAAATCATGTAAAAATGGTATAATCAACATAAGTCTTGCATGTTTTGCTCAAAATGATGAGATGAGTATGAAATGAATATGTAAGATGAAAAATAAATATGAGATGCTTACAAGTGATATGATGAGGTGATTAGAACAAAGGTTTTTCCTAATCACTTGAGGTTTTGGTAGCTTTTAGGTACAAGTAAATTTTTAATAGATCAAAATAGAATATAATGATATTATAAAATTATAAAATACATTCCTTGTAAAATTTGGTGATACAATAATTATCTCGTAGTTTTAAGAAAACGTCGTAGTAATATAAATTTAACGATATATATACAAAATAAATTTAGAACACTGGGTAAACTCAAAATATAGTTTTTATCAACTAAATGTAAGTATAAAAATATACCGGGATCATTTTTGGAAGTAATGGATTAAATGTTCAAAATAATAACTCACGCGATAACGTTTATTTAATATAAAAATTACGCGTTAAATGTGAAATGAAATGTCATGAATGAACTAATATGATGCAAATGATGTGAATGAAATGTAGACTAATCTTAGTCCATATGAAATGTACGTGATGTTATGATCATGAATTCGCCGCTAAACCTAGTTTCGATAAATGTTGGAATAGTGAAATGTGAATTGTTTTGAGAAATGACACGAAATTGCGAGTTGTCACATTCGCCCATCGAGAAGCGAATTGATCCACGAATTCGATTCGTGTTGGTCTCTCGGGTTTAGGGTTTGATGTGGCAAACTTTCCCATTCTCAAGCAAAACCCTCAAAAGACTTTTTACCAACCAATTTTCACTTAATCTCACAACTCATCAAACAAGAACTGTCATGAGATTAGGCTAAATTGGTTTGTAGGAGGACTTTTGAAAATTTGGCTCGATTACGGAATTGCTTACACATATAAGCCTCTACTCCTTCATTGCATGATTCTTCTGAATTAGACATAGGTGATCGGGCTATGTATAATTTAGGAGTAACTATCAATGCTTGGACTAATCGACTCATATGATGTTTGGTGTTAAGTCAACTTGGTGAGAATTTTTTTTTTTTTTTTTTTTTTTGGTGATAGGGAATGACAAGGCATTCACCACATTGGAGTCGATGTGAGTATGATGGGATGTGTATTTAAGGGCATCCATGTGACAATCGATTTGAAATGAAAGTAAATAACTCAAAAATGTACGTATAAACCGCATGCAAAGTGAACATGCACTTATGATGAAATGATGAGATGCTATGATGATGTAGTTATAGTCTAGGGTCAATGATGCAACCTAGTTCTCTATAACAGAAGCTCGATACCAATCACACACCCCAAATTACATTTTGCGTGCGGAATGGAATTCTCGGGATTGATTTGTCATAGCATCACAATCAGTTATATTGAGCGACCTAAAGTGTCGTTTGGAAAATACATCGTTTGATTTAATAAAATAATCGAGTTTACAAAGTATAGGTCCCAAAAGTTTATAAGATTTGCGGAAATATAAATATATTACAAGTCCAAGCGATGGTTTTGAAAGAAAGTGCCATAATGTACAATGATGTAAGTCGGCCTTTGACTAAAAAGGGTTCCTTAACCATGCCATGATGAGTATGCCTTAGATACCGAGATAAAACATGCTAAAAGTGTCAACACAAAGGTTGAGTGAGTTCATAGAGTTTGTGTTGAAATGTAAAGACTTTAGAAATCGTTTATGCAACAAAGGCATTGTAAATCCACTCGGTTCAAGTTCGCCCATACAAAACTTGCAACTTTGTGTTCACGACCCACTGCCAAAATATGTATAGTTTATGTTCAAATGCATGATGTCAAATGAATTCACATAATAATGCATGACTTAATGTATCAAGGTTTACTTGACATAAATATCCCAAGACATTCAACCCAATGATAATCCCAAGACATTCAAAGACAATGATAATCCCAAGACATTCAAAGACAATGATAATCCCAAGACATTCAAAGACAATGATAATCCCAAGACATTCAAAGACAATGATAATCCCAAGACATTCAAAGACAATGATAATCCCAAGACATTCAAAGACAATGATAATCCCAAGACATTCAAAGACAATGATAATCCCAAGACATTCGGTTCAATGATTTATGATATAAGATATGACTAAACATTACGTTCGATTAAGCATGTAGTTTCAAATAATCATGATAGTCATAAAAATAGTTGAGCATGTATCTCCCCAAAACGATTATGAAAACAAGTAAAAGTAGGGGCTATGGAACTCACAAGAATCCTTAAATGTTTAGAGTAACTATGAAAGTAAATGAAAATAGTTGAGCATGTATCTCCCCAAAGCAGCTTATGAAAGCAATTAAAAGTAGGGCTATGAAACTCACTTGGTAAAATGAGGCGATGACAAAGTGAGTACAATCGAAATGTAGCGTGAATCTAAAACGCCCTATTATGAATGGTATAATATGTAATGAGTTATGATGTTATGAGATGCATGCATTTCAGTATATTATTTATACCATTTGCGAGTTTTGAAAAATAATACTTATCGTCGAAAAATACTCTTTTGACGCCTTGACCTTCTTAAATCACTTTGCAAGTATTTACGTCAAAATGTCATCCTACAATGGTTTTATAATGATTTATGGTGAAATTTTCACTTTTCGTCAGAAAATAATGTCGTCGGAAATTTCATAAAAGTGACAAAATGGCTTTGAAAAACTAGTCGTAAAATGGTGTACGTCGAACGTTAGGAAAGCGAACTCGATGGTTTGGAAAGTTTGTATCAAAATCTAAAGTTTCGATTCAGAGTTTTCGACATAAAGGTCTCGATCATAAAGATAATAAGGGTTAAAGATGGTGATTTTGTCTAATGGTTGTGTAAAAAGTAAGTTTCGCCAAGTTTGAGCAACCGCAATTAATCTATTAAAACTCCGCTATACAAACGGTTGATTGTTTTGAAAAATATGCTCGGTGATCTTGATTTTATTAGAAGACATTTCGCTTCAAAAGTTCCACATCATTGATAAAAACAGCCGCTAACATGGTCGCTTTAGTTACCGTAATACTTATCTCGTAAAAATAATATAGTTTTTCGAAAATAATAGTTACGGCAATTTTATGAAAACGTGCATATCTTTGTCGCTTCAAACCGCTTTCACGTATAATACGTCCTTAACCGTATCAAAGTATACTAATATATTTTGACAAGTCGAAATAATTTGTAAAGCTTAAGGCTCGCTTTTGACTCGAACAAAGTAAAAACATGTTGTTGAAATTTCGAAAATTATATATTTCGTCGTCAAACTTTAAAAATTCATAACTTCTTCGTTATAACTCCGTTTTAATCCGCTCAAGCGACCCGGATTCGCTTTTAAAGTATATTTTCTAAATATCAAGGCCAAAATTTCGTGCCTACTGTCGGATTTTCCAGAAAATCAAAACAAGGACAGAACACTTTTATAACTTATCGAAAATAGTTTTCTCGTACTAAACCTATTCCAATCCCTTCAAATCAACTCCAAAGCTAATCTAATCCTACCATACACCTTCTTAGGGTGTCATGGTTCCTAAACATCATCAAGACCAAAGTATACCAAGGGGATAATTATAGGATGACCTTATGTATATATATATCTAAAAATCATGTAAAATGGTATAATCAACATAAGTCTTGCATGTTTTTGCTCAAAATGATGAGATGAGTATGAAATGAATATGTAAGATGAAAAATAAATATGAGATGCTTACAAGTGATATGATGAGGTGATTAGAACAAAGGTTTTCCTAATCACTTGAGGTTTTGGTAGCTTTTAGGTACAAGTAAATTTTAATAGATCAAAATAGAATATAATGATATTATAAAATTATAAAATACATTCCTTGTAAAATTTGAGTGATACAATAATTATCTCGTAGTTTTTAAGAAAAACGTCGTAGTAATATAAATTTAACGATATATATACAAAATAAATTTAGAACACTGGGTAAACTCAAAATATAGTTTTTATCAACTAAATGTAAGTATAAAAATATACCGGGATCATTTTTGGAAGTAATGGATTAAATGTTCAAAATAATAACTCACGCGATAACGTTTATTTAATATAAAAATTACGCGTTAAATGTGAAATGAAATGTCATGAATGAACTAATATGATGCAAATGATGTGAATGAAATGTAGACTAATCTTAGTCCATATGAAATGTACGTGATGTTATGATCATGAATTCGCCGCTAAACCTAGTTTACGATAAATGTTGGAATAGTGAAATGTGAATTGTTTTGAGAAATGACCTGAAATTGCGAGTTGTCACAATGATTCAAAATCTTGCTTACAACCTCACAAAGTCGTCAAAAAGGAAAAGAAAGAAATGACGAAAGAGACGATGGGAATATGCTTATTTTTAACTTAACTTATGTGTGAATGATTATGTTCTAGCACTTTGGTTTGTGGTAATTTGAATATTGTTACTTCTTTCATTATTAATGAGTGTCACTTTGTGATGACATGCTTGTTCTTGCTGTTTAGTTTAACGGTTAATTAGTGTGCAAAATCTGCACATTATTCTCGTGAGGATTCGATCCGCGGATGCGGATCCCTAGGATTAGCCTAGACGGATCCCTCCTCGAGGAACCGTGGGATCCGTGACATCGGATCAAACAATACAAAGATCCCTTACATTAAGATAACTTACTAGATAATATCACATTATCTAAACATAAGATATTAGAACCCAACTAAGTCCACTTCAAGGATGAGAAAGGCTTAGACTCACTTATAGCCTACATAAGATCTTATTCAAAATATCTCTTGATTTATCAACACATCAAAACTCACCATATTTACGCTTCAATACTCACAAATTGTTTTCATCTTTCAAAACCCTTAGGTAGACATGTTAAACAATTTTAGGAAATTGTTTCTAGTCATCTTTATCTCAAAGTGGGTCGAAAATTAGTTTTTCAATTCTTGTGATTTTTAAGGATTTTCAAATTTCACCTCAAGCTAAAATCGATCTCTAAGATCATTTATTATGACTTGACACCACCAAAACTCTTAGTGCTATCCTTGAACACCCATTGGTAGTCATCTAGTCCCATTTTCCTTCCATTAAAAGGCAATCATTTGCTATAACACTCATTACTCCTGATCATTCAAGTGTACCCTCATCTTAGGAACTTAGGAGGACTGAAACACTCAAAATAATGTAGGTTTTAGCTTTTAGAAACTTGATTTCTAACCTGTTGTTAGGTCACCATATTAGTAACACAAACATCAATATAATAAATAGAGAAGAGAAAGGATCGGATGAACAATATAAACACTTATGCGTATGAATAAGAGAAGAGTTATGCGTGTAGTGATATGAATTGAACAACCAACCCTCAGTGAGGGTTATACAAGATATTTATAGGAGGAACTAGGCAACACTCCAAGTTCCCATCCTTTACTTATTGGGCTTGGCCTAGGCTTATGGGCTTTCTACATAAGCCTAGCCTTGATTACTAACTTAAAAGCCATATTAAGCTAACTATTACATATGAATAACTAACACTTGAAATATAGTTTAGGAGTGATTCTAACAATCTCCCTAAGTGTTATTGATGAATGATAGAGTGATAAACGATGTAGGTCTTGATGTAATAGTAGCTTTGACGTCTTCCGACATTCTTCTTTCTTGTGAGAAGAAGTGTCTTGATTCGAACAATCTCCCAAGTAGAGAAATTGTTTCCTTTGAAGAGTTACGCTTTGACGCCATCTTTTCTTTGTTCTTTAGTTCTTTGTTCTTTGTGGTGAAAGTGATAGTATGTTGTTGTTGTTGTTCGCATCAGTCCGCTTCGTTGTCCAATGTTCCACGCCTTTCTCCAACATGCTCACACGCCTTTAACGTTGGATTACGATCGATGAAGTTTTCTTCGCCTTTAAACTTTGTAGATTCTTTGACTTGACAAAGAATTATTACGACTTTGTGTTGCCTTTTGAGATAACTTGCATTAGTGATGATGTTGGTATGAGCATGTGAAGAATCAGCACGATCGATCCGCTCGAGCTTCCATAAGAAGAAAACATACACACGGTTAGTAATAAGCGGATTAAGCACTTATAAGTTTGAATTTCGAGGGTGTTAACGAGATAGTGTGAAAACACATCTCTAATTCTCACAAAGGCCGTTCTCGAACCTGAGTCCCACAAGTGAGATAACACGATGTACCGAAGCACACCTACGATTCGGATGAGTCGCCGAGGTACACCAAGCATCACCTCACGATCGGGACCGCTTGAGACACACTAGCGTAATCCACGGGAGTTACCGAGTGACTGCTTGTCGGTCGTTTGATGTTGACCCGCGTGATTTTCCATTCAATCACCGAGGATCACATATGTGAACCTCTCATAAATGTTCTCGATGCATTGCTAAGATCATGAAGGACACGATAATATATCACTTGCGTTCTTTTTGTTGAACGACAAGAGATGAGTTGTCAAGTGTACCTAAGAGATCTTTGATGAATCTCGTGGCTCTAGACTCAATAGTGCACTTTGGTTTTCCGAGAGAGACTAGGAGAGGGTCTCCTTCTTCAATACCAAAGCAATCTCTAAGATAAAGCCGATAGTTTACGTAGGGTTCTCGTGAGAATGAAACAAGCTCATTGGGAGAAACTTGAGTGGATAAGAAGGTTTAGTGCATGCGCCACCGGGTCCATGATGACTTTTAATCTTCAATACCGGTGTCACTAAGTGACAACCAAGAGTATATGAATTGAACCCTGTGTCTCGCCTAAGTTGAATAATGCGGAGGGCTATTTCTTTCACCCTTTCTTTGCTTTTCTTTTAATTCTTCAACTCCTTCTTTCTCCGATTCTCATTTTCTCCTTTTATAATCATACCTAAGGACTTCTAAGTACTAACTATTTGTGATGTCCTTGGGTAGATTCCTCCGACTCTGGCGGATCATAGAACATTATTCCTAACCTTAGTCACCTTATAACTCCATGACTAAACTATGTTGCCATAAAACCATTTTCTTGAAAATCTTTCAAAGTGGTTATGATTGAAAAACATTTTGTACTACTATAAGAGTTTGATCATTTGCATAAATACTCCCCTCCACGTGCTTAAGTGTTTAGACAGTAAATCACGGTGAGAGAAAGCGCGCACTTTTGAATTGATCGACTCAAGATAGACAATTCCCGAGGGACACGGTTACGTTGCATAGTTAAAGAGTTACATTGTCGACTTTTAGGTGACAACTAGCTCTAATAACTACCACAAGGTGTGGACAAACCTCGAAGGTTGTCAAACCCGTCAAAGTTCATGTCTATCAAGAGCTTCTCGAATAGGTACAATTTACTTGAAAAGTCTTTGGAAGACAAATCTTTTCAATGTATGACTGTTCAGATCCCGTCAATTCATGGGTTAAGTCTTTTTCACAAGACAATTCAATAGCAAATCAACATATTTCTTATCACAATAATTTTCTCCCCATCAAAAATGGCATATAAATGTTATTTTTGATAACGTTTTGATATTAAATATGACCATTTCGAGTTTCGTGGGAAGATTATCACGAAGAACAATTTGTGAACAAAGTTTTTAGTCAAATACTCCCCCTCAACAAGTAATACTAACTTTTGAGGTTTTGAAAAACGTAAGGGGAAGTACTTGTTCTTTTGAGCAAAAACTTTTAAAATTGAAAGGTTTGATAAGTTTTACTCAAAAGTAAGAAGCTTTCGCTCATTTTATAAGGATTGTGGCACTGAAGCGTACCACAAGGTCCTTTCATTACAAGAACGGGTTGTACACTGTTATGTGTGCACAAGCCATAGTCATTATAATCAAACAAACAAAATCACAATCAAAAGAGTACCCAATGATTACAGATGATCAGCTACTTTCAGAGGACGTTGGAAAGTCATAATCGGAAAGTTTGGTCATCCTCCCACATAGCTCTCCAACCGTTGCATCTGATCCCGATGAATCAAACATTCATCAATCCTAGTGATAAATCAACGAACATCCTTGCGATCCTTTAAATTCCATCTCTTCGTCTGAATAATACCCAACTCAATGTCCTTTAATCGATATGCCAATCCATCTCGAACCATCTTCAGGGTGGCATCACAGAACTTGTGATTTTCATCAAAAGCCATGAAGCCAGTATGATGATTTTCACTTCGGTAGACAAACCCAAAATGTTGTTTATGAACGATTTTGTACTGAGGTTCTTGATTGATTCCGATGAAGTGTAGAATTTAGGTAAGATTCGACTCTGAGGTGGAGAACTTCACCACGCTCTATGATTTGAAGCGTATGAAAACAAGGAGTGCAGTAATGTACTTAATCTAAATTTCGGTTGAGGTTCTGGTTGGGGCTCAAGTATGTCGTGATCCTCACCACCGGTGTATGTAAAGCAACGGTTTTCTCCATTGGTGGTGTGGTTTCGAATCCTTGGTTGATCGGATGGTGGTGGTGTGTAGCTTGTTGTGTAGTGGTGATAACCGCTAACCATTTGTCGAATCATTAGATGGAGTTGCCTTATGATTTTGTTGTTGACATAGGTGTTTTTATGTTGATGGGTGATGATTGAGATGATGATTTGGGTTTGGTGGAAGTGTCAAGAGGTGTTTCGAATCGTTGAGTTTGTGTATTGAATTGTCCACTATGTAGTTGTTTGATTCCTTCTTAAACTTTTCCTTCTCACTCTAGCGACTTCTTTTGCCTCTTTTCAATCATTTCCTCTTCACCGCCAAATTATTATCATCGAGGACTCTTTCATCCTTATCATGATTGTAATCTCCTTCGCCATATATTTCCACATCTTCACCATGATTTTCTTCTTGCGGATGTTTTAGTTGTTATTGTGGTAGCTTCATTTCAACAGTTGTGGTGACAGTGACACCCTGATCCTTACCGGGTTGATTAACCGGATCGGATGGGGTAAGAGATGTTTGCAATGGATCTTCCATAAGTGGAGGACTACTACTTGACCCTCCTGCCCCACCGAGTTGATTAACCGGAAAGGTTGAAGCATGGTATTCCATCCTTTTCTACTTAAATGTCTTATGAAATTTTATTTCCTCTTCCATTGAATCATACTCATCATCAGGATGACTTTGTGAGCATGAATTTGAATGGATGTTGCGTAGGATGTCTACAAAGAATTTCGCAAGATGATTATGAGCATATGAAGTTGTTGAAGATGACACGGAGATTGTTCTTGCCAATTGTTTTGTCGTATCCAGCTAGGAATGTGTTTGCCATCAAGAGCTCTACTGGGGCATTGATGATTGCTTGATTTGCAGCCATTTTGTGATCTGAAATACATTAGACAAAAAGACAGACATATGGAAACACAATGTGTTTGTTTTAGTCTGATTTATTATCTAATTCCATGTTTGATGGTATTGTGTTTATGTTAGTTACAAGTCCTAAGTCACATTTTTCCAATTGATTGAAGTTGATGTGAAAAGTTACGTGAACATGTTAATTTTGAAATTTCAAAGTCTAATTTTTCACTTAACATACAACATATTAACTTTTGTAAGCTTATACGAAACATCAGGTATTTGTGACTTATGCGTAACATTTAACAAGTAACAAATGCTTAATAAGCCAAAATGTAGTGAACAGTGGGTTATGAGAAACAAGGATCCTTATGCGTAAGAAAGGAGCTTATGTGTAGGAGTAAGCTAAAGTGTAAGACCAAGCTTATGCGTAAGAGTTTCTTATGCGTAAGACAAGTTCAAAGGCTTTAGGCTTACACGTAGGAATAAGCAAGATGTTACGCGTAACGTTTACTCGTAAGAGTAAAGCTTATGCATAGCAAGCCTTGTTTACGAATATCTTTCCAAGATACGCGTAATCCATCAGACCTCTTATGCGTAAGAGTTACGCATAAGATTTCTCTTAGCGCTACCTTTACGCATAAAAGTATTCTTTAAGCGTAACGGTTTGAACACCGAAGATTCGACATTACTAATAATTAACACGTTAACTATAAACATGAAAACTTGATTGCAGTTAATTCCAAACATCTTTTAGATCACAAAACAAGCATAAGAACATATCGATACACACGTAAAGACTTAGGCGAAATTACTTAAACCCTAAACCCTTAATCTACGTGTAAGGGATATAGCTACACAAATCAAACAAGAATGTTTCCGGAGTGTCCTAGATGTCATATGAGTGCTATGAAACAAGATTTAACACATTTCCACCATAGAATCAAAATATTTATGGAGATAAACCTAAAAACCTAAAACTTAAATTCATACAGTTTAGATGTTTCGGGCTAATTTAAAGGTTAAAAACATGCATATAAACTTATTCTAACACTTTCTTGACTACCTAATAACATATCACGAATAGAAAAGCCCTAGATGAGCGCAAGAACCCTAGAATTAAAATTAATGAAATTTAAGATTCGTGATGGTTTTGGACGATTGAAACAAGTTTAATATACACTAAGAAAGGTTTTAACACAACTCATTTCAATCCAAACACTTTATGCATAAACACCCAATTCGCTCGAGTGAACAATTTTCCAAAATCAGTTTAAAAGTTTTAACCGTTGGATTTGAAAGATTTTTGAAATCCTTGTTTAGAATCTTGATCAAAACAATTTAGACCTTACATGATTATGAACGACTTGAACGGATTTAGAAGATTTAATTTGGGCCGTTTGATCTTGGTAGTTTAGGAGTAAATGATTTTGTTAAAACTAATTAGCCAAGTTGACACATTCAGTCCTTCAACCTCAAAGAAGGTTCCAACCAAGATCCTTTAACTTCCGTTTAGACAAAACACATGTAAGACAAGAAACTTAACGATACTCCCCCTCGAATTTAGAAATAATGAATTTTGAAAATCATTTGAGTCCGAGAAGAGTATTTGACAATAAACGTATCCACCATTTTGGAAGAAACAACATATTTTAGAAAAAACATGGAAGTACAAGGTTTTATGAAACTGAAAAATATTTACTTTATCCCCCTCAACACTTGTTCGGGAAAAATAGTGAAAGATTTCATAGAACAAAGTGTTGACTGAAGATTTGTACTTGCGATGTTTGAAAGAAATGAGATAGAAGAATATTTTTGTTGTTTTATCAGATTTTATATTTTTGTATTTTGTTTTTGAAAAATATTTACAAAAGAAGTTTTGGTGTTTGACTGGTTTTAAGAATGTTTTAAGAGTTCATCCAGTTCCTCTTGAGTCAAACACCGCATACCAACCGTTGGACCAACTCATTAAACCTAGCAGAGCTAAGGCTATGATGAAAAGATCGCCAATTGGTATTCAAGACCACAAAGTATAATTCAACCGGACCTTGTTCCACGTGGTCCTTGATGAAATGATATCAAGATCGATGTGCTTTGATTTGAATGTTGTCTCGAGTTACACGAGATCGCAATAGCACTTCGATTGTCGCAAAGACATCGACATTTTGTCAAACACGTAACCATAGTCTTTGAGTTGTGTTCTCATCCAAATGACTTGAGCACAACACGCCGACATGGCTACATATTCGCTTCTATTGAGGAGAGCGATGTACAATCGCTTCTTCGATTGCCATGACACCGCTTATCACCAAGAAATTGTAATGCTCTCAAGTACTTTTCCGTGAATCTAAGCATCCGCGTGATCAAAGATCTCGAAAATGCTATTAGTTCAAAACCGAATCCTTCGGATACCGATCCCCAAGTTAATGGTTCCTTGATGTATCGGAGGATTCTTTTAGCCTCGAGAGTGGGATTCGATTGGTCTCGATCGATAACGGAGCAAAGATATACGGCAAAAACAATATCAGCCTGCTAGTCGTTAGATACATGAGAGACCCAATAATACTGTATTTGGTAGGGTCCACCAATTTCCATGTAAATCAGTCTAGCTTGGTATGAGCCATTGGTGTGGCATAGGTGTCACGCTTTGCATTCCAAATTTGTTTAACAGTTCAAGGGCATATTTGGATCGACTCAAGAAAATACCACGGGGATTGGTGAACTTGCATTCCAAGAAAGAATGCGAGTTCACCCATCATTGACATTTCAAAATGTTTTGTCATTAATTTTGCAAAAGCATTTGAGTATTTTAAGTGTGTTGACCCAAAATGATGTCATCCACATAAATTTGAACAATTAAGATGTGAGCCCGTGATATTGTATGAAGAGTGTAGGATCGTCCGAACCTTTGGTGAATTTATTAGCAATGAGGAAGGATGATAACTTATCGCATTCACGCCCGAGGAGCTTGTTTGAGACCATACGTAGCTTTGTTCGGTTTGTAGACATGATTCGGGAACTCGGATCAACGAATCCTTCCGGTGGCCGACATAAACCGCTTTTCAGCTTGCCCATTCGTAAAAGCGCTTTAACGTCCATCCGAAAGACCATTATATTCATATGAGCCGCGAACGCGAGAAAGATCTGAATGCCTTCAAGACGAGCAACCGGAGCGAATGATTCTTCAAAGTCAATACCCTCTTCCTGCTTACGTTCCTTTCAAAGATCCAATTTGTTTTTCCAATCCATTCGAGACCAATGACGAGACCCCGCTGGTCTTTCAACCAGCCCCATACTTCAAGACGCTTGAATTGGTTGAGTACTTCTTGCATGGATTCAATCCGGTTGTCTTTGTCATTGCATCTTTAATGTTTTTAGGTTTCAGTATCAAGGCACGGTGAGTGCATAAATGCAATGTTCACCATCCGTGCGAAGGCGTTGTCTTGTTACGACCGGTAGATTCGGATTGCCAATAATATTCTCAAGAGGATGGTATTTTGTCCAATGATGTGTAGAGGTTGATGTTGGTATACATTTTGCGATTTTGAGGATTCAAATGGTTTGTTGATGATTTCGCGACATTAGGTGCAACAGATTTCATTGGCAAACGGGTTAAAGAACGACGGATCAAAATCTGCAGTGGGGGTACTTCATTAAGAACATCAAGAAATGGTTGGGACGTCGTTGAAGCAGCTTGTTCAACTGTTGTTGTAGAGTCAATCGGTGGTGCTTCTTCAACAAGAGTTGTTGTAGCAGTGTATCGTATAAGAGTATGATCAAAGTCGAGCAATGAAGCAAATGGATACACCGGAGAACGGCATCAATGTCATCACTAAACAATGAGCAAATAGCTTTTCCATTTGTTGACGAGTGTCGGGGCTTAGTTCACCGATGATGGGGTTCGAGGAAGTTTAAACGGTTGTGACCGGGTTCGTGTTGTTATGCTCAAGCCATCTCTATAAGTTCATCAAAATTAGCATGAATCGCTTCCATAACCCGCTTTGTACGACGATTCCGATTTGGTAACCTTTAGAATTCTCACAAGATCCAATAAAGACTCAATGTCGACTTTGGCTTTGAGCTTTCCAAAATCATCACGATCATTATTTGGGTAGCAAAGGATTCAAATACATGAAAGTGTTTGAGATTTGGTTTATGGTTGTGGATAAGCTCAAAAGGTGTTTTGTTGTATGCTTTTGTAATCATTGAACGATTTTGAGTATAGTATGCGCTTGATACAACTTCGCCCACAAGTAATCCGGAAGTTTAGCATTGATTAACATTGTTCTTGCAGCTTCCACTAACGCACGGTTTCGCTCTTTCAACAACTTCGCTTTGTTCGGTGTACGTGCAATAGATGTCCGATGCTCAATTCCTACTTTCTCATAAAATTCTCGAAGAGTTTGGTTCTACAAATTCGGTTCCTTTGTCTGCTCGATTTGGCGGACGGTGTTCTGAGTCGAACTTGAATTTCGTGAGAAAGGTGATGATCATCTCGTGGAGCTTGATCTTTACTTCAAGAAAGTAGACCCAAGTCCATCGTGAGTAGTCATCGACAATTACCAAGATGTAGCGTTTGCCATTAATCGCTTGTACGACATCGGGCCACAAATCCATGTGAAGAAGATGAAGCACATGTTTGAGAGTCAGGTTCCACCTTTGAAGGAAAATGAGCACGAGTGCTTTTCCCTTGTTCACAAGTCGAGCATGTGTGATCTTTGGAATACGGAATCTCGGGAGCCCTTCAACAAGTTTGTGTCGAGCAAGGTTGGTGATGGTTTGAAAGTTTAAATGTGAGAGACGATGGTGCCATAGCCAAGATTTTGTAGATGTAGCCTTTGAGAGTAGATGATGGGAGATGAAGCAACCATGTCTTGCATTGAGATTGTGTACAGACTAGAATGCGAGAGCCGACATTAGATCGCTTCCTTGTAGATCACGAATGAAACAAGTTTTCTCCCGAAAGCAACTTCCAAATCTCCATCACGTAATTGACCGATCGAAAAGAGATTGTGATCGAGGCCTTCCACATAATAAACCCCGCTAATTTCGATATTGCCATTGATGTAATCAGTAGCCCATGATAGTCGCGAAGTGATCATTCGAATCTGACAAGTGCCAATGAACTTTGCAATAAAGTTTGATAACGCTTTAAGATTTCCGTCATGTCGGGAACATCCGCTATCAACAATCTAGGATGATCTCAGATCACCTGCATTACACATGCACGGCACACGATGGAATAGAAGTAGATGTGGAACACGGTGTTAGAGGGTTCAAGCGTTATAGTAGAAATACACACATCAATGATTATATCACTTCATACGCAGTATGGATCAATTGTTGGAATCACTCCTAAACTATATTTCAAGTGTTAGTGATTCATATGTAATAGTTAGCTTAATACGGCTTTTAAGTTAGTAATCAAGGCTAGGCTTATGTAGAAAGCCCATAAGCCTAGGCCAAGCCCAATAAGTAAAAGGATGGGAACTTGGAGTGTTGCCCTAGTTCCCTCCTATAAATACTCTTGTATAACCCTCACTTGAGGGTTGGTTGTTCATTTATCTCATTCACCTACGCATAACCTTTCTTTACTATCTTAACGTGTGTTTGGCTAAGTGTTCAACCGATCATTTCTTCCTTATTTCTTCTATTGATGCTTGTGTTACAAATATGGTGACCTAACAGTGGTATCATTCGCCAAATAGTTGGGTGAAACGATTTTGTTTTGAAGGTTGTTTTCATACGCGTAAGGTTTCACGTTTTCTACCTTTCTCACGCAAAAAGCTTTCATTTTTACACTTTAAAATTCAAGATTCTTGTACTTTAAAGGTTATTTGGTGTTAAAGTTTAAGTTTTGGCAAAAGTTTTAAACTTTTCGTGTAGAAGTGTTTTGAAGCTTGATTTCATTCGTGTACCTCTTTCACTCGTAAGGTGAAAAGAGTTTTGGATCATCAAGTTTTAAACTTTCTTGTTATTTTGGTGATATTGAAGCTATTTCATCATAAAATCAAGTTTCTAAACACTTTTGGGCATAAAATCGCTTTTGGTACTTTCTACTGTAAGGAAACCCTAAACTTACACACAAGTTTTTCATGGTTCGATCTTCGTTTTTTTACTCAAGGTTTTCTTGCTTGGATAAGCCCGAAAACACTTCGACTTTGGATATCTTTTACATCGTGATAGTGTAAAGGATTTTGGGCAAACCCTAATTTTACGATAAGCTTAAACTTACGCAGAGAACTCTTTACGCATAAGCTTTTTTTCACGCTTAAGCCTTGTCTTACGATAAGCTAATTTACGCATAAGTTTTCTATGTCTAACTTTCGTTTACGCCTAATCTTAGTGTTTCTCAATTCTTACGCAGAAGCTAATCCCACGCAGAAGCCCTATTCTTACGCATAAGTTATCTTTACGCATAAGGTTGAGTATTACGATAAGGTCTCCTCACGCATAAGTCGGTTTTCACGCCTAAGCACTTCTTCAACAAACAACAAGTTTCATTCGACTACAAAGATCCATCAACACAAGTTATTAAAAAAATTTTAATTTTTTAGGGAGACTAAACGCTCAATTTTTACGCGAGATTCAAATTTTGGTTTAATCATGAAAATTTGGTCAAAATTCAAATTTTTGGGCCCAAATTAAATTTTTCGGTCAAATTTGGCCAAAATTGTCATAACTCAAATTTTTCTTACAACCTTAGAATTGAATTTTATTGTGAATTTCAAATTTTGAGAGACAAAAATTTCAAAATTATTTTTGAGGAAATTTTGAAAATCACTATATCGCCTTTCAAGTGTGATATATCGAAATCTCCTCACCTTTCTTTGATTCTTCATCATCAAACCTTTCTAGAGTGTTTAAATCAATGTATGCGAAAAGCATTTGTGGAATTGAAGAAGGATGGATGGAAATTAGAAATGCACTATATCGAATTTAACAATTCCAAGAGCGACGACATCATCAAATTCCGATATCCCGCAATGTGCAAGGTGAAAGAGTTGATGTACATGAAAGGAATGCTCAAATGGACGTTGAGAATGTTGTGACATCGCAATCGTAGGTAATGCGGACAATGAGGTTGTAGCATTGGAAAAGGTGATGACAAGCAGCAGATCTCAAGAAGATATCATACTTAACTACGACACCGAGCCCAACTTTGACGAAGAACAAATGGTTAAGGAAGATATCTTACCCACCTATGACACCGAGCCGAATGACGAACAAATGGTCAAGGTACAATCCATCGTTGATCATATTCTCGATCGCAATGCGACACAACATAATCGAGCAACCCGAATTTAATAATGAAGGAGAGGTTGACCGGTGTGTTGCACAATGTCCGCATAACTATCTCATGTCCGAGCCCTTACTTGTTAACAATTCAACTCAAACGTCAAATCAAACTCTTGAATCGAAAACATTCTTCTAAAAAAGACCATTGCTCGTTTCAAAAGATTTTCAAAACTTGAGGCTCATTGCATCTCTTGAACTTAAATTGCAAAACAAATATTTAAACTCTGAGCAAAATGGTAAATCTTTGAATGAATAAAGTAATCATGTGGATACATTAGTAAAAGAAAATGAGCATTTAAAGGCTCAACTTCAAGCAAATGGGCTTGCACATGTTGCTTTACAAAACAAACCGAGAAGATTAATCGACCAAAGTGTGGATACTAATTTTGCAAAACCAACAATCTTGGGGAAATCGCCTCTAAAACCAAAAACCAATCAAGAGTTAAACAACCAACCGCTTTTAAATCAACGCTCAAAATCTTCAAAACCACGGTTTGCCTCCCAAGTTGTTGAGAATAATCATTTGTCAAAACCAACCACCCACATTTCGGCCAAAGAATAATGCTTCGTTTCATAAACATGTTTCGTTAAACTGCTTTTCGTTATACTTGTTTCGTTAAACCTCAACAAGTAGTTGCACCGGCCCGCCTAGGATTAGTTCGAACACCGTGTCTAAACCGAGCATTAAAATTAAAAATTCATATGATTCACATGACGCCTACAAGAACTATGATCTAGAAAAGGCTAGGAAAAGGGCACTACTCCAAAAGGATGGAATCTTAGGTTCACGACCTAGTGTATCACCTTCTCGTGTACCATCGAACACCGCTTGTAGTAGCAAACCAAATCCTAAGTTTAATCAACAAACAGCTAGAAATAAACCCGTTCGATCTAAACGTAACATTTCGTAAACCTAATAGGTGGATCAATATAGACGCAGACTCTTCCCTAAAGAAGTTTCAACATCCCTAGATCTAACCTTAGATGGATACCAACGGTAGAGTTTTCAAAACTATTGGTCTTAGGTGGATTCCTACAGCAAGATACTAAGTAGTTGCATCAAAACATGTGTGAAACCCACAACATCCATCCCCGAGGTAGGAAAGGAAATCATCAAAATAGCATGTTCATGTGTCAAGAAGATAATTGACACTACATCTTTATGCCTCTAACATCCGGAACCCGCCACACTGGGGATCCATGTTTCTTTCTATCTTGCCCCTCCTATTTTCTATATGTGTACAAGAGCAATGGCTTCTACCGCAATACATCGAGGACCCGCTTTCACCGTCCAAAACTTAATGATCCATCACCGCTCCACCATTGTACTTAATCGCCAAGAATTGGAAACATTGCTTGCTCCTCCGGTTAAAGATTCGCCTAAAGTCGTGCTTTCGATGTATCGAATGTTTCACCGCACAACCCGACAATACTCTAATTTCGATACACCAATCTACAACAACAATCGTTGTCAGAATCGCACTCTCCAATCGAATCTTCGATAATGTAAGATCAAACTGCTTCCAACAACAATGACACACCGATGATCAACAAAATGATTAAACTAAGGTTTTATTTTTTTTTTGAGCTGATTCTCACGAGATATTTATGGTACTTCACACTTGTTCGATTAATTGAACATACATGGTTTCATTGCTCCTTATACATGGTTTCATTGTCTTCAATTCATCATCAACATACGTGGTGTATGATTCTCAATCATTGAAAACATCGAGGGGAGAGAGTGTAGGTGGTCATTGCTTCCTTGTTCTTCTACATGCTTCTTTGCGAAACCCAATGCCTTCTTGAATTTCTTCAATTAGGGGAAGAAATAAGACGATATGTGGCTCAAACGTCTCACTTTGGTGTTATCGCCTCAATTTCATGGGTGATCTTGTGTGAAGTTACCCAAATATGATGTTATGATGCCTCACACACGGTCTTGGTATCGAGTTATTGCATATTCACATGTGATTAGTATTCAAAGATCACAACATCTGTGGAAAGTCGATCATTTCGCTCTTCGTGGTTTGTTTGGTGTGATGCATCTACATATGTGAGAAGATCTTGTTGATTTCGCATGTTACCCTCGAACCGATCTTCCGCAATTAGTCGATTTTCTTTGTATGGTTTATCGCTCATCTACAAATTCACGCTGATATCGAAACCTTCAAAAGTTAGAGGAAATGTAGACTTCATCAAAGTTTTAAATCGCTAAAGACAGCTTGTCATTGGGGAAGTCGATTCAAACTTCTTCATAATGGCTTCGAGCATAACAGCTTGGAACCCGGTCACAACCGCTTAAACTTCCTCAAACCCCATCATCACCGAACTAAGCCCCTAGCTTACACTTCAACAAATGGAAAAGCTATTTGTCCGTTGTTTAGTGATGACATTGATGCACGTGCTCCTGTGTATCCGTTGTTTCACCGCTCAACCCGATCATACTCTTATACCGATACACCGCGACAACAACTACTATTGAAGAAGCACCACCAATTGACTCTACAACAACAGCTTGAACAAACTGCTTCCAACGACGCCGAACCAACAACGATGTTCTTAATGAAGTACCCCACCGCAGATTTTGATCCAAATGCGTTCTTTAACCCGCTTGCCAATGAAACTGCTGCACCCGATGTGGCGGAATCATCAACAAACCATTTGAATCCTCAAAATCGCACAATGTATACCAACATCAACCTCTACACATCGTTGGACAAAAGACCATCCTCTTGAGAACATTATTGGCAACCCGAATCAACCAACAGAATAAGACAACGCCTTCACACGATGGTGAACATTGCATTTATGCACTCACCGCCCGCTAACTGAGCCTAAAACATTAAAGACGCAATGACAAAAGACAACCGGATTGAATCCATGCAAGAAGAACTCAACCAATTCAAACATCTTGAAGTATGGAATCGTTGAAAGACCAACAGGGTCTACGCCATTGGTCTCAAATGGATTTGGAAAACAAATTGATGTCAAGGAACGAATCGTAAATAAGTCACGCCGGTGGCTAAGGGTTATAGAGAGGAAGAGGTATTGACTTTGAAGAATCATTCGCCCGCTGCTCGCCTTGAGGTCGTTCGATCTTTCTCGTTCGCGGCTCATATGAATATAACGGTCTTTCGATGGACGCCAAAACCGCTCGAATGGGCAACCGAAAGAAACGGTTTATGTCACCACCGTAAGGATTCGTTGATCCCGAGTTCCGAACCATGTCTACAAACCGAACAAAGCTCAGATGGTCTCAAACAAGCTCCATGGGCGTGGTACGATAAGTTATCATCCTTCCTCATTGCCAATAAATTCACCAAAGGTTCGGTCGATCCTACACTCTTCATACAATATCACGGGCTCACATCTTAATTGTTCAAATTTATGTGGATGACATCATTTTTGGGTCAACACACTTAAAATACTCAAATGCTTTTGCAAAATTAATGACAAAACATTTTGAAATGTCAATGATGGGTGAACTCACATTCTTTCTTGGAATGCAAGTTCACCAATCACCCCGTGGTATTTTCTTGAGTCACCCAAATATGCCCTTGAATTGTTAAACAAATTTGGAATGCAAAATCGGACACCTATGCCACACCAATGGCTCATACCAAGAAGCTAGATGCCGATTTACATGGGAAATTGGTGGACCCTACCAAATACCGTAGTATTATTGGGTCTCTCATGTATCTAATAGCTAGCAGCCCGATATTGTTTTTGCCAGATATCTTTGCTCCCGCTATCGTCGAGACCAATGAAACCCACCTCTCGAGGCTAAAAGAATCCTCCGATACATCAAGGGAACCATTAACTTGGGATCCGTATCCAAGGATTCTCGGTTTTGAACTAATAGCTTTTTCGATGTCGATCACGCAGATGCTTAGATTCACGGAAAAGTACTTCGTGAGCATTACAATTTCTTGGTGATAAACCGTGTCATGGCAATCAAGAAGCAGGATTGTACATCGCTGTCCTCAATAGAAGGTAATATGTAGCCATGTCGGCGTGTTGTGCTCAAGTCATTTGGATGAGAACACAACTCAAAGACTATGGTTACGTGTTTGACAAAATCCCGATGTATCGCGACAATCGGAGTGCTATTGCGATCTCGCAACTCGCTCAACATTCAAATCAAAGCACATCGATCTTCGATATCATTTCATCAAGGACCACGTGGAACAGGTACCGTTGAATTATACTTTGTGGGTTACGAATACCAATTGGCGATCTTCTCACCAAAGCCTTAGCTCCCGCTAGGTTTAATGAGTTGGTCCACCGGATTGGTATGCGGTGTTTGACTCAAGAGGAACCGGATGAACTCTTAAAACATTCTTAAAACCAACAAACACCAAAACCTCTTTTGTAAATATTTTCAAAACAAAATACAAAAATATAAAATCGATAAAATCTCAAAAATATTCTTCTATCTAAATTCTTTCAAACATCGCAAGTACAAATCTTCAACAACACTTTGTTCTATCAAATCTTTCACTATTTTTCCGAACAAGTGTTGAGGGGAGAAAGTAAATATTTTCGTTTCATAAAACCTTGTACTTCCATGTTTTCTAAAATATGTTGTTTCTTCCAAAATGGTGGATACGTTTTTGTCAAATACTCTCCTGACTCAAATGTTTTCAAAATTCATTATTTCAAAAGTCGAGGGGAGTATCGTTAAGTTTCTTGTCTTACATGTGTTTTGTAACCTAAACGGAAGTTAAAGGATCTTGGTTGGAACCTCTTTAAGGTTGAAGGACCGAATGTGTCAACTTGGCAAATTAATTTTAACAAAATCATTTACTCCTAAACCACCAAGATCAAACGGCCCAAATCAAATCTTCTAAACTGCTCAAGCTTTTCATAATCATAAGTTCTAAATTGTTTTGATCAAGATTCTAAACAAGGATTTCAAAAATCTTTCAAATCCAACGGTTAAAACTCTTTAAACCGATTTTGGAAAATTGTTCACCGAACGAATTGGGTGTTTATGCATAAAAGTGTTTGGATTGAAATGAGTTATGTTAAAACCTTTCTTAGTGTCTATTAAACTTGTTTCAATCGTCCAAAACCATCCCGAATCTTAAATTTCATTAATTTGAATTCTAGGGTTCTTGCGCTCATCTAGGGTTTTTCTATTCGTGATATGTTATTAGGTAGTCAAGAAAGTGTTAGAATAAGTTTATATGCATGTTTTTAACCTTTAAATTAGCCTGTAAACATCTAAACTGTATGAATTTAAGTTTTAGGTTTTTAGGGTTCATCTCCCATAAATCTTCCGATTCGTGGTGGAAATGTGTTAAATCTTGTTCCATTGCACTCATATGACATCTAGGACACCCGTAAACATTCTTGTTTGATTTGTGTAGCTATATCCCTTACACGTAGATTAAGGGTTTAGGGTTTAAGTAATTTTACGCCTAAGTCTTTCCGTGTGTATCCGATATGTTCTTATGCTTGTTTTGTGATCTAAAAGATGTTTGGAATTAATCGCAATAAAGTTTTCATGTTTATAGTTAATGTGTTAATTATTCGTAATGTCGTAATCTTTAGGTGTTCAAACCGTTACGCTTAAAGAATACTTTTATGCGTAAAGGTAACGCTTAAGAGAAATCTTACGCGTAACTCTTACGCATAAGAGGTCTACAGTGGATTACGCGTATCTTGAAAGATATTCAGAACAAGGCTTGCTACGCATAAGCTTTACTCTTACGAGTAAACTTTACGCGTAACATCTTGCTTATTCCTACGCGTAAGCCTAAAGCCTTTGAACTTGTCTTACGCAGAAGAAACTCTTACGCATAAGCTTGGTCTTACGCTTTAGCTTACTCCTACGCATAAGCTCCTTTCTTACGCATAAGGATCCTTGTTACTCATAACCCACTGCTCACTACATTTTGGCCTATTACGATATGTTACTTGTTAAATGTTACGATAAGTCACAAATACCGATGTTTCGTATAAGCATACAAAAGTTAATATGTTGTGTGTTAAGTGAAAATTGGACTTTGAAATTTCAAAATTAACATGTTCACGTAACTTATCACATCAACTTCAATCAATTGGAATAATGTGACTTAGGACTTGTAACTAACATAAACATGTTACCATCAAACAAGGAATTAGATAATAAATCGACTAAAACAAACACATTGTGTTTCCATATGTCTGCCTTTTTGTCTAATGTCTTTCGATCACAAAATGGTCGCAAATCAAGCAATCATCAATGCCCCAACAGAGCTCTTGATGGCAAACACATTCCTGTGTGGATACGACAAAACAATTGGCAAGAACAATCTCCGTGTCATCTTCAACAACTTCATATGCTCATAATCATCTTGCGTAATTGCTTTGGACATCCTTCGCAACATCCATTCAAATTCATGCTCACAAAGTCATCCCGATGATGAGTATGATTCAATGGAAGAGGAAATAAAATTTCATAAGACATTAAAGCGTAAAAGGATGGAATACCATGCTTCAACCTTTCCGGTTAATCAACCCGGTGGGGGTGAGGGTCAAGTAGTAGTCCTCCACTTATGGAAGATCCATTGCAAACATCTCTTACCCCATCCGATCCGGTTAATCAACCCGTAAGGATCGTGGTGTCATCACACCACAATCGTTGAAATGAAGCAACCACAACAACAACTAAAACAACCGCAAGAAGAAAAGCATGGTGAAGATGTGGAAATATATGACGAAGGAGATTACGATCATGATAAGGATGAAAGAGTCCTCGATGATGATAATTTGGCGGTCAAGAGGAAATGATTCAAAAGAGGCAAAAGAAGTCGCTAGAGTCGAGGAGGAAAAGTTTAAGAAGGAATCGACAACTACATAGTTGACAATCCAATACACAAACCTCAACAGTCTTCTCAACCACCTCTTGACACTTCCACCAAACCCAAATCATCATCTCAATCATCACCTCCATCAACATAAGAAACACCTATGTCAACAACAAAATCATAAGAAGGCAACTCCATCCAATGATTCGACAAATGGTTAAGGTGTTATCACCACTACACAACAAGCTACACAACCACCACCATCCGATCAACCAAGGATTCAAACCACACCACCAATGGAGAAAACCATTGATCACTTTACATACACCGGTGGTGAGGATCACGACATACCCGAGCCCCAACCGTAACCTCAACCGAAATTTAGATCAAGTACATTATCGCACTCCTTGTTTTCATACGCTTCAAATCAAAGAGCGTGTTGAAGTTCTCCACCCGGGTCGAATCTTACCTAAATTCTACACTTCATCGGAATCAATCAAGAACCTCAAGACAAAATCGCTCATAAACAAAAGTTTGGGTTTGTCTACCAAAGTGAAAATCATCATACTTGCTTCATGGCTTTCGATGAAATTCACTAAGTTCTATGACGCCACCCGAGATGGTTCGAGATGGATTGGCATATCGATGAAGGACATTGAGTTGGGTATAATTCAGACGAAGAGATGGAATTCAAAGGATCGCAAGGATGTTCGTTGATTTATCACTAGGATTGATGAATGTTTGATTCATCGGGATCGATGCAACGGTTGGAGAGCTATGTGGGAGGATGACCAAACTTTCCGATTCGACTTTCCAACGCCCCGTAGAAAGTAGTCGATCGTCTGTAATCATTGGGTACTCTCTTGATTGTGATTTTGTTTGTTTGATTATAATGACTATGGCTTGTGCACACATAACAAATGTACAACCCGCTCTTGTAATGAAAGGACCCCGTGGTACGCTCAAAGGCCACAATCCTTATAAAAGGAGCGAAAGCTTTACTTTTGAGTAAAACCTATCAAACCTTTCATTTTTAAAGGTTTTGCTCAAAAGAACAAGTACTTCCCTTACGATTTTCAAAACCTCAAAAGTTAGTATTACTTGTTGAGGGGAGTATTTGATTAAAACTTTGTTCACAAATTGTTCTTCATGATAATCTTCCTACAAAACTCGAAATGGTCATATTTAATATCTATACGTTATCAAAAATAACATTTATATGCCATTTTTGAGGAGGAGAAAATTATTGTGATAAGAGATATGTTGATTTGCTATTGAATTGTCGTGTGAAAAGACTTAACCCATTAATTGACGAACTCTGAACTGTCATACATTGAAAAGATTTGTCTTCCAAAGACTTATCCAAGTAAATTGTACCTATTCGAGAAGCTCTTGATAGACATGAACTTTGACGGGTTTGACAACCTTTCGAGGTTTGTCCACACCTTCAAGGTAGTTATTAGAGCTAGTTGTCACCTAAAAGTCGACAATGTAACTCTTTAACTATGCAACGAATCGTGTCCCCGGGAATTGTCTATCTTGAGTCGATCAATTCAAAAGTGCGCTCTTCTCTCACCGTGCGATTGCCTAAACACTTAAGCACGTGTGGAGGGGAGTATTTATGCAAATGATCAAACTCTTACAAGTGGTACAAAATGTTTTTCAATCATAACCACTTTGAGAGATTTTCAAGAAAATGGTTTTATGGCAACATAGGTTAGTCATGGAGTTATAAGGTGACTAAGGTTAGGAATAACTGTTCTATGATCCGCCAGAGTCGGAGGGATCTACCCAAGGACATCACAAATAGTTAGTACTTAGAAGTCCTTAGGTATGATTATAAAAAGGAGAAAATGAGAATCGAGAAAGAAGGAGTTGAAGAATTAAAAAGAAAAGCAAAGAAAAGGGTGAAAAGAAATAGCCCTCCGTATTATTCAACTTAGGGCGCATAACGGGTTCAATTCATATGCTACGGTTGTCACTTAGTGACACCGTATTGAAGATTAAAAGTCGTCATGGACCCAAAGGACGCATGCACTAAACCTTCTTAGCCACTCAAGTTTCTCCCAATGTAAGCTTGTTTCATTCTCACAGGAACCCTACGTAAACTATCGGCTTTCTCTTAGAGATTGCCGGTATTGAAGAAGGAGACCCTCTCCTAGTCTCCGCCAGAAAACCAAAGTGCACTATTGAGTCTAGAGCCACGAGATTCATCAAAAGATCTCTTAGGTACACTTGACAACTCATCGCTTGTCATTCAACAAAAGAACGCAAGTGATATATTATCGTGTCCTTCATGCATCTTAGCAACTGTCGAGAACATTTATGAGAGGTTCACATATGTGATCCTCGTGATTGAATGGAAACTCCCGCTGTGGTCAACATCAAACACCGACAAGCAGTCACTTCGTAACTCCCCGTGGATTACGCTTAGTGTGTCTCAAATGGTCCACAATCGTGAGGTGATGCTTCGTGTACCTCATCGACTCATCCGAATCAGAGGTGTACTTGCACATCGTGTTATCTCACTTGTGGGACTCCAGCTCAGAACGGCCTTTGTGAGAATTAGAGATGTGTTTTCACACTATGTCGTTAACACCTCGAAATTCAAACTTGTAAGTGCCTAATCCGCTTATTACTAACCGTGTGTATGTTTTCTTCTTATGGAAGCTCCGGAGCGGATCGATCGCAGATTCTTCACATGCTCATACCAACATCATCACTAATGCAAGTTCTCTCAAAAGGCAACACAAAGTCGTAATGATTCTTCGTCAAGTCAAAGAATCTACAAAGTTTAAAGACTAAGAGAACTTCATCAAGATGTAATCCAACGTTAAAGAGCGTGTGAGCATGTTGGAGAAAGACGGAGACAATGGAGCAACGGCGCACTGATGCGCATAACAACAACATACTATCACTTTCACCACAAAGAACAAAGAACTAAAGAACAAAGAAAAAGATGACGCCAAAGCGTAACTCTTCAAAGGAAACAATTTATCTACACCGGGAGATTGTTCGAATCAAGACACTTCTTCTCACAAGAAAGAAGAATGTCAAGACGCCAAAGCTACTATTACATCAGCACCTACATCGCTTATCACTCTATCATTCATCAATAACACTTGGGGAGATTGTTGGAATCACTCCTAAACTATATTTCAAGTGTTAGTGATTCATATGTAATAGTTAGCTTAATATGGCTTTTATGTTAGTATCAAGGATAGGCTTATGTAGAAAGCCCATAAGCCCAGGCCAAGCCCAATAAGTAAAAGGATGGGAACTTGGAGTGTTGCCCTAGTTCCTCCTATAAATATTTTGTATAACCCTCACTGAGGGTTGGTTGTTCATTTATCTCATTCACCTACGCATAACCTTTCTTTACTATCTTAACGTGTGTTTGGCTAAGTGTTCAACCGATCATTTCTTCCTTATTTCTTCTATTGATGCTTGTGTAACAAATATGGTGACCTAACAGAAATACACACATCAATGATTATACCAATGTTAGGATCGTATGTATAGATGATATGGTGATTCGGGAGGTCTTGGAAGATGGAAAAAAGCCATCTTCAAGTTTAGAGAGACTAGAGAGAAGGAGAATACTAGGTGTTTTATTTATGAAAGATGAAATTACACTAATCGAGACTCACCCTCCATGGAAGTATAGAGGGTTTATATACCCAAACACATACAACAATGGGTAATTGACATAACAAGCCCATGTGTTTAAGGTAACAAAGATAGAAATCAGATCCCGCCAATGTCGCTCCATTTACGAGTTAGGAGCGATTCCAACAATCTTCCCCAATGGGACGACATAAGGGATTACTTACAACATTTACTACAAATATAGGAAACAAATAAATAAAGGTCTTCATAAGCTCTTCAAGTGATGAGGATGATGAAAGTGTTCTTCTGATGTACCTTGACTTCGAGAACCGCTTTTCTTCACTTGTAGGCAAATGATGTAATATGCATAAATTGGATTAATCGTTGGAATCACTCCTAAACTAGAATTCAATGTTAGTAATTAATATGTAATATTAGCTTAATTAGGCCTTTATGTTTGTTATTAAGCTAAGGCTTATAGAAGGCCCATAAGCCTCGGGCCCAAGTCCAATAAGGAAAGGAAGGGACTAGGAGTGTTGCCCTAGCTCCCTCTCCTATAAATACCTTTGTAATACCCTCACTGAGGGTTGGTTGTTCAATTCATTCACTCTTTCACTCTCACGCATAACCGAGTCATAGTCATACGTGTGTGTGTTTGTATTTGTTCAACCGATCTCTATCTCTTCTCTATTTCTACATATTGATGCTTGTGTTACTAATATGGTGACCTAACAAGCTTGGTATCATTCGCCAAATAATTGGGTGAACACATTTTTGTTGTTTTGAAGGTTCTTGGTCTTACGCAGAAACGAGGTTCTAACTTTGTCCCGCTTAAAACGATATTTTTACACTTTTTAATCCAAGATTCTTGTCCTTTCAACGCTTTTAAGGTGTTAAAATATCTGTTTTTGGCAAAAAGATTCAAACTTTACGTGTGGATCATTGTTTTTAAGCTAGGGTTTTTACGTGGGTATTGTTCTACGCGTAACTATTTTCTAAGCTTTAGATCATCAAGTTTCACACTTTTGTGTTATTTTGGTGATATTGAAGCTATTTCATCACAAAAATCTGGTTTGGAAACATCACTTGGCAAAAATCACTTTTGGCTAATTTCACGCTGTAAGTGAAACCCTAATCTTACGCCAGAACTTTTCCGTGGTTTGATCTTCGGCCAGGATTACTCAAGTGTTTTTCTTGCTTGGATAAGCCCGAAAACACTTCGACTTTGGATATCTTTTGCACCGTGATAGTGTAAAAGATCTTTTGATAAAACCCTAAATTTACGCATAAGCTTAAGCTTACGCAGAGAACTTATTACGCATAAGATTCATCTTACGCCTAAGCTTTGTCTTACGACAAGGTAATCCCACGCTTAAGTTTTCACGCCTAACTTTCGCTTACGACAACTTTAGTGTTTTCTCATTTTACGCCAGAAGCTAATCCCACGCAGAACTATTATTTACGCGTATCTTTGGTGTTTTTACGCATAAGTGGTACTTTGCTTTTCTGTGATTTCTACACCTAAGGATACTTCATCAACAACGGTTCATTCGACTACAAAGATCCATTTAACAACACAAGTTTTCAACATGTCACAACCACCATACTCTAACTATTTTCCTTACACTTATCATCATCAACAACAACAACAACTAAGTCCACAACATCAACAATTTAATCATCAACAACAAATTTATCAACAACAATTTAATCAACAACATACTCCACAACTTGGAGCAATTCCACCACCACAAATGGTTCAACCACCACCTAGTCTTCAAGTACAACCTTACACAAACTTCTACAATCAACATCCATCCAGGAATACTATGAAGGAACCGACATGGTTTGGCAAGATGTGTGAAGCCTTAAGTAGCCAACAATCAATTCATGAAGTTGGCTCACTTGATAGACCTCCAATGCTCACTCTCAGAAATTATGATCAATGGGTGATAAGGTTCTTTAGGTTTTGTGATCTAAAGAAGCCACATGGAAAGTTTTTAAAGAAGGTCATTATGGAAGGTCCATTTCGATGCCTCATCGTTATTACACCCGCAGATCCGTATGCCAATCCACCAAGAGATGATGTCACCAACATTGCAACTATATCCGACCTCACCGGTGATGAACTTCTACACTTTGAAGCCGATGAACTAGCAATGCAATACATCCTTTGGGACTACCCAATCCGATCCTTCAAGTGTTAATGCTCAAAAGATCGCTAAAGCAATGTGGGAACATATTCATCTTCTAATGGAAGGCACAACACTCAATCAGAAGACATGGAATCCAAAATCTACTAGGCCTATGAACACTTCATGATTGAACCAGAGAGACATTAGAGTCATATCATCATCGCTGACATCATTAATGATTTGGACAAACACAACATCATCATGCCTCGAATTGTCACAACACTAAGTTCCTAAGTAGTCTTGGTCCTGAATGGGAGAAGTATGTCATCTTTCTCCGCAAGCTAAGAACCTTCATCATGCTACATACGGATTGTTGTACGACTATTTAAAGCCTCACCAAAAGAAGTTGACAAAGAAAGGACTATCCGTGGACTCCGACTTCACATCAATTCCTCGATAATCAACAACTTGCTTTGTGGGCTCAAACTAATCTTCCTCCTCAAAATTTCAAGAACCGCCTCCTCAACCAATCGCAATCATTACACCATATGATCAACACAAAGAACAAACTCAACAAACTCAATTGGTTCCATACAACAACAACAATGCTCAAGCACTTTACGTTGAAGTCGATGAGGACTCACGCTTTCGATGAATTGCAACAAGGATTTGTTATGATTGCTAAAGCCTTCGGTCGGTATACAAACAAATCCAACAATCGATTCGCTCCTCATCCAATACAAGGAATCAAGTTGTTGTGAACAATGGACGTTGAAGTTCGTAACCGTGGTTATGGTCGCCGATGGGAGGTGGTCAAGGGTTTAATGCTATTGGAAGGAATAACATGGTGCTCCGCAACAACAAAGGGTCAAGTGGTTGAACAGGGAATGCTCATAATGGAGTTAATGGTCTTCGTTGTTATAACCGCAATGAAAAGGGTCATCCGCTAATGCATGTCCTAAGCCAAGGACAAGAGGCGTGCTTATCACAAAGAGGCGCTTTTCTAGGCTCTTAAGGATGAAGTCGGTGGAACTCTTACAAACAAGGAACAAAGCTTTATGGCAAATGCATTTTGATGATGATATGGAGGACTTGCAGCTAATGCAAGAAGTTGATGTTGATGGCACAAATGCAAGCTCTACACATGAGTGACACAGCCCAGCAGTATGACACTAATGGCTTGTCTCGTGCACCAAACAAAATATACTCATCCTCGATCCGATATCTCCGCCAATTTCTCCATCCGACCAGGATCAGAGTGGTAAACATGAGCAATCCACATCTCATTCCGATGATTATCAAATAGATCCCGTATTATATTTGACGATCAAGATGACCTTATGGTTAATATTGATAATCAAGTTGACTCCGTGCTTATATTTGAGGATCTAAATAATGATCATGTTGAGACTCACGTTGAACAAAATGAGCTTCGGTCTAATAGAGAAATTGAGCTCCTGACCTTAATTAAAGACCAACACTCTCGGTTGGAAATTTGCACGAAATTAAAAGAGAAAAATGCACTGTTAATTAGGGATAATGAATGCTTAATTAGACAAATCAATTTTTTCAAAACTCAAGAAAAATGTAAAGAATGTTTTGAAGTCGCTTTTGCTAAATCTCATCAAAACGAAAAATCATTAGAACGACAGATACGTGATCTAGCCGCTTCCAAGAATGCTTTGTTGTCTCAAATAGAACAATCAAACATGAACATAAACAACAACTTAACGCCTTACTTTGAAACACAAAAGCCAAGGTCGAGTTGTTAACTTGTCAAAATAGTTCTCGAGTACAAACAAGATTCCACTAAACGAATAGATAACTATCTTGAAGAAATTGTCGACTTACAAACCAAAATCAAAGAGTTTTGAAATGTTGTTTATAAACATGGTGTGTCAATCACAACTATTCAAAATTTTACTTTTAAACCTAATCCAAATGGATATGGACCAATTCTTGCCGACATAAACCTAAGTTTTCAAACAGAGCATTCAAACCAAACTCGATGTTTACAAAGGTAACATAGAATTGATGATTCAATTATGACCGTTGTTGAATATAATCGTATGGAGGAATTAGATGCGATGACGAGAGTCGGTCAAAATGGAAAATGTCGCTTATAACAAACCATTTAACTATTCAAAAGTCGTTACTTTTGTCAAACAACAAGATACTTCTAACAAACCTTTGTTATCACACCAGCTCAAGTTAGTCCCAAACAAAATGGTGCACAAATTAATGGTCCTTTACCTTCACTTAGTGAAGTTAAAACAAAATCCGAAAGTTGTCGCGTCATAAAATACTTTGACACTTTCTTATCCGACCTCAAAATTTTGGAACGTGAGATTGAATTTCATTCAAATAAAAGTTGAAAATTTTCAATCGCCAATGGCACGAGAACATCGAGACATTCTTCGAAAAGACTTTACCCCATGTCAAAAATTTGAAAACTTGTGCACTATATTGGGAAAGGGATTTTCACAAGGAACTTGGTCTCATGAAAACCGTTTTCGAGAAAACAGAAACATCGATTTCAAATACTAAACGTAAAAAGAAATTGTTGAGAAAAGATGTTGATCGACTCTTAGAAGACGTTATCTGTGCTGATATCCACAATGTTGTGTTATTACAAAAGTTGAAAATGAACGATTGATAAATGAACTTTCAAATTCAAAACGTCGTCTTCAATGGTGTCAAAAAGATTGTCAAAATCGTGAACTTGCTTTGCAAAACAAAATTCACCAGTTGAAATCAAAAACGTTTAATCCTAAAATTGAGCAACTGGATGATCAAAACGTGTCTTTGAAATCTCAAATCTCAAATCTCAAAATATGAACAAGAACTTGAAAAAGTTAAACAAGAATATGGTGTCATATTTGATTTACTAAAACAGACTCGAAATGAAGCATCAAACGAACTTGATCATTATCTTGCACACACTAAAGAAGTTATGAATTTTGCCGAAATCTTCGCTCGAAAATCAAGATTGGTGCACACTATCATTAAGTTAATGGAAATGTTAGGAAAGTATGAACAAGTTCATCCTAGCATCATTAAGAGAATTGTACCGTAACACTTAGCAAACGTGAACCCATATTGCCTACCGAAAACACAAGTTACTAATGTGCTTCCTCTACCGCAACAGACTAGTTGCTTCTTTTCCAAACGTCCGCACTTCATGCCTAGGAGCAATACAAGGAAGAATAGGAAGTTGCGACCTAAGAAAAGAATAATAAGGAATGTCAAGTAGAAGAACACCCTAGGACTTTGAATAAAACTCACGTTGCACCTACTTTAGCTATCAAGGTCTCGACAAATGTAATGGAAAAGTGTTGTAACGAATGCTAAACCTTAAGTACTTTTGATATTCACCGATGCTTCTTGTGTTATTTGTCGAAAAGTATGCTTTCTCGATTGTCATGACAAATGTGTTGCTAGAGCTATCTTGTCTCGCTTACTTTAATCCTAAGAATCGAATACCTCTAGGCCCACTAATGCTTCTAAGTCCGTGCTTGGTAGACCGCCTCCTTAGATTCTAAGATACGATTGATGTCCCTTGTAGTTCCAAGATCACCTCCAAAGAATGTAGTACCACCTAGTGCATTCACTAAGACTAAAGCTAAGACTAGTTGGAGATGGCGTAAATGGATACATAATACACTAGGATTTAAATGGATGCCTAAAATCATTGATGTGTGTATTTCTACTATAATCGCCGAGGAACCCTCTAACTCATCGGGTTCCACATCTACCTCTATTCCATCCGTGTCGCCTCTGTGTAATGCAGTGATATGATCATCCTTGATTGTTGATACGGATGTTCCCGGACACATGACAGCAACCTTAAACTGTTATCAAACTTTATTGCAAAGTTCATTGGCACCGCTGATTCGGAATGATCACTTCACGCCTATCATGGGCTACTTAAGATTATATCAATGGCAATATCGAAATTAGCAGTGGTTTACTATGTGGAAGGCCTCGGTCACAATCTCTTTTCACGGTCAATTATGTGATGGAGATTTGAAGTTGCATTTGGGGAGAAAACTTGTTTCATTCGTGATCTACAAGGAAACAATCTAATGTCCGCTCTCGCAATTCTAGTCTATACACAATCTCAATGCAAGACATGGTTGTTTCATCTCCCATTTGTCTACTTTCAAAGGCAATATCAACAAAATCCTGGCTATGGCACCGCTGCTCTCACATTTAAACTTTCAAACCATCACCAACCTTGCTCGACACAAACTTGTTGAAGGTCTCCCGAGATTCCGCTATTCCAAAGATCACCTATGCTCGCCTTGTGAACAAGGGAAAAGCACTCGTGCTCATTTTCCTCAAAGGTGGAACACAACACTCAAAGATGTGCTTCATCTTCTTCACATGGATTTGTGTGGCCCGATGCGCGCAGCAAACGATTAATGGCAAATGCTACATCTTGGTAATCGCCGATGACTACTCACGATGGACTTGGGTCTACTTTCTTCAAAGTAAAGATCAAGCTCCACAGATGATCATCACCTTCTCACTAAAATTCAAGTTCGGCCCGAACACCGTCCGCCAAATCGTAATGCATAAAGGAACCGAATTTGTTAACCAAAATCTTCGAGAATTGTATGAGAAAGTGGGAATTGAGCATCGACATCTATTGCACGCATACTCAGAAGAAAACGGAGTTATTGAAAGACTAAACCGAACATTAGTGGAAGTCGCAAGAACAATGTTAATCAATGCTAAACTTCCAGACACTTGTGGGCGTGTCGATCAATCGCATGCTATACTCAAAATCGCTCAATGATTACTAAACGCCACAACAAAACACCTTTTTGAGCTTATCCATAACCATAAACCGAATCTCAAACACTTTCATGTATTTGGATCCCTTTGCTATCCGAATAATGATCGTGATGACTTTGGTAAGCTCAAAGCCAAAGTCGACATTGGAGTATTTATAGGATATTGTGAAAATTCTAAGGGTTTCCTGATCCGAATCGCCGCACAAGCAAAAGTTATGGAAACGATTCATGCTAATTTTGATGAACTTACGAAATGGCTTCTAAGCATAACACTTGGAACCCGGTCATAACCGCTTAAACTTCCTCACACCCCATCATCACCGAACAAAGCCCCAAACTTACTCATCAACAAATGGAAACGTTATTTGCTCCATTGTTTAGTGATGACATTGATGAACGTGCTCTGTGTATCCGCTATTTCCACCGCTCAACCCGATCATACTTTTATACCGATACACCGCTACAACAACATCACTATGAAGAAGCACCACCGCTAACTCTACAACAACAATTGAACAAACCGCTCCAACGACATCGAACCGGTGATGATGTTCTTAATGAAGTACCCCCACCGCAGATTTTGATCCAAATGCATTCTTTAACCCGCTTGCCAATGAAACTGCTACACCGATGTCACGGAATCATCAACAAACCATTTGAATCCTCAAAATCGCACAATGTATACCAACATCAACCTCTACACATCGTTGGACAAAGACCATCCTCTTGAGAACATTATTGGCAACCAAATCAACCGCCGTTATAAGACAACGCCTTCACACAGATGGTGAACATTGCATTTATGCACTCACCGCCCGCCAAACCGAGCCTAAAAACATTAAAGACGCAATGACAAAAGACAACTGGATTGAATCCATGCAAGAAAAACTCAACCAATTCAAACGTCTTGAAGTATGGGAATCGGTTGAAAGACCAACAGTGGTCTACGCTATTGGTCTCAAATGGATTTGGAAGAACAAATTGATGTCAAGGAACGAATCGTAAACAAGTCACGCCCTGTGGCTAAGGGTTATAGACAGGAAGAGGGTATTGACTTTTAAGAATCAATTGCTCCGGCTTGCTCGCCTTGAGGTCGTTCGGATCTTTTCGCGTCATGCTCATATGAATATAACGGTCTTTCAAATGGATGTCAAAACCGCTTAAACGGTCAACTAAAAGAAACGGTTTATGTCACCACCTAGAAGGATTCGTTGATCCCGCTGTTCCCAAACCATGTCTACAAACCGAACAAAGCTCTATATGGTCACAAACAAGCTCCTCAAAGCGTGGTACGATAAGTTATCATCCTTCCTCATTGCCAATAAATTTACCAAAGGTTCGGTCGACCCAACTCTTTTCATACAATATCACGGGAACATATTTTAATTGTTCAAATTTACGTGGATGACATCATTTTTGGGTCAACACATAAAAAGTACTCAATCGCTTTTGCAAAACTAATGAAGAAACATTTTGAAATGTCCATGATAGGTGAACTTACGTTCTTTCTAGGACTGCAAGTTCATCAATCACCCCGTGGTATTTTCTTGAGTTAGTCTAAATATGCCCTTGAAATTCTGAACAAATTTGGAATGAATACCGTGATACTTATGCCACACCAATGTCACATACCAAGAAGTCGGACGATTTGCATGGGAAATTGGTCGACCCTACAAAATACCGTAGTATCATTGGGTCTCTCATGTATCTAACAAACTAGTCAACCGATATTGTCTTTTCCATATATCTTTGCTCCCGCTATCACGAGACCAATCGAAACCCACCTATTCGAGGCTAAAAGAATCTCCGATACATCAAGGGAACCATTAATTTGGGATCCGTATCCGGGATTCGGTTTTGAACTAATAGCTTTTTCAGAGACGACCACGCAGTCGCTTAGACTCTCGGAAAAGTACTTCAGAGCACTACAATTTCTTGGTGACAAACCGTGTCTTGGCAATCAAGAAGCAGGATTGTACATCGCTATCATCAACGTAAGGTAATATGTAGCCATGTCGGCGTGTTGTGCTCAAGTCATTTGGATGAGAACACAACTCAAAGACTATGGTTACGATTTGACAAAAACTCGATGTATCGCGACAATCGGAGTGTTATTGCGATCTCGCAACTCGCTCAACATTCAAATCAAAGCACATCGATCTTCGATATCATTTCATCAAGGACCACGTGAAATGTGGTAATCGTTGAATTATACTTTATGGGTGGCTGTATCACCAATTGCGATCTCCTCACCAAAGCCTTAGCTCCTACTAGGTTTAATGAGTTGGTCCACCGATTGGTATGCGGTGTTTGACTCAAGAGGAACCGGATGAACTCTTAAAACATTCTTAAAAACCACCAAACACCAAAACCTCTTTGTAAATATTTTTCAAAACAAAATACAAAATTATAAAACCAGCTTAAAACAACAAAATATTGTTCTATCTATATTTCTTTAACATGGCAAGTACATTCTCCGTCAACACTCAAATCTTTCAAAATTCAAGATTTTTCCGATCAAGTGTTGAGGGGAGAAAATTAATATTTTTCGTGCTCAATAAAATCTTGTACTTGCATGTTACCTTATCCCGATTGTTTCTTTAATAATGGTGGTCACATTTCTGGTTTACTGACACTTCTCGGACTAAAATTTATAAACCTTCATTATTTCTTAAGTCGAGGGGGAGTGTCATCAAAATTCTTTCCAAATATCATTCGTTTGATAACCAAATTGGAAGTTAAAGGCATTAAATGTAAATGGCAAAGGTGGAGGGACTGAATGTGTCAAAATGGCAAAGTGTTTTTTAACAAAATCCTTCCACCCAACTCATTTAATTCATCACATTTAATATCTCACCAAACTTAATCCTACGCCTAACATTCGATCTTCAAATCCGTGTTTTGGATCATCATTTTGTAAGTGATTTCGTAATCTAAACGTGTTTACAAACAATGGTTTTGAATTATATGCAAATCCAACGGCTAAAACTTGTGTTTTGATGATCTTTGTGTTCTACGCGTAAGCATAAGAACACAAGATCATCAGGTGTGTGTTTCTTCATGATATAATGGTGTTAAAATGTTCAAAACTATGTACCAAAACCATTTTTATCAATCTAATCCACCCAGAAACACGAATTGTCCATTTTTCAAAATTAGGGTTCATAAGTCGATTTGGGGGTTTTTCAAATGAGAACGTTTTTGGTTAAAAAGATTGTTGTGGGATGTTGTATGCATGTTGAATTGATCATATCTATACTCAGAACTCACCCTGTAACATCAATCGTGATAGTATTAAATTTTAGGGTTTTAGTTCATACGGGTTGGGTATTTTTTATTCATAGCATGTTTGATGTTAAAACTTAAACAAAACATCTCATTAGGCATCTAAGACAAACCAGAAAAACTTTGGTGCACTTTCCATGGTTAATTACTTAGGCGTAATTCTTGAACTTTAGGGTTTTGGTTACGCGTAACATATGTTCTACGCCTAACTGCTTGACTAAGTGTTCGTGATTAAAACTGTTAGAGAATGAATGTATGTGTTAATATTGGTGCTATGATGATCTTATTTCGTGTTTGTTACACGTGAAAATTCGTAATCAAGGTTGTTTGAAATTCACGATAAGGATCACCTTACGCGTAGCATGTTACGCGTAAGAGTAATCTTACACGTAGCGCCACGCGTAAGGTTCTACATAAGGGACTACGCGATCCTGTGAAGGATATGCGAAACAAGGACCTCACGCAAAGGTTGACTCTTACAAGTAAGCCTTACGCATAAGGTTTATATACGCCACGCCGTAAGCTCCACGCATAAGGTCCCCTTTCCCACGCTGTAATATTTTACGCGCGAAGTCAAGAACCCACGATAAGCTTGTGTTTACGTGATACCATTCCCTGCTACGCATAAGCTTGCCATTTCTACGCCTAAGCCTTGTTTAACCTTAATTATGAATTGTTACGCGTGCAAACTTGTAAATAAATAAATCATAACACCACGAAACCAATAATGTCACTATAAGCTTAAATGTTTAACAAGTTGTGAATAATAAGTGACAATATGGACTTTAAAACTTAAAGTTAATCAACTCACGAAACTTATCACGACGTCATTGGACTATTGGACAAACAAGTGACGTTGGACTCGTAACAATCATCGACATATCACATTCAAAAATTAGACAATATAACCATCTGTTGACTAACATAATGTCTTTCGATATGTTGGTTCTTTTGGCTAAATATCTTCGATCACGACATGGACGCTCAAATGTAGAATGCGGATGCACCAAATGTTCTCACCAAGGTCGATATCTTCCTAATGGCTATCCGATGAAGATTGGAAAGAACAACCTTCGTGTTGACTTTGATACCCTCACATGCTCGTAGTCTTCTTGCTTGATAGCAAAGGGACATTCTCAAGAATCATTCTTATCGAATATGCTCACCAAACCGCCACGCTCCCGAGATCTACATTCAGCAACTCGCACACAATGAAGCGCATCAAAGGGCAAAATGTCAGATCTGTGACTCTTAATCACAAGCAAGTCACCATCACACTAGGAGACTTGGGCTATTATCCTCATTCCCGCCATTGAACCAACTCGAGTACAACGCTACACCCACTCAAGAGGTCGCTCGCAATTCATGATCGACATCGGTTATGACGGCTACTGTGGGTAATCACCAAACACTCTTACGCTGACCAAGAATATCCTCACCGGAGAACCCTCTTCATCATCATCACAAAATATTTTTCCGACGGATAGTGGTTATGAGCATCCCAAGCTCATGGAACTACGATTTTTGGGCTTTGGTCAACATGAAACATATCAAGTCAAGCTCGATATGGGATGACATGATGTCTTTCCTCAAAAGCGAGGCACCAAGATCCCATACATCGATACACAAAATGCCGATCCGTAGAGCTCTTGGGTTAAATCCCGATATTCCTCGAGACTCGACGACCCAAACAATCACTCCATTTTGTATGAGCCTACACTCACAATCGATTCAAGGAATCTACAACAAAGAAACATGGTGTCAGGTCACGGATCACCTCCTCTCGATGAAATCAAACAATTTTACTCATACAAAAGGTATCCGTAGCAGGTTGATGAAGGCAAAGTTGGTTTCTCGATGACAAGTCTTCCGCACACCTACTAGGAAAACCGAAGAGGCAAGCAGAAGTGTTGCAAGCATCGAGAGTCAAAGAAAGTTCCCTAAGAGGAAACCCGGACGAAACGAAAGTTCCTCTAAGGAAGCTATTCCTATTCCCATTCCCAAGTCTCGAACCGCAAAGAAAGCTAGTGGATGAAAGCTCGAGAAATCGAATCAAGAAGAGGTTATCTACTCAAACCGCAACCATTGACACTCCAACAAGAGCTAAACCTCCCAAAGACAAAAGCTCTCCAAGGCAAAGGAAGACTCCAAAGATTGAGCAAGAAGAAGAAAGCTCGATGAAGAGCCACCGACACCGACTACAGAAGAAGGCTCAAAATCATTAGACTCCAACATAAGGCAAAAGAGTTTGAACATGAACAAATGTGTGGCCCCGGAGGGTCTAGTGGTGGTATCCAGTCTACATCCATTCCTGATGCGGTTAATCAACCCGATAAGGGAATTGGTGCCACCACTATTGAGCAACAACAAAAGAGCCTGGATGAACCAGAAACAGAGAAGTCTGAGAAAGAAAAAGTTGATGAGGAAGCACGGATTCAAGCTGAAGAAAAGACTAAACGGGACAGATAACGAAGTAAACTATGATGATTATCTTCTCAACAATTCAACTCATTCCAAGGAGAAAACTTTGAACCTCCTAAGGACCCCGAACCTCCTCATGACTCTTCATCATCGATTCATCCTCTCACTCTTCACCACCACCATCCGTAAGATCTACCAAATCCACATCCAAATCAGAAGAAGCCAACGGACTCCTTGGACTTCTCGGGCAAAGACAAGGATTGTTAAAGTCACAAGCGGTCGAAGAAAGACATGCTTTACGTAAAGTCAATTTTCTCACGACTGTGTTCAAGATCTTCATGACGAGAATGACAAGATGTCACCGAAAAGGAATACATCCAAGTTCATGCAACGTGATCCTAAAGGGAAATGAACGAGATGATCAAAGGTTACACTCACAAGTTCCTTCTGACATTGTTCCCGGTATGACAAGAGAAATGTACACCAAACAACTCTATCCGAATCTATTGCATTTGGCCAAGCAAACTATGAGATGAATACCTATGCAAGTAAACATCAATCCGCTTGATCCCATAATATTCTCGATGTCGAATTGGTTTCGTGCTGGTATCTCAAATGTCGAAATGATCGCAACTTTTACTTCTTACGAAGGTAAATTGTTTGAAGCATTGCCGAATACCAACTCAAACCGCATGCCGAGAAGAAACTCAAAGGCCTAAACGTCCAAGAGACGATGAAGACAAGGATAAGGATAAAAATGACGAGTCTAAATGTCCAAAGAAGTCTGGTGAACCATCATCTATGCCACCACCACCCCGAAGGACTTCATCACCAACACGATCTCCTCCTCGCTCTTCTACTGACAAATGTCAGGACTCTGAGTTACCACCCCAGACTGAGAAAACCGGTGATCACTTCGAGTATACTGGTGGTAACGATGAGGAAGACCCTGAGCCCAACAACAACCCAAATCTCCCGGTTCAACAAAGAAACCATCATCCTCATCAAGGCCAAAAAAGAAGAAGAAGTCTCCTAGGTCGATATCGCCTCATGGCTAGCGAAGATGACACCGAGTTTGAATGGTTTTCAACTTGTTGATGCCACTCCCGCCTAAGCGATGATCCGGATATGGTAGAAGGTCGACGTTGGAGCATGCTAAGCTACTACAAGAAAGGTTCCGTGTGAAGAAGATGACGAAATCGAGTTGAAACGAATCAAGAATGAAGCATTTCAACTACTCAAAGACGATTTCGAAAAGTGCTATTGAAGTTAAATATCACCTTGATAATATAGCACGAGCCATGTCTAACAACATTGATTGGCTCAACCTCAAGCAAACATCGACTTCACCAAAAGAGACAACCTCCATACTACATCGATCGGTCTAAACCTCTACCAACAATTGGCCAACCAGATCAACCTAGGATTCCATTTCGCTATTTGTTCAACAAAGATTTGGAATTTCTTCTACACGTAGCGATGGTACAAAGAAACACGCTACATCACTTACACTTCCGCTCCCGCAGACCATATACTCCAACTACATAGCCATCGAAGAAAAGGCTACCCACATGTTTTCCAACGGTGGAATAGTATGAAATTGATGCAATGTACGGATTCATCATTGGCCGTAACGCCGACTAATCTACTACAAGAGTCGCCAGTTCGAAAGTCCCTACATGAAGTGTTCGGTGATAAAGGGATCGTTGGTGTTAAGCATGTCACCCTTCGCCTAAATGGGATTACACCTTCTCAAGACTATCGTGGTCAAAAGACAAGATGAAAGGGACTATGAATTACGTGAAGCGGACTTTCGTAACTTGTCTCTCAACGACATTGAAGATCCAGATCTTGCTAAAGTACAGGGAAGAATGAGACATTTCGACTAAAATTCAACGTGAATACATCAAGTCCTTACTCATCTTCATCGAAGCATAGTGATCCAAGAACGTAGAAGATTTACAACTTGTCGTTGAATCCTATCGCACCCATGTCAACTTCACTGCACCTCGCCTAGAAATACCGACATCAACCAACTCACAATACACTCTCATCAACAAACCATTCGAGTAGTTTACCGCAACGAACTACATCGCAACCGCTTGATGGCGTGTAGAGATCTTCACAAGTTCGGGGATCACATTGAAGATGGTGAGGACGGTTTGGCTTATAGGTTGAAGGAGATACATGAAAGAAATTGGTTCTCCAAAGCGATGGAATTCTAAGGATAGACGGATGTGAAGAGGATCATCACCGTAATTGATGAAAGGTTGTCTGAAGGGACCGATTCGTAACACTAGAGAGCTTTGTAGGTAGTCGTCCCATGATTTCTCTCACCGCTATCAACATACGATCGCATTCCCCGAAAGATTGATGGACTTCCGGTACCCTTAAACCGCTTCTATTTCATATTATTTTGGATGTGTGATTTTATATTGACTATGGCTTGTGCACACTTTACGATGTACAACCCGTTTGTAATGAAAGGATCCTCGTGGTACGCTTCTGCCACAATCCTTATAAAAGGAGCGAAAGCTTCTTACTTTTGAGTAAAACCTATCAAACCTTTCATTTTCAAGGTTTTGCTCAAAAGAACAAGTACTTCCCTTACGTTTTCAAAACCTCAAAAGTTAGTATTACTTGTTGAGGGGGAGTATTTGATAAAACTTTGTTCACTAAATTGTTCTTCGTGATAATCTTCCCACAAAACTCAAAATGGTCATATTTATTATCAAACGTTATCAAAATAACATTTATATGCCATTTTGAGGGGAGAAAATTATTGTGATAAGAAATATGTTGATTTGCTATTGAATCGTCATGTGAAAAGACTTAACCCATGAATTGACGGATCCGAACAAATCATACATTGAAAAGATTAGTCTTCCAAAGACTTATCCAAGTAAATTGTACCTATTCGAGAAACTCTTGATAGACATGAACTTTGACGGGTTTGACAACCTTTCGAGGTTTGTCCACACCTTCAAGGTAGTTATTAGAGCTAGTTGTCACCTAAAAGCTGACAATGTAACTCTTTAACTATGCAACGTAACCGTGTCCCTTGGGGAATTGTCTATTTTGAGTCGATTAATTCAAAAGTTTGCACTCTTCTCTCACCGAGCAGATTTTTGTCTAAACACTCAAGCATGTGTGGAGAGGGAGTATTTCTGAAAATCTAAAACTCTTAAGGTGTTCAAACATGTTTTCATTCACAAACACTTTGAGAGATTTTTCAAGAAAATGGTTTTATGGCAATGGAGTTATAAGGTAATTAAGGTTAGGAATAACCGTCCTATGATCCGCCAGAGCCGGAGGGATCTACCCAAGGACATCACAAATAGCTAGTACTTAGAAGTCCTTAGGTATGATTATAAAAAGGAGAAAATGAGAATCGGAGAAAGAAGGAGTTGAAGAATTAAAAAGAAAAGCAAAGAAAAGGGTGAAAAGAAATAGCCCTCCGATTATTAAACTTAGGATGACATAATGGGTTCAATTCATATGCTCTTGGTTGTCACTTGATGACGCCGGTATTGAAGATTAAAAGTCGTCATGGACCCAAGTGACGCATGCACTAAACCTTCTTAGCCACTCAAGTTTCTCTCAATGAAGCTTGTTTCATTCTCACAGGAACCCTACGTAAACTATTGGCTTTCTTAGAGATTGTTGGTATTGAAGAAGGAGACCCTCTCCTTGTCTCCGCTCAGAAAACCAAAATGCACTATTGAGTCTAGAGCCATGAGATTCATCAAAAGATCTCTTAGGTACACTTGACATTTCATCACTTGTTGTTCAACAATAAGAACAACAATGGTACGTTAAGCGAGTCCCACATGATCCTAGCAACTGTCGAGAACATTTATGAGAGGTTCACCATCGTGATCCTCGGTGATTGAATGGAAACTCCGCCGTGGTCAACATCAAACACCTCGACAAGCAGTCACTTTGGTAACTCCCGTGGATTACGCTTAGTGGTCTCAAACGGTCTAAAGTCGTGAGGTGATGCTTGGTGTACCTCACGACTCATCTCGAACCATAGGTGTGCCCGCACATCGCGTTATCTCACTTATGGGACTCGGTTCAGAACGGCCTTTGTGAGAATTAGAGTTGTGTTTTCACACTATGCTATTAACACTCTCAAGTTCAAACTTGTAAGTGCTTAATCCACTTATTACTAACATTTCTTATGTTTACTTTATGGAAGCTACGAGCGGACCGATCGTCAGATTCTCCACATGCTCATACCAACAACATCACTTATGAAAGTTCTCTCATAATCAAAGGCAACACAAAGTCAGAATGATTCTTCGTCAACAAAGAATCTATAAAGTTTAAAGACTTAAAGAACTTCATCAACTGTAATCCAATGTTAAAGAGCATGTGAGCATGTTGGAGAAAGACGTGGAGACACTGGAGCAGCGAAGCAGACAACAACAACATACTATCACTACCATCACAAAGAACAAAGATCTAAGAACAAATAAAATGATGACGTCAAAGCAGAAATTTTCAAAGGAAACAATTTCTCTACACTAGGGAGATTGTTCGAATCAAGGCAATTCTTCTCACAAGAAAGAAGAATGTCAAAAGATGTCAAAGCTACTATTACATCAACACCTTCACCGTTCACATTATCAATCACTAACACTTAGGGGGAGATTGTTGGAATCACTCCTAAACTAGAATTCAAGTGTTAGTAATTAATATGTAATAGTTAGCTTAATTAGGCCTTTATGTTTGTTATTAAGCTAAGGCTTATGTAGAAGGCCCATAAGCCTTGGCCCAAGTCCAATAAGGAAAGGAAGGGACTAGGAGTGTTGCCCTAGCTCCCTCTCCTATAAATACCTTTGTAATACCCTCACTTGAGGGTTGGTTGTTCAATTCATTCACTCTTTCACTCTCTACGCATAACCGGTCATAGTCATACGTGTGTGTGTGTTTGTATTTGTTCAACCGATCTCTATATCTTCTCTATTTCTACATATTGATGCTTGTGTTACTAATATGGTGACCTAACAACTTCCCCAATTCATGATGCATGTCTTTAGCAGACTTCTCCGTACACTCCTTTTGGCGAAGTTTCGATCGACTTCCCCCAAACCGACAACCGCCTTCAAGTAGATTCGAAACTTTGATGTAGTGACCATTTCCTCTAACTTTTGAAATTTTCAAGACGCAGTGGAATTTGTAGATGAGCGATAAACCACACAAGGTAAATCTAACTTATTGCGGAAAATCCGTTCGGGGTAACATGCGAAATCAACAAGATCTTCTCACGTATGTAGATGCTTCACACCAAACAAACTACGAAAGACTTAAATGAAACGACCCACGAATGTTGCGGTCTATCGGAATAATAGTTACCGTGAATCTGCAATTACCCGATAAAATGACCGTGTGTGAGGCATCACAACATCATATTTAGGTAACTTCACACACGATAACTCTGTAAAAGTGAGACGATAACACCAAAGTGAGACGTTTGAACCACAAATCGTCTCATTTCTTCCCCCTGATTGAAGAAATTCATGAAAGGAGAGGGTTTTCGCAAAAAATACAAAAGCATCAAAGGAAGCAAACACCACCTATACTCTCTTCCCCCCCGATGTTTTCAATGAATCAGAATCATACACCACGTATGTTGATGATGAATTGGAGACATCGAAACCATGTATGTTTAATTAATCGAACAAGTGTGAAGTACCATAAATATCTCGCGAGAATCAATTGTCGATAAAACTTTCTACTCGTGTATACTCTTCTCATTAACTCTTTACCTAATTCCATTATCATTCGACGGCTTTTTGTAGTGACTCTCGATGGAGAAAACCCAATATGACGAACTTGAGATCAAGTAAAATAACCCGAACTTGTGACTTAAACTTGCACTATTATCGAGATTTAAGAACCCTTTTCTTAACACCATCGAAAAGGGTAAACTTAAAGTTTCTCAAATTATCCACACCTTAGTGTGACACTTGAGTACAACAACGTAACTCCTTAAAAGTGATAGTTATAAGCTGTGAGCACAACAACGTAACTCCTTACATCAGGTTCAACTAGACAACTTAAGTCTTTGTCATTCGAAACGGTTAAAGCTAGAACAAGGATCTCGAAGAATCATGCATCCAACCAACCCCGATATCTTCAGATACTAAGTACACGCATCCTTGATATCCCACTTCAACCTCAAATAAATAATAGTGAATTCACGCCGTAGTCACATCTTGCGGTTACATCCTCAAGACTAGCCTTCATTAATGGTTTAAATGAACTATGACTATGGTTTCCCGATCTTGTCAAAAATGTATCCCCGTGAAAATTTGTAATAAACAAAAATACCGCTCTTTTAATATTTAAAAAATTGTATCCAAACTTGGATAACAATTTATAATATCAATCCTTTATATCCAAATGTTTAAAAATTCGGATAATTAATTTGATATTCAAAAACGCTTGTGTAGCCCTGTAGCCCAATTCATAACATGTCCAAAATTCGATGATTCAATCCACCACATTTGTTCTAATCGGCCCAATTCAACAATCCTTGATGTACAACCCATTAGCCAAGGAAATACCCTGGAGCGTTATCAAAGTCCAAATCCAATTCGTAACACACTTATAACTGGTATAAATGTATACCCTAATAACATATTAACACAACCCTAAATTTCATTACTAATAAATGTACGCCTACCACACATCATATTACTCTCACCAAACTTCTCAGAACTCAACCTTATCTAGATCTCATCAAATCACTGATTAATCTCCCACAAAAATAGAAGACATGTTTCATCTTATCACCATCAATCCATCATTACTCGAAGACCATCACAAACAAATATCACAAACCCATAACACAATATCTACCGAACCTAAATAATAACATTTTCAGCTCGGATTGAATCAAGAAATCAATTGAAAGGCATCAAGATCCAATGGGTCTCGGGTAGGTCGTTATGTGTTTATGTTTTTCATCAACTCGAGACAAAGAAAAGATATAACAATGTTGTTATGCCTTTATCTTATTCAGTTTCAAAAAGTGTCAATTTATTTTTGTTTAGAGTCTTTGAACGAATGATTGGAAGAGATGATAATGGATGTTATTGTCTTTTCCTTTTGGTTTCGAATATTAATCATGAAGCACGTCTTCAACATTGATCGATGACGAGATATTTTCATTTATTTGAATGATCTTTGAAGGTCTATGGACGATTTGTAACATACGAAAATAGTTTTCTGAGATCATAAGAATCTTTAATTTTAAGTTGAGTCATTGAATGTGGTTTGAGGTGATGAGATGTAGAGCAATTGTTGTTGTTGTTTGACGAGGTTTAGGATAGAGTGTGGAATAGTGAGATGTTGATAAAAGATTTGTTTCAATCGTATAGTAGGGTTCTTGAACTGAAGTCACAATATTGGTATGATTGGTATTCTTGTTTGTAGGTCAAAGTCTTGGTCACTTTATTTCTAGTCTTAGTCGAAAAATAGTTCAAAAGTCTTATGCGTAAAACAGAAGCTCCTTATGCGTAAACTAGGTCTTACGCGTAAAGCATACACGTAAAGCTTATGCGTAAGACCTTATGCGTAAGGCTTATGCTTATGCGTAAAAACTTTACGCTGAACAGTTTACGCATAACTTCACAGTTATGCGTAAATGTCTCAAGATGGCTCCTTAGGCGTAAAAATAGGGTTTGACCCTTTGTTGACTTTTTTCCATGAGTTTTCCGCCAAAGAATCCGACCGATTCAAGAAACCCGGAAAAATGACATTAAAAAAAAAAAAAAAAAAAAAAATCTCTTTTAACCCACTTTGACCATGAGAATATGACCGGATGACCAAAATATTTCACGAGAATCGATACCAAATAGTCACAAGATTTAGATACACGTAAACAGTTACCAAGGACATAAAACTGAATATAAAAATTTGACTATTTTGACCAATAGGATACACAACTTGTAACAATCTGTTTAAACCCAAAAAAAATTATAAAAGGTTAAAACTTGGTAAAAAACAGACTTACAAGAGATTTTGACAAGAAAACATCACCAAAATCAACCAATGATAACAAACCGACCTTGCTCTTGATACCAATGTTAGGATCGTATGTATGGATGATATGGTGATTCGGGAGGTCTTGGAAGATGGAAGAAAGCCATCTTCAAGTTAGAGAGAGAGACTAGAGAGAGAAGGGAGAATACTAGGTGTTTTATTTATGAAAGATGAAATTACACTAATGAGACTCACCCCTCCATGGAAGTATGGAGGGGTTTATATACCCAAACACATACAACAATGGGTAATTCACATAACAAGCCCATGTGTTTAAGGTAACAAAGATAGAAACTATAATCCCGCCAATGTCGTTCCATTTACGAGTTAGGAGCGATTCCAACACTTGTCATAACTGCTGAGAGCCGGATCCCTAGGATTAGCCTAGCCGGATCCCTCAAGGGAGGGAACCGCGAGATCCGGGTGACAGATCATGTCAAATCTAGCCAAAACAATCATTTCAAGCTCATCTTGCTCACTCAAACACTCCATCTCATCTTAAATGAGTTCCTAGATCAGTGAAACTCTGAACTTCAACCTTGTGCATGTTAATCATCACATCTCTAAGAATCTTAGTGGCTTAAATTCTCAAATGCACTTGCCAAATTCTTCCCTTTATAAGCCATATTGCTAGAACACTTTAGTCATCAAACACAAACACAATTATCAGCAATTACAACCATCTTCCTTAGTCATGAGAAAGGCTCCTAGTGCTAACTCATCCACCCAAGAAACTTGCTAAGGTCATACACGAAGTTTCCTCAACCGAATCATCTCCGATTAAGTCCACAAATGCTAGGATTTCCCCTACACGAAAGAAACCAATCAAACTAAAGAGGATTGTTCCCACAAGGATATCATCACCAAACTCTACTAAACCAAACATACCCTCCACAACTCAACCAACATCATTGGTGCCTAGAGCCACCGCACAATTATCTCCACATTCTCACAATTTAGAAGACTTACCTCCTTGGCCATCTCACCTTCCACCACTACCAACAAATTCACTTGAAAAGGTTGGGCGACAAAATTAAAGGGTTGAATCAACACTTGCTCCAATATCAACCTCTCTTATTCCCCCCAATAGTCCATTTTGGATTATGAGAAGACATCAAAGTCAACCACTCGACCACATGGAAGTTGATGCTTCTTTACCTCCACCCTCAAACATTGTAGAGCCATCACTTAATGAGCCTCCACCAATTCCTCCTTCATTTGAAGATCCTCAACCCACTTCACTTGAACCTCCACTTCAAGAAGTTTAAAACCATGACAAGGATTGCTATCATTGTCAACATGTTGAAAGGTTGATACATTAACTACGTGAAGAGCAACGTTTCATGTTTTATCACCTCCTCGAACGTTTCGAAGAGGTCAACAAGCCTAAACAACAATGAGCATCTTAGTTTCAAGCTCAAACTTAGAACGTTTAGGAACCTTATCTCATCCTTGATCATCATTAAGCTCTTAGTTGAATCTTGAGTTTGGGAAACTCAATAGCATTAAGTAGTATTTGTATGGCCTAGTTCATTCTCTTAGTTTTAGAGATTTGTTTGATTATCTCTTGTTTTATTGAATGAATATCTATATGCCATGATTATTTTGTGTGTTGTGCTTGCTATATTACAAACGTATCTTACCTCTTCATTAGCATTGTTTGACACATCTTCATTGTTGAAAAAGCGTCACATGACAGTAGGATCCTCCAAATGCCTAGACGTATCCCTCCAAGAAGGGAACCGTGGGATCCGTGTTACAGAAGCACAAATTACTACTAACTTGAGTTTTATTTGCAGGAAATTATGCACTATACTCTTGTTTTCTAACCTTTACTTTATAGATTTTCAAAGTACACATGAAGATTTTGACACCATAAAGCTAGGGGGAGCTTTGTGTCAAACCATACATTGCAAATACATTTGCAACTTGTTCCTCTTTTGAATTATACTTCATGACACCCCATTGCAACTTTGCAATCATCAAGGGGGAGCACGTTTTCGTCACTTAGACGAACCATTTGCAAACATATTTGCAAACACATTATTTTATTTACGTTATGTACTTGACGCCCTCACAAAGGGTTGGACTCGTCAAGGGGGAGTTAAGACGAGTATCATTCCCCGTCAATTGCTCTCTTTACATTTTCCTTTACATATTTTTCTTATAAAAATTGTGTTAGTTTCTTTTAACACTTTTTTTTCGACAAAAAGGGGAGAAGAAAGTAAAACTATCAATTCAAATTTTCTCACAATTTTAGTTTTCCTTAAAATAATTTTATGTTTTGTCATCAACAAAAGGGAGATTGTTAATACAAATAAGTCAGAAAAGCGTTTATTTATATTTTACGATCTTCTAATGTTTTGTCGATAACAAACGTAAAATCATTTTAACGAAACAAATAAAATACGTAAATAGTTTGATTCAATAGTTTTTCTAACACACTAACGTTTTCACATAAAACACTAAAACAAGTATAAAGTGTTTTTATGATTTAGATACATATGTACAACAACTAGTGTTTACATATTGGACTAACATATACTTAACTAAGTATATACTAAAATGGGTAAAAACAAGTTTATACTAAAATGGGTAAAAACAAGTATATACTAAATGGGTAAAAACTAGCAAATGCCCATAACCCATGGTTTTGTCCAAACCACTTAGCCAAGTTCAATGTATTCTAGAGATACATTGTATCTAGAAAGAAACCCATGGATCAACCCATGACCCATGACCCATAACCAAAAATACCCATGGGCAAAGAGGAGCGTCCCACGGATCCCTAGCTTTACGCTAGCGGATCCTCATGGGAGGATCCATGGGATCCGAGGAATAGTAGAAAATTTCCTCTATAAATGAGAGCCATTTCTCTTTTTCTACTCACCACTTCACATATACTTTCTCCAAGTATTATATCTTTCTAACCTCAGATCCAATAGATCTATGTATTTTGTCTTTTGTTTTTGTGTGATTCTCTAGGTTCCTCTTAAAGGCGAGATCACCACTTCTTGAAGTCGAGCAAGCTCAAGTCCATGAGTTGCCATGCTTCGACATCATAAAGACAACTGAGGTTCTCTTGTTGATAGTTCTTTCTTCCTCTATAGATGTTGTGTCAAAGGCATTAGTGAAGAATGCCGAAAGTGTCAAGACGAAAGCATTAGTGAAGGGTGATTATCGTCCGTGTCAAAAGCATTAGTGAAGAATGCTAAAGGTGTCAAGACGAAGGCATTAGTGAAGAGTGCCAAGCATTGTGACAAATACATTAGTAAAGGATGCCTAAGAATCAAATCTAATGGCATTAGGGAAGAATGCCTAGGTCGTATAATCGATGAGGTGCATCGTTATACATATAAGTATTTGCTTATTTCCAAGGATGGTGATATCCTTGATAGTATTGTAACAAGGAGTGGATCTCCTTGAGATTAGGTGTTGTGTTGTGAAGGGTAGTAGTTCCTCCATAGTAATGGAACTAGGTGCTTAGCCTAGTACCTAATAAAGGGTAGGCGACGTTGTGATAGGATTAGTTCTCCTTGGTATGAAAGAACTCGGTGGTTAGCCTAGCACCGTATAAAGGGTAGGCGACGTTGTGTTAGGTGTGGTTCGCCTTGGTGTGAAAGAACTTGGTATTTAGCTTTGTACCAGAAAAAGGTGTAAGCGACGTTGTGAAGGCTTCTCCGCCATAAGGAGATTGGTGTAGGTGACTCGGGGAGTGGAGTAGGGCAAGGAAGGTGTCCTTGTAGCCGAACCACTATAAATACTTGTGTCGTGGTGATGTGCTTCTTATTCTTTATCTTTCATTACACGTTTATATATCTATCTATCAACGTCCAACATAAAAAACTAAATAGATTGACATAAGTCGATCTAAATATTTAAAAGGAAGTTTTAAATTGGTAAACTATTCAACTCCCCCTTCTAGTTTTCCACAAGCTCAACCCTTTTTATCGACTAGTTGAGGTACATCAATTTCAGCCATAAGGATCCCGATTTAAAACGCGTTTAGAGCGGCTTAAAAGAAATTTTATAAAAAATTTTATAATCAGCCAAGCTCTGATACCACTTGTTGTTCCCTATTCACTATCGTTTAAAACAATTAAGTACTTAAAACAAATTAATAGTGAACAATGAGTGAAATTAACATAAGTAAAACACATCGAGTAATTTTCAACATCATATTCTTTATTAGAAATGAATCAAAAGAATCGTTACCCAAGTACTTGAACGGTGATTGGGATTTAAATGACAAAGTTTAGTAACTCCTCTCTAAGCTCGGCTAAGTCCGAGAACAACTACAAGTACCCACCGAGCTATCTCGGGATTAAGTTGTATTTGGAGGAGTGAAAGATGGCTTCATGTGTGTGTGTGTTTTTACAATTCACAAGCTTAATCTTTACACTCCTCTCTTATGCTATTTATACAAGTATGAGTTTTAACTCTTTCCTAAGTGACAATGACATCTATGTAAGAAGACAAAATCGATGTATTTTGTCTCATTCTACAAAGACTATTTTAGGTAAGAGACAAGATCGCTTTCCTAAGGTCGGTGATGACACCGAGCACGATCTTTTGCCATTCAGGGAAAGTTGACTTTGGTTGATAAGGACTTCGTCTTATCTCGATTCAAGCTTATCCCGCCTTGCCGCTCATTTTCGTCTTCATATCCTTGATGTTCTACTTGGTTTGTCTTGATGTAAGTAGTTGGAGAGAGTCTTAGGGATTGATGAGTTATTGTCATTACTCACTAAATCCACCATCTTCTTCTTGACTCGGTCTTCACCCTTTAAGTTCCGCCATCGGGTGGAGAGACTTCTTCTTCGCCTCTTCGGCGCCCAGAAGATGGCTCACTGAGAGACTATGCACTCAGTGACCTGTTAGTGTTTAACGGACTAAGCACTTAGGTTATTTTCTATTCAAATCCTAGATTAAGGGGTTTGGGTATTTACTGAACCCAACAGTTTTACGTAAATTTACAACTTGGGAGCCCTTTTGGTTAGGCCCGATGATCATATTGCTTGGTGTATGAAATCAGCCATGGTTGGTGATGTTAGGAAAGAGACAAAAAGGGTCTTCTCGTCTATTATCAGATCATAGTATAACCATATGAGGTATGCATGTAGTTAGTATGTTCACCAAAACATGTCATGTTGAGCTTTGAAAACCATTTTTATTGATTAAGATTGAGTTAGTGTCACAAAATATCAACAAACTTTTTGTTCACTGTAGTTGCCCCGTGTTTTTAACAAATTGGCTAATAAACGTCGAAACCATTAGATTATTCAAGTATAGATTGACTGATTACGTCAACAACTGATTGAAAATTTGAGAAAACAATTACCGTTATGATCATCGCTAAAAAGTGTAATAACTAAAATGGAAAAAAAAAAAGCTAAACTGCCAAATGAACAATTTCAAAAATTACGTAGCTATTTTTATAACATGAACTTATTAAAATATGACTTTTTTGGTACATACCAAATTAGAAAGTGAACGTATAATTTATTATCTATAGCTGGATATAGCTGGTGTTTTTACAGATGATAGATCGATTTGATGAAATTGTGGTTTAATTGAATGTATTGGTATTGAATTAGAATTTTACGTGTAGTTGTTTATTTATGCTAATTTAAGGTTTTTGGATTTTAGGGTTTATTGATGGAGGTGGATGAACTGATGTTAAAAGTAGATAAAGATTATGTCTTGGTAAATGTGGAAAAAACGGTTGATGGTGGAGAAGTTAAAAGTGATAAGAATGGTGAAGTAGTCGATGGGACGGTTGACATTGTAAACGAAGGAATTGATGAGATTGGTGGCGCCGTGGATGTGGAAGGAGTGTAAAAGATGTAAATGTTTTGAATGTGAGTGTAAACATAGGGGGAAAGATAGTAGATAAGATTGAAGAATCATTTGAGACTCCCCGCGATCCTGCTAAGGAGGTTATTTCTATGAAGGTAAGTTTTTTTAGTTGTATATTCATTATTGCTTGCGTATAGATTTTATTATTTATATGGTTACGGTGATGTAAGCAGGTGAAAAATGATGAGAAAATCCTCGGTGATACGATCAAGGATGAGTCTCATTAACGAGCTTGTGGACTGTTGAGGAAAAGAGCTTAATTTGGTCAAGGGTAAATGTTGCATAGGATATTGAGAGGTGAGTTGTCCGATAGTGATCAACCGAGAGGATTGGTAGGTAATGAGGTCATAAAGCATCTGATGCTACATCCAGTGATCAGACAAGTGAATTTGAAGCTAATGAGGTTGTAAGTAATGGTGATGATGAGGCGATTGATGTAGAAAGTACATCTGATAGTGTGTTGGAAACCAGGCCGTTAGTTGATGGTAAAAAGGATGAGGTAGAAGTGGTGGGTACATCTAAATGGGGTGAACGCTGTGCTAAAGAAGACTATGTTGGTAGGCTCACTCTATGCCAGTGAGAGATTAATAAGAGGGTCACGATCCAGTGTCAAGCCTGCCAAGATACTTGAGGTACAATCCTAAATCTGTGGGTCAAACGGGTCAATAAAAAATTTTAGCTAAAACATAAAGGACAATTGATCAAAACGGATTAAAAACTAAAATCGGCCAAAGCGTATTTAAAAGCATATAATCTCCTAAATCATGATATTTAGAAAATTTCTAATGTTATTGTAGTAATATTGTTTTTAATCATTCAATATAAAATGGGCATGAAAGTGTTTGGGTCAACCAAACATGTTTTGACATGTACTACGGTCCGCTCATATTGGGACCTCGTAGAGAACAGAAATGATATATCTAAAGATATTTGGTGTATGTTATAGGTCGCAGATTATCACGGAAATATTTGGCACTTCATATGACAAACACCAACGGGTCAATACAAGAGTGGACATGCATGTTTGTCAATCGTGTTGATGTCTCCCATTTAGATGGTGAGTTGTACATTAAACTCATCTTGGATGTGATATCATTCTTTGGATGTGTTAAAAGTTAAAACATTTAGGCGGTATCATTTTCTAGATCGTGAAGTTAGCATGGGAAGCAGGTCTTTGAACAACAGGTATACATATGGAAAATTTGAAAGGATAGGGTCTTCATAACAAAACTATTGCAGTCGCTTATTTTGTTTCAAGAGATTCGTTTTGGGGCCTTTAATTGCATCTCATGAAGTTGAAACAGATGGGGATATATCGTGGTAGAATCAACAAGTATAATCCATCTATTTGCAGTGTGCAAATATGATGAGGTTGAGGCAAATTTGGCCTAATAGGCACAGTAACAACTGTGTGTCTTCATGAGTAATGGAATGGGTTGAAGCAAAATATGTTGCATTGATATCATTTTTAATTGGTCGAAGGGAGTTTAGTTGATGTAAGGGACCTAACAGGTTTCTTTGTTTTAGTCAGATATAACTAATAATGTAACCAATCATAATACATTAATAATTCTCTAAAATACTTATCTAATACTTGATAAATACTTGTTATACAGGTATTTACTACATGCGATTTTTTGCTAATAATATATAAATAAAAAATTTAGAAAAAAACCCGTGCATGCACGGGTATTATAACTAGTATAGTTATACGTTATAAATGAAAGTAATAATAAAATTTTATGTTTTATGAAATATGAAATGAATTAACACATTGGTGAGTTTGGTTATATAGGCAATAGAACAATTGAATTATCCCATATGGCAAGAAGTTGGTCTTTTTTTACTTTTCGTGTTCAACAAATCATGTTTCCAGCCTTGCATTTTAATTTCAGCCACAAATTTTAAGTTTTCAGTTTTCAATTTCTTTCAATAGTTTACAGTCTTGCATTCCACCCTTCAAGTTACTTTAAGGGGCAATTACAAATATCCCCATTTAAACATCACTAATTGCATATTTCCCTAACAAAAGTTTAAAATAACAAATAGAGTAAACTACACCATTCGTCCTTGTGGTATACGTTGACCATCAAGTTTCGTCCTTTGACCAAAAAAATTGCACCGTTGGTCCTTAACTGCGAAACGTTAGTCATCGTTGGTCCTCACCCTAACTGGTTGGACTAACGGGCGTTAAGCCTTGTTAAGTGGAGGGTATATTTGTCTTTTCCCACCCAAGATCTTTATTTTAATGCCCCCATCAACCCTAAACAATCACCAGACGCCCCCATCATTTTTTTTTTCTGTAACAGATCAAGAAACATAAAAAAAGGAAAACGAATATGAATCACTTGTCCTTTCATTACGCCTCATGCGTAATTAACCAAAAACATCAACATTCAATTATTCTCTTGTGATTACGAGACTCATAAAACCCCCATCAGACAAACACCTTTGGTGTTCTTGTCGCTAAACTAAACCAAGACACCCTAAGTGGGCGTTGGCCGGATCAATTGCAGAAACCAGAAACACCTTTTGGTCATTTGTTTTGGTCCGACAACAATTAAACACCCCTCGTGGGTGTCATGTTTTCACCGGGTACAAACTAAACCAACAAACACACCCTTCGGGGTGGCTGTGGTTGACTGAAAATGAGCGGAGGTGGGTCAAACAATTAGACCAAGCTCACCCTTACGGGTCTAGCTGTGAACGAGCAAACAACAAACACCCTTACGGGTCAAGAATAACATCAATGGTTGTGATTTTGTGGGTTTCATTTTAAAGAAAGAATACCATAAAAGTTTTATTGGTGTGTCGGTGCTTCAAATTATTTTTCCAAGGATGTTTGTGTTTCGGATTGATGCTGATACAAGAAACGGCTTGTAGTTTATGTGTTTGATATGAAAAATGAAATGAAATGCTAAAAATGGTCGAGTGTGATGGCGGAGGCGCGGCGCTCTGGGTTGATGGCGGTGGCGAGGTTGATGTTCGAAGGTGGTGGTGGAAGTGGTGAATATTTATAATGAAGATTGGTAGTGAGTGGTGAAGGTGAGGGTTTATTGTCAAATATTCTTCATGATGATGCATATTGGACTAGGTAGATTGATATATGAAATTCACATTTTTACTCTTGTGTAGATTCATGTTTCGTCTTCCTCTTTGACTGGATCTGATGGTGCCCATCTTGATTCTCAAGTGATATCTCCAATTGATCATCAACAAAATAACAAGGGTCATTTGGATGATAGACATACGAATCCAAACTCATATACTTCAGGACAAGTATTGGTTGCTACGTCAAGTGGTTCAGTTAGTATTCAGATGGACACATTGAGTGATATTGAGTGTGGTGGATGAAAATGGTTTTCCAGTTTATATACTTTTGAATTTATGGTTTTGAGTGGGTGGATGAAAATATTGAGTGTGGTGGATGAAAATAGGACTTGGAAATGAATTTTGTGTTTGGTGATGGGTTATGGTGATAATGGTGGTGGTGTTAGTGTGTTTGTTTAGAATGGGTATGAAGATGGATTGATGGAGGAAGAAGAAGATGGTGTTAGGTGGTAAAAAGACAAAAATACCCTCGATTTAAATAGGCTTAACGCCCGTTAGTCCAACCAGTTAGGGTGAGGGACCAACGATGACTAACGTTTCGCAGTTAAGGACCAACGGTGCAATTTTTTTGGTCAAAGGACGAAACTTGATGGTCAACGTATACCACAAGGACGAATGGTGTAGTTTACTCTAACAAATAATACCCATTTCAACCTATTAAACTCACAAATTTACCCATTTTTGTATTAACTTGGTGTAAACATTTTAGAATATGACTATTTTACCCTTTCTTCTTAGTTAAAAATTTAGTTTTCTACAAATCGGTTATAAAATGTTCTTTTATGTTTAATCTTGATCCGAAATCAACGATTCAGAATCCAAACTATTTCGTTCCTTTAAAACGTTGAAACCTCGTAAAACAATTGAATGACTATTATTGGCATTAATGATTCATTTGCACTTTGTTGGAAAAATGAGTTTTGCAAAGTGGTTTTGCAAATTTTGGCATCATTTAATGTATGTATATGTTACATATATTTGTGTTGATTGGGGCATTTGTTCTCCTCTAAGAGAGCTTCAGAATGAGCTAAAGTATGTCCAAATTGGAATAGAAATGAATGAGATATCGTGTCTCAAAGTGAGGCACAAATCGGAAAAATAAACTATCCCACATCGCCTAGAAGAGGAAGTGGAGACTAGTTTATAAGGAAATCATAATGTTGGCTATCAAATTCCTTTAGGTTGGTTATGCTCCCACTCCTCACGCTTGGCAGAGAAGTGCGAAAATGGATTCGGGCTAAAATGAGTTCAAGCTTCGAACTCATGCGAGCCCAGACGACCACGGACACGAATGCGACTCAAATCTCGCCCACGTGGGTATCTTTTCTTTGAGAACTTCATTTCCTTATTTGATAATTTTCCATAATTACGTAATCTATTTTAGGAATAGATTTAGACTTTATGCCTAAGTCTTATCAGATATATGCAAATCGTGTTATAGAAATAACGAGATATGCATAATATTTATTTTGGGTCATATATTATGTCTTGGTGAACAAGATAGGTATTGCCTATAAAATAAAAGCATGACTCATTCGGTTTGATCATCCAAAACGCAGCTCATTGCGTGCAATATTCAATGACCTTTTCGATCGAAACACGCAAGCTACCGTGAATTTTCGAGCAAGTTTGTTAGGTCCGATAGGCAGCAGTTTGAGCGTTGTACCACAGGAAGCAGACGGCGAATCTGTTTTAAGGGAATCGTGTTAAACACGAGCCTCGTTCACGACCTTTTCTTTGCTTTCGCTTACGTATTATTATAGAGTATGTCTTCCTTCTACCCCATTTCGCATTATTTAATTCTATGTTATTTTGTTTCTGTTAATTTATTTATTGTAATTGTGATCTGATTTTTCATAAATAGAGTGTGCACCGTTTCCCACAGTCTTAAAACAGATTCGGTTTAGCCAAATTTAGAACACTTTGTTATAAAATCGGATTTATATTTAACAGGATTTTTGATGAGTGTGTAAATACTCATCATTTTTGTACAAATTAGACTGCAAAAACATCTGAAAACACTCAGAAATGCATCAGAATGATAAAAATATCACAAATAAGTGTTTTATGTGTTTTAAATGCAAAATATCAAAATCGGTGAAAAGCGTATCAAATTTGCATAATTGGCGCTTTAGTCCCCAAGTTTCAAAGTTGTCAAAAACAGGTCCTTGGTAAATCTAAATAAAGAAAAATATCATTTTGAGTCCCTAGGATTCCTAAGTTGTCAAAATTGGTCCTTGAAACTTAAAATTACAAATTTACAACTTAGGTCCCCGAACTTTCAAAATTGTCAAGTTTGGTCCTTTGAAAATTTGAAAATGTCAAAAATAGTCCTTGACCTTTGTTAAAGTTTGTCAAATTCAGTCCTTATGGTAACTTTGGAGTATTGGCGTTTGGTCCTCAAGATTGGAGTATTCTGGCTTTGGTCCTTGTCATGTAAACTAAACCTAAGCCTTGTCAAATTGAATTTGACCCCCTGCCATATTACCTTTTGAGCCCCCTGTCTTTAGCTATTTTGGACCTTTGGTCAAGGAAAGTCAAACAAGCAGAAAAACGCGCCCACATTGTTTATCTCTCCCATGTGTTGCCTGCAAGCCAACTTGCCTGCTCCTCTCCAGTCACCTCACCTTTCTTCCACCCTCATCATCATACTCACCTACTTTTACCACCACATTAAATGCCAACCCCCCCCCCTAGTTGATAAAACAGAGCCCTACAAGTCAAATGTAGCCTTCCCGCCAAATTGATAAATTGGCCTAGAATACTCAAAGCTCTCCCATTGGCCAAGCAAAGTGGTGGGATTATCTTAGAAGGTGCGTGGAGCTCATTTGAAGCATAAAATAGGAGGAAGAGAGAAGAAGAGTATTAGTTAGCTTTTAAATTTTATGTATGTCGCTTTTTCTTTGAATGTTTTAATTAGTTCACAATTACGTAATATCAAGTTTTATTGTATTAATACTAAACCTTTTGATCATTATAACTCGGTTTCAAAGCTTAATTGGTGGTTCATTTATATTTCAAGTTTGCAATTTTCTTGTTTCAAATGTTAGATTCAAAGTCTTGAATTCAAGCTTCCAATGACTTAATTTTAAGTGTAAACAAGTTTATTTGAGCTTAACATAGCTTATTGTAAGCTTGAAACTCAATTTTAGCACATTTGGATGTTGGTCAACAAAAGTCAAGCTGTGAAGGAATTTTGGTTCAATTAAGTTTGGAAATGGATGCGGTGTTGCGAGAGATGAAATGGGATGGTTGGATTAGTATAAGTGTAGTAATGGTGTTGAATTGTGCATAAACAGCTTGGACTCTTGTAAGTTGGTATTCTCAAATTCAGTTTCTCTTCAAATTTGCAGTTTGTATGTGTATTTGTAGTTGTGATCATTAATCTTTTAAACCTGTTAAAATAGTAGTAACTAGGATAAATAAGGTCATATTAATCAATGGTTTGTGCTAGTTCATAAGTTTACTCAGTTTAGCATCTAATCAGTTTAAAAAGGTGTGTTTGGTTCTGCTGATCTTTCTGTCTTTTAAGCTTATGCAGTGGTTTATTTCTATTGTTCTATGTTTGTTAAGCATATTTGAGCTCATTTGAGTCAAAATATTGAGCCTGCTAGTTCAAAAAGTCAAACATCAACAAAATATGTCTCAACTTGCTTTCAGCTGTTGAAAATTTGGATAAGCTTATCCTTGTTTTGTGTTAAGAATCATTAAACATTGCTTGCAATAGTCTTGGTTTAACATAAAACATCAATATCGATTAACAAATCAAGATCCAAGTTCGGTTTAGTCAAACTTTCATTTTAATCAAAAGTCAAAAAAAAAACTTGCCTGTACGGTTGAGAAGCCCATCTTCATAAGCTCACAGAGCTTATTAGTTGATAAAATCTTGTGAGTCTTGGCTTTTGTGTAGGTGACACGCCCTCTTGAAGTTTCAACTTTAACTTTTCACTTTGTAGATTATTAGAGTAGTTGCTAGTAGCTTTTGTTTTGTCCATTTACGTGTAAGCATGCTAATCGATGGCGGTCATATCTTCATAAGCTCTCACAAAGCTCATTAGTTAGCTTAATTACGTGAAATTTAGATTTTGAGAAGCCGACCTAGTTTTCTAGCTATCTCGGTGCTTATTTTCCATTTTGAAGCTTATTTAGTTAGTGCGCTCATTGATTTCAATTACATCCATTTTAGTCTAAGTGTACCAGTTAGTTAGTTTTCACCAATTTTTCAAAAGCTCCTCAAAAGCTCATTATTGTAATCCAAAGTGAGTAATTTAGCTTTTTGGAAAGATAATTTGGTTAGCTTGTTAGTCCTTGCATTTGTTTTCACTTACTAGCTTATTAAAGTGCTTAAATTCAATCTAGAAAGTAGCTATAAAACCAACAGTACCCTGTGTAATCAGTTTGAATTTGTGCTTATTGGAAGCTTAATCAGTGCTTATTTCAAGTTTTTGAGCTTATTCAGTAGTCAAACTAGCCTAATTACAGTTTCTTAGCTTATCTCAGTTAACCATTTGCTTATTTTCTAGCTTATTAGTCATTTTAACTCAACTTGTGCTTATTTCCATTTTCAAGAGTAAAGCTGTGATAAATCTTTGGCTTATTAAGTGCTTATCGGTGGTTTTGTAAAAGTTGTAGTTGTGAAAATTGCTTATTTTCGTGTGTTTAATTAGTTTGTAAAGAAAATCAAAAAATAAAATGTTTTGCAAAAGGTGGGAGGAGGCTCGAACTGAGACCTCCCCTTATAGAGTGATTAGTGTGTACACATAAACCAGTTGCCCTTGGGACTTGTCTCGTTCATATCTTGCAAAATCAAATACATAAGTACATTTGGTCGATTAAGCTTATTAGAGTTATTTAGCTTATTTAGAGCTTATTTAGACTAGCTTTTTCGCTTTTGTATTTTTATAAAATTATATTAGTATAAAGTATTTTACAAAAGTTTCAGATTTTTCTCATTTGTTTTAGTATTTTTAAACATTTAATTAGTGTTTTTTAGTAATTAATTCATAATAAAAAATATAAAAGTCAAAAAAATATAATTCTTTTTTCAAAAAATTTCTTTTGTCATTTAGTACGTAAGAAAATTAGTTTTACATTCATAGGCCTTTTATTTCATAAATTTTACGTTTTTTCTTGCGCTCCAGCGTAATTTTTAAACGTAACGCTCGTTTTCATTTTAAACCACGTTTCTAGATAATTTAGGATTACGTTTTAGTTAATATAGTTTATTTAAGTCATTTTATTTTATAAAATCACAAAAACATCATTGTAAAAATAGTGATAGCGTTTATTTAATAGATTTTAACTTTTAATTTCTTTTAATTTGCATTTAAGTCATTGTAATTTGTAGATCTTTTCTTTAGGTAATTTTCCATCAATATCCTTCTTGATCACTATCCTTAGTGATCATTCTATCATCTGAAGTTGTTTAAACACCAATTCATCCTCCGTGGGACTTAACGACCGGGAATCCACTGTATTCCCGGATCTTCATTGCATTCGCTTGAGCCGTTTTAAGTTTATTCTGATCGCCATTCACAAGTGGCGGACTTGAGTGATAAAACTTGACGGTTTGCACGGATCAAATTTTGGCGCACTGCGGAGGTCAGTAAGCGTGTTCTAAGCATTTTTCGGACCGTACTTGCACATATACCACAGTTTGTAAAACGTTTTCTGTAAAGTTAATATAAATCAAAAAGTTCATTAACACTTTTCCTAAAGTGTTAAAAACACCAAACAAAATATAAAACAACAAAACAATCGTAACGTTTTCTAGATTGTGTTTCTTTTAAGGTGATTCTTAAAGAAATACAATTTGGTTAAACGAGACGATACCAAAAATATTGTCCAAAAGTTTTTAAACCCATCAGCACAAATCTATACCTACGTCTTTTCAGTGATACTTAATATACATAAAATCAACCACCGCAAATCAAGGCGTTGCACTACCTAGCGGGGTGCGACCATAATAAGTTCGAACATCGATTTAAAACTTGCCTTTGTGTCACTTGTGATTTGGTGTACCTTTTCAAAAAGCCATTTCATTTGTGATTATTGGTTAAGTTCACTTGTCGTTTTGCCTCATTTGTTTTGAAAATTGATTTTTATACATAGTGCATGCGCTTTCGTTCTTCCAGTTCTACAAGTCCATTGTCGAACTTGGAAAGATTCCTCGTGAGCGTGAGGGCGTTCGCTCCTTCACCGTGATCGAGGGCGTCTACCACCACCACCACTGCCGTAATGGCGGAAGACAAGCCGATGAATGAGCTTCTCCAAGCACCCATCGAGGTTACGGAGATGCTATTGTTGTCCCGACCATCGTGGGCGATACTTTTGAGCTCAAACCGGGTTACTTAACGGTAACCCAAAGCCAATTCTATGGTTTTGGCGGGACGATCCTCATGCACACATTCGATGGTTTAACAAGATTGCATCTACCATCAAGTATAAGAATGTCCCACATGAAGCTATCAAGCTTCTTCATTTCCCATTTTCTCTAGAGGACAAGCCGGAATTGGCTTGAGAAACAACCCCTCGTTCCATTGAGACATGGGAAGATCTAGTTACAAAGTTTGTTAACGAATTCTATCCTCCATCCCGAACTACAAGTCTTAAGAATGAGATAATGAAATTTTCTCAAAGATTTGATGAATCATTCGGGAGGCATGGGATCGTTACAAAGACTTGCTCCATAAGTGTCCGCATCATGGTTTTACCGAGTTAATGCAAATGGATACTTTCTACAATGGTGCGAACCGGACTAATCAAGACTCTTTGAATGCCTCCATGGAGGTAATTTCTGAGCAAGACCACAAAAGAAGCCTTGCAAATCATTGAAAACAAGTCCCGTGTCCGTCCTTTCCGCACAAAGACATATCATCACGAGTCTAATCTTGGACCTTCTACTTCATCTCCGTGAGTACATCTAGCGCCGATGCTAAGATTGACAAACTCACGGATATTGTTCGAGCTTTGGTTCTTGCTAACCAAAGAAAGTCACTTTCACACAAGCACCATCATATGGTGAAGTGAAGAAAGTTGAAGTTTGTGTTACTTGTGGTGGTCCTCATGCATACTACAACTGTCGCCACCGATGGTAGTCCGTTTGAAGCTAATGCTATAGCGGTACTTCAAATCAAGGAGGTAATCAATACCGTCCTCAAAATGAACCAAACTACCGAGCTAGTACTTATCGGCACCACCGGTTTCAACGAGAATCTAACCGAATCGAGAACCAACCAAGAATGAACCAAGGTTATCAAAACCAAGGTAATTTCTATTCGGACCCAATCAAGGTTTCCAACATCAAGGAAATCTTAATCAAAACACTTACAATCGAGGGAATCGGTTTGGGGAATATGAACCCTAATCAAGGAATCTGGCTATAACCGGAACATCTGACCTCAAATTATCCCTCCACCACCTCCTGTATCAACATCGATGAGCTTTTAAAGCAATTCATAAAGACTCAAGAGGAGACAAGCAGGTGTTGGTCGGTCGGATCATTGAATTAAAGAAGTCTTTAAATGATCGACCCTCGGGCTCGGTACTTTACCTAGCAACACGATCGCTAATCCGAGGCGATGCAAAGGCGATCTGACGAAGTGGTGTTTCATACAATGGACCCGCTATTCCTACTACCTCTTCTTCTTCTCTCCAAAGGTAGTAGAAAGTGAACCTAAAACACAATGGACCTTCGACTCCAATGCCTCCTCCACTAGGAGCAATGAGTCAAGTTACCAATGATACAACGGACAAGGTGCATTTTCAAGCCCAAGTACCGACACGTCCCACCGGTAGTCAAGCTCTAAGTCCGAACCCGAAGTTCGAAGAAAATTCGAACCCGAAATGACTTCGTCCGGCTCAAAAGTCTAGTCGACTTCCTTACCCATCAAGAATGAATGATGAGAAGCTCAAAGACAAAACAAAGAGCAAATGGAAAAATTTTCCAAATCTTCAATGAGCTTCACTTTGATATAAGCTTCGTTGATGCTCTCGTTCTAATGCCTAAATTTGCATCTACACTTAAAGGCCTACTAAGTAACAAAGATAAGTTATACGAAATGGCTAAAACCCTCTCGATGAGCAATGCTCACGGTCCTTCTCAAGAAGCTTCCTAAAAGCTTGAAGACCACAGCAAGTTTTAATCCGTGTGATTTCTTGGGGATGGTTCAATGCTCCGCCTTGGCGATCTTGGCGCTAGCATTAACCTTATGCCACTCTCGGTATGGAAGAAAGCATCTCTTCTGAACTTACTCCTACTTGTATGACTCTCGAGCTAGCGGATTGTACCATAACTCGTCCACTTGGAATAGCCGAGGATGTCGTGGTAAAAGTGGGAAAGTTTCACTTTCCTCTTGACTTTGTTGTAGTAGACTTGATCACGGATCCTAGAGTTCCCTCATCTTGGGAGAGCTTTTTGAGAGCAGTCGTGCTCGATTGATGTGTTCTTTGAAGAGTTAACCATACGGGTTGACAACGAAGAGCTCACATTGAATATCAACCGAACTCCAAACCTCTGTCCAAGCAGTGTTGCCACAATTGATCAAAGATCGAAAGATTCAATGCAACACTCTCAAATTTCACGGTTAAGAGGAGTTTTCAAAAGCGTCTTGAGCTTAAAGCTTTGAAAATCAACCACGGTTCAAACAAATGGTTTGAAAGTCGTACGGGGAAGTCAAGAGTGTTCTTGATGATGATGATCTTGAATCGGAGACTTTATCGGAGTGGTGGAAGCGCTAGCTATAAGAGCACACCACTTGTCCCACCTCGGAATCGGTTTGTCGCATCGAGATTGTTAACTCACGAGGATGAAACCAAACTTTCTTCATTTCATCGAATTGGATGATGATTGTGATCGATGGGAGACATTTTCCCATTGATGAATTGCTCAAAAGAATCCATCATCTTCTAGTCTTATTCCGACTCTTCCATCCCTTCTCACTCACGATGAGGAAGATGACAACTTTGGAATGAAGTCGATGCATTTCTTAGTGATGAGTCAATTCCAACAGAATTGATAACACTTACTTTGATCAGGAGGAGACATCCTTTTACGGAAAGTCATTGATTGAAGAACCATTTCCACCCTCCTCCCGGACATCTTCTTAACAATCACCATCTAAGCTTCAAGTTTAAGCTTAAAAATGTCAAAATGGTGATTTGCTTCTTTCGATGAGGAATGGACTTGCATTCTCATGTCGTCTTTATTCCATTCTTCACGGATGGTGTGGTTGCTCTTTCCTTTTATCTTTCGGGAATGAGGACACCATCTTTGACCAGTATCATCCCTTATAGTTTCTACTATTAACAATACCGCGGTTGTATCTCGTCGGTATGGAACTTTCGATGTTCGTATGTTTATTAACATTGTGAGCGAAAGTCCGATTGAGATTGGTTTTCACGTTACTTTCCCATGGACAAATGAATTGGGGTCGAGTCAAGCTAGCGACTCGGTAATCAAAAAAAGAAGCATGCCATATGGGTTTTCACCCATATTTAAACGAAGTTTGGGTTAGCCATTCACAGTGGCTAGCTTGTGTGATAAAACTTAGCGTTTAGCCTCTTCTTTCTACTTTCTACCACCCTAGTGTGGGGAGTTGCCCAGCATGTTGTGTATATATAAGAGTTTCAAAAAAAAAAAAAAAAAAAAAAAAAAAATCTTGCTAAATAATGGCCTTAGTATTTCCCTTTTCGTTCTATGTTTCGGCATAATAGTAGGTACTTTGAATATTGGGGCAATATTCATTTCTAAGTGTGGGGAATTCTCACGAATTTTATCATGTAATTATACCGCTTTAATTCCCCATTTTTGGCCAAAATTTTTTTTGGAGTAAGTGTTTTACACTTACTCATCTTATGGTTATCGATCCACCTTGTCTAATAAACAAAAGGATTGGCTAATCCAGAGCAAGCGGCTCTTGGTAAAGATATCTCAAATCCGTTGACGACTTGCAATTTGCCCAAAATTGTATGGTATTATTTCACCATATCCTTAAAAGTGAAGAGTTGGCTAGCCCGTAAGTTTATGGCTTGTGGTAAAGGCGGTTGAAAAACCATAATTGGTAATCACTCACCAAAGATATTTTATCTAAGAGTTGGCTAGTCCGAAGCAAGCGACTTCTAGTAAAGACAAATCAAACCCGTTGGAAGCGGTGATTTGCTCAAAATCATTTGGTTATCGGTGTACCAAGGTTCTTACTTGAACTAAAATATTTGGCTACTCCGAAGTAATGGCTTTTGGTAAAGAGATGAAATCCATTAATTTTTCTCAAAACATTGCTAGGGACTAGCAATATCTTAGTGTGGGGATTGATGAGTGTGTAAATACTCATCATTTTGTACACATTAAATCGCAAAAACATCCGAAAACACTCGAAATGCATCGAATGATAAAATATCACAAATAAGTGTTTTATGTGTTTTAAATGCAAAAATATCAAAATCACGGTGAAAAGCGTATCAAATTTGCATAATTGGCGGTTTACTCCCCAAGTTTCAAAAGTTGTCAAAAGCAGGTCCTGGTAAATCTAAATAAAGAAATATATCATTTTGAGTCCCTAGGGATTCCTAAGTTGTCAAAATTGGTCCTTGAAACTTAAAATTACAAATTTACAACTTAGGTCCCTGAACTTTCAAAATTGTCAAGTTTGGTCCTTTGAAAATTTGAAAATGTCAAAAATAGTCCTTGCACTATGTTAAAGTTTGTCAAATTCAGTCCTTATGGTAACTTTGGAGTATTGGCAGTTTGGTCCCTCAAGATTGGAGTATTTACAGTTTTGGTCCTTGTCATGTAAACTAAACCTAAGCCTTGTCAAATTGAATTTGACCCCCTGCCATATTACCTTTTGAGCCCCCTGTCTTTAGCTATTTTGGACCTTTGGTCAAGGAAAGTCAAACAAGCAGAAAAACGCGCCCACACTGTTTATCTCTCCCGTATGTTGCTGTGAAGCCAACTTGCTGCTCTCTCCCATCACCTTTCCTTTCTTCCACCTCATCATCATACTCACCTACTTTTACCACCACATTAAATGCCAACCCCCTAGTTGATAAAAGCAGAGCCCTACAAGTCAAATGTAGCTTTCCGCCAAATTGATAAATTGGCCTAGAATACTCAAAGCTCTCCCATTGGCCAAGCAAAGTGGTGGGATTATCTCGAGAAGGCCACGTGGAGCTCATTTGAAGCATAAAATAGGAGGAAGAGAGAAGAAGAGTATTAGTTAGCTTTTAAATTTTATGTATGTCGTTTTTCTTTGAATGTTTTAATTAGTTCACAATTACGTAATATCAAGTTTTATTGTATTAATACTAAACCTTTTGATCATTATAACTCGGTTTCAAAGCTTAATTCGGTGGTTCATTTATATTTCAAGTTTGCAATTTCTTTGTTTCAAATGTTAGATTCAAAGTCTTGAATTCAAGCTTCCAATGACTTAATTTTAAGTGTAAACAAGTTTATTTGAGCTTAACATAGCTTATTGTAAGCTTGAAACTCAATTTTAGCACATTTGGATGTTGGTCAACAAAAGTCAAGCTGTGAAGGAATTTTGGTTCAATTAAGTTTGGAAATGGATGCGGTGTTGCAGAGATGAAATGGGTTGGATTTGGATTAGTATAAGTGTAGTAATGGTGTTGAATTGTCGCATAAACGACTTGGACTCTTGTAAGTTGGTATTCTCAAATTCAGTTTCTCTTCAAATTTGCAGTTTGTATGTGTATTTGTAGTTGTGATCATTAATCTTTTAAACCTGTTAAAATAGTAGTAACTAGGATAAATAAGGTCATATTAATCAATGGTTTGTGCTAGTTCATAAGTTTACTCAGTTTAGCATCTAATCAGTTTAAAAAGGTGTGTTTGGTTCTGCTGATCTTTCTGTCTTTTAAGCTTATGCAGTGGTTTATTTCTATTGTTCTATGTTTGTTAAGCATATTTGAGCTCATTTGAGTCAAAATATTGAGCCTGCTAGTTCAAAAAGTCAAACATCAACAAAATATGTCTCAACTGCTTCACTGTTGAAAATTTGGATAAGCAGATCCTTGTTTTGTGTTAAGAATCATTAAACATTGCTTGCAATAGTCTTGGTTTAACATAAAACATCAATATCAGTTAACAAATCAAGATCCAAGTTCAGTTTAGTCAAACTTTCATTTTAATCAAAAAGTCAAAAAAAAACTTGTCCTGTGCATAGTTGAGAAGCCCATCTTCATAAGCTCACACAGAGCTTAATAGTTGATAAAATCTTGTGAGTCTTGGCTTTTGTGTGGTGACACCCCTCTTGAAGTTTCAACTTTAACTTTTCACTTTGTAGCTTATTAGATAGATTGCTAGTAGCTTTTGTTTTGTCCATTTTGTGTAAGCATGCTAATCGGTGAACTGGTCATATCTTCATAAGCTCTCAAAGCTCATTAGTTAAGCAATTACGTGAAATTTAGATTTTGAGAAGCCAACCTAGTTTTCTAGCTATCTCGGTGCTTATTTTCCATTTTGAAGCTTATTTAGTTAGTCGCTCATTGATTTCAATTACATCCATTTTTAGTCTAAGTGTACTCGTTAGTTAGTTTTCACCAATTTTTCAAAAGCTCCTCAAAAGCTCATTATTGTAATCCAAAGTGAGTAATTTAGCTTTTGGAAAGATAATTTGGTTAGCTTGTTAGTCCTTGCATTTGTTTTCACTTACTAGCTTATTAAAGTGCTTAAATTCAATCTAGAAAGTAGCTATAAAACCAAAGTGTGCCACTGTGTAATCGGTTTGAATTTGTGCTTATTGGAAGCTTAATAAGTGCTTATTTCAAGTTTTGAGCTTATTCGGAGTCAAACTAGCCTAATTACGGTTTCTTAGCTTATCTCGATTAACCATTTGCTTATTTTCTAGCTTATTAGTCATTTTAACTCAACTTGTGCTTATTTCCATTTTCAAGAGTAAGCTGTGATAAATCTTTGGCTTATTAAGTGCTTATCAGTGGTTTTTGTAAAAAGTCACAGTTGTGAAAATTGCTTATTTTCAGGTGTTTAATTAGTTTGTAAAAGAAAATCAAAAAATAAAATGTTTTGCAAAAAGGTGGGGAGGCAGGCTCGAACCTGAGACCTCCCCCCTTATAGAGTGATTAGTGTGTACCTGTAAACCAGTTGCCCTTGGGACTTGTCTCGTTCATATCTTGCAAAATCAAATACATAAGTACTCTTTGGTCAGTTAAGCTTATACGAGTTATTTAGCTTATTTAGAGCTTATTTAGACTAGCTTTTTCAGTTTTTGTATTTTTTATAAAATTATATTAGTATAAAGTATTTTTACAAAAAGTTTCAGATTTTTCTCATTTGTTTTAGTATTTTTAAACATTTAATTAGTGTTTTTTAGTAATTAATTCATAATAAAAATATAAAAGTCAAAAAATATAATTCTTTTTCAAAAATTTCTTTTGTCATTTAGTACGTAAGAAAATTAGTTTTACATTCATAGGCCTTTTATTTCATAAATTTTACGTTTTTCTTGCGCTCCAACGTAATTTTTAAGCGTACGCTGCGTTTTCATTTTAAACCACGTTTCTAGATAATTTAGGATTACGTTTTAGTTAATATAGTTTATTTAAGTCATTTTATTTTATAAAATCACAAAAACATCATTGTAAAAATAGTGATAGCGTTTATTTAATAGATTTTAACTTTTTAATTTCTTTTAATTTGCATTTAAGTCATTTGTAATTTGTAGATCTTTTCTTTAGGTAATTTTCCATCAATATCCTTCTTGATCACTATCCTTAGTGATCATTCTATCATCTGAAGTTGTTTAAACACCAATTCATCCTCCGTGGGACTTAACGACCGGGAATCCTTTGTATTCCCCGGATCTTCATTGCATTCGTGCTTGAGCCGTTTAAGTTTGTTACGATTACGCCATTCACAAGTGGCGGACTTGGTGATAAAACTTGGCGGTTTGCACGGATCAATTTATAAGCGGTTTTCTGTCGAAACCTTGTTGAGTTTCTTTGGAAATCGGTTTCTTTTAATGATATTATACATTGATTTGGATTAACGGATCTATAACGTTTTTAAGCATTTTTATTAATAGCTTTAACGAAACCGAGATAGAGTTTCTATTAAAGCGATTTACTCGATCCATCAAAACCAAGCTAGAGTTTTGTTGAATCGAGATCTGGTACAAGTAGATACCATTTAAAAAGCAGTTTGTTTAACTATTTGTGTTTGAATTTTCGGGATGACAAACACAACTACCCTCTTGTGACTACTACGTGAGCGTGGTCGTGGTGCGCTTGATTACTAACATATGCTAATCATCTTTGAGAAACCATAGAAATTCAATGGGCGAGAATTTCAAGAGGTGGCAACAAAGATGTTCTTTATCTCACTACTTTGAACCTTGCGGTTCTTAAAGAGAACCCGCTAACGTGGAACCTCCTGCGGAAGGTCAATCCTCTAATCAACAGTCATTCAAGCCTTGGAAGCATGGAAACATTCAAATTTTTGTGTCACAACTATATTACGAATGGTTTGGTTAATTCTTTGTACAACATGTCTTGCAAGACCAAGGCGCAAAGAATTATGGGAGTCATTGGAGCATAAGTACAAAGCGAGGATCTTTGGTACAAAGAAGTTCGTGGTAGCTCGTTTTTGGATTACAAGATGGATGATTCAAAGAATGTGATGAGTCGGGTTCAAGATCTGCGGGTTTTGCTACACGACATTCATCTTTGAGGAATGACTTTGAGTGAAACTTTTCATGTTCTTTGCTATTATTGAAAAGTTACCTCAGTGGGTAGAATTCAAGAACTACACAAGCATAAGCGAAAGGATATGAGTGTTGAAGACTTGGTTGTTCGTCTTCGTATTGAGCAGGACAACAAGGCGGCTCGAGAAAATCACGTATCGCTGATTACGCAAAAGCGAGATATGGTTGAGCATGTTTCGTCATCTTCAAAGTCCAATGTCAAAGCTAAAGGCAAAGGAAAAGGAAAGAATGATAAGAAGGGCAAAGGGAAGTCGATTACCTTGCTCCTAAAGTCGCAATTGTGAAACGAAGTTCCAAGGGTGTGTTTCAATTGTGACCGGCCAGTCACGGTCTTTGCTATGTAAGATGCGAGCGGGTGACTCCACGCCGAGCTAATATGGTGAATGAAGATGTGGACATGATTGGTATGGTGTCGATGTCATTGCCATGATCTCAAGTTAACTGGTAGGTTCCAACAACGAGGAATGGTGGGTGGATCTTGGGGCTACCGTCATGTGTGTCTTGATAAGAGTATGTTTCACTCTTTCGGGCGGTTGATAGTGGAGAAGGCGTATATGGGCAACTCGCAGCTGTTGAGATCAAGGCGAAGGAGATGTAATCTTGAAGATGACATCAGAAAGAGCTCAAGTTGACTAATGTCTTGTATGTTCGAGATTCGCAAGAATCTTGTGTACAGTTGGTCATTGAACAAGTTTGGTTTTCGTCTTGTTTTTAGTCGATAAGTTTGTTCTTTCTAAGAATCAAGTGTATGTTGGTAGGGATATGCCCAGAATGGTATGTTTAAACTCAATGTAATGGTTGTTAAGAAAGATATCAATAAGATGAATTCTTACGCTTACTTGATTGAGTCTTCTAATATGTGGCATGGCCATCTTGGACATGTAAATTTTAATTCAATCGTCGTTTGATTAAATTTAATTGCATACCTAATTTCCATATTGACTCAAAATATAAATGTGAAACTTGTGTTGAAACCAAACTTACAAGAGCATCTTTCAAATCGGTTGAGCGGAAAACCGAACCACTTGATATGATACACACCGACATATGTGATTTGAAATCCCTACCCACAAAGGTGGCAATAAGTACTTTATCACGTTTATTGATGATTGTACAAAGTATTGCTATGTTTACTTACCGAAAAGTAAAGATGAAGCTATAGACAAGTTTGTTCTATACAAAAGCGAAGTTGAGAATCAACTAAGTAAGAAAATCAAGGTGGAGTGCAGTGATAGAGGAGGTGAATATGTGTCTCCGTTCACGATCTATGTGCAAAACATGGAATTAGACACGAGTTCACTGCCCCTATTCACCTCGGCGAGCAGTATTGCGAGAAAGGAAGAACCGTACCTTGAAAGAAATGGTTAATGCCATGTTGATAAGTTACGGTCTAAGCCGGGACATGTGGGGAAGCCATTCGGCGGCTACTTATCTTTTAAATAAGATACCTCGTAAGGAAAAGAAGAGACCCTTATGAATTATGGATGGAAGAAAACCATCATATCGGTGCTACAGTGTGGGGTGTCTAGCAAAGGTAGCTATACCGACTCCCAAGGCCCAAAAGATTGGACCTAAATCTATTGATTGTATATTCATCGGATATGCTAAGAATAGCTGTAAAACCCTAAAAATGTGAAAAGTGTTAAAAGACTATTTTACCCTTAAAATAGTCAAAATCTTAAAATACGTGAAATATGTCAACGCTCAGTAAATAAATTCAACTTAACTTATAATGATCGTAATGGCCTAACGTACAAAATAGATAATCGACATTTGGTACGACAAAAAAAAATAAAAATAAAAATAAAAGCCACCTCATAGAACTTTAATGAGTCGACTAGCTCAATGAAAATATTAAAACGTGCATATGAAGATTCGACCAAGCCCAAGTTTAAACATGTCTCTTTTCCTTGTAAACCGATCATCCCAAAGAGCCAACATGGGTCGTGGTTTTCTTTTTCTTTTTAGCTATATGGGCCGCTTTCTTTTTGTTTGGGGGCCGATCACCATGAGCCCATTATGGGTCTCATTTTTTCTTTGAGAACCGACTACCACATAAAACCCTTAAGGGTCGATTAGTGTATATACCACACAATGATCTCTATTTGAAACCCAGCTTCGCAAAGTCACGGCAATAGAGTTCACCTTTTCTTTCCTTCTTCCTCCGCTCATTTGCTACTCTTTGTAGTGATCGTGGTGTCTTGGTTTCGGGTTTGCTAAGATTCGTTGGAGGAAACGCGACGTTGTATCTTCGTGTTCCTACATTCGTTTGCTTTTCTCTCATTTCCGTTAAGGTACAGATATTCTGACCTTTTAGTAAAGGTTTTCTCACGATCTCCTTTTCTTGTCATATCTCTTATGCTTATTAGGATTTCCTATGCCATTGCTATGATCCCTTACATTTATGTGAATCTGTTTATGCGAACCTCTGTATGTTGAATCTTCTTTGTATCGATTTGAATTTAAGATTATGAACTTGATTAGAACATTTGATTATGAACTCCGCTTATGAATGCATGATATATGGTGAGATATGAACCTTTGAATTACGAACATTTGTTATGAACCCTTTACGATTTCTTGATCCGTTGTTTATCCGAAACTTACATTTAATGAACCATGAAATATCGATTTGGACTTTATGATATGAAACCTCGATATATATATATATATATATATATATATATATATATATATATATATATATATATATATATATATATATATATATATATATATATATATATATATATATATATGTTGACCTTTGTGATGAATTATGATCCGTGTCATTTATGACAATCTGTTTGACCTAAGTTAGTTTGACACCCGAGCCAATATTTCACTAGTCATGGGGTTCCATGTCCGTGTCGTTGATGCACCTCGACATGACTCTAGGGCGAGAGAGTGATGTTCGCCACGTCCGCTTCATTATCATTTATTAGCTCGAATTATGGAATATGGCGCTATCATGCATTGGGCGTATGGATGCATCCTAGATCGATCATTATCGATATGATTTACGGTGAATGATGTCGTGTAATACGCGTCTTCACAAAAATGCAGGAGCTAGCTACTCCAATTAGTTTATGAGGTTACTTTACGAAGAAGAAAGATATTTACGATATGATATGTTACGGGCTCGTGGTAGTTAACTAAATCTAATTACATTATTTCGTGTTAAGTATTCCGATTATGATTCGGTATGTTCGAGTGTTATAATTATGTGTTAGGCTTATTATATGTTATTATATGTGTTTATGCTTTTGTATGTTTATGAGACTACCGTTTGCTACGCTAGGATATGATTAATATGTTTAAACATGATTCGCATGCTGTCATCTGATATTATGTTAGTTTATCGTTATGTGAATTCGTTGATCTGTGAGATGAATGTGCTAGTATGAAAGTAAGTATCCTGAAAGTTTAGTAAGTATGATTGTTCAGTTAATCTGGTGAACTTTGCCTATACGTTAGGGTATCTATCTGCATATGTGACCTGCCATGTTAAAATTCTACTGATGTTAAGATTCGATCTGAGAACTGGTTTGGCTTATGATATCTATTCTGATAATTGCTAATGGCTATGTTATGTCTTTGTATATTTAGTTATAGTTTGACTACTGTGTTTTCTATCTGTATGTGTGACTGCCATGATATGACTGCTATTTCCGCTGCTACAATATTGAATTAAGTGTGTTAAATGTAGATTAATTAATTTGTATGAATGCCATGTTTATTTTCTAGAAAATGTTTAGTTAGCCTTTAGACATTCCGTTTGGCTTATATGAACTCTACTATCCGGATGTATTGAATGTCCGGTTATTACGATGTGTTTGAGTATGTGCCATCAATATGCTATGTGTTTGTTCTTGATTTCTATTTGTTCTTACGGATTTACGTATGATTGCGTTTCATGAGAATCCTCCATGATTTATTGAATCTCATTCATTACGACTTTGTTATTCGTTTCTTTGTTTGAATTTTGTATTTGCTTTTGTTTAGTTTTTGTTTTGCTATATCATTCACTGGGCTTTGTAAGCTCGGTAGCATTTTCTTTTCTGCGGGGTTTTAGGTATTCAAGGTGAGCTTATGGGATAGGTGATCCGGGTTTGAGAGTAGGCGAGAACAAGATTTGACCATAGAGATTTTAGATTTATTTTGAAAGTTTAGCTATTTATGTTTTCTTTTTGAATATTTTGTAAAGGCTTCCGCTATTGTATAGTACTTAAGGTTCTGATATGAAACCGTATTTGTGATATCTTTACCCTTGTCGGGTTGGGGTGTTACAATTTATGGTATCAGAGCTCTAGGTTTTAGGACCCTTAGAGCTTAGGCTATGACCTGTGAGGATTGGGTAGACATTAGGTTTCCGTCTGTTCAGATATCTTTCGATTCCTTTTGATGATCGTTCAGATTTGACTTCGATATTCTTTTGTCTTCACTAAATTGGCCCTCCTCTTTTCGCATCGAATTTTGTTATTTTGTTTTCGCTCGTCCGTTTGTCGATCGTTAGATGGAGACTACCCGTGGAGCCGAAGAAGATGGTGCCGACCTGCGTTCTTTGCAGCAGTTCTGTCTTTGGAGAGGTTCGTGAAGCGAAGCCACACCCGATTGTCGTCTTGCTAGAGACATCGGGATCTTCTTGGAGGAGTGTGCGAATCAACCAAAGATGCAACGCGAAGACAAGATTCAACCGGTGGCTGAGAAGGTTCATCTACTTCATATGATTTGGGAGCGACTTATGTCACTCTGATTCGTTTGTCATGCATTTTGAGACGGTTGATATTTGGTTAAGTGATTCTGATCTGTATTGCTTTTCTCTGATTTGTTCGAACTCTGTTTGAATCGTGAAGTTTATCGTCTGGCATTTTGTTAATATCCCGGTTTTCTTTTGGATCGTCAGTAATGAGTCACGAGGAACCATTTTATGCTAGTTGGTGGCCTTCTTTCTGTTGTGGTATGGTAAGTTGTTTTGATGTCGTATATGTTGTATGTATGTGATCTGGTCTGTTATAGTATGTTACTTGCTATCTGTATGTTATCTGTATATGATATGTTTTGTTGTGATTCTGGTTATGTGGTTTGCCATGAACCGGGACAGAATATGATGACAATAAGAACTTGTTATGTGATGCAAGTATTATGGCCTTTGATCAACGTGATATCTGAGATCATATAATTTGAACTTATTGAAATCGTATGACGTCTTGGGAAATGCATGGTTGATACGTGAATGGAATATAACTTGTACCGTTATTTGGCACTCCTCATGCCTGTTTGAAATTATGTACCTATTTGTGAGATTTACGTCGATGTCATTACGTGTAAGTTTTGTGCGCTTTGGACCGAAATTGTTATGGTTTGTGTGAACTATGGATTGCTATGTTTGCTCTAAATGTGTGCGTCTCCGTGTTCCTTATTGTGATCATTGGATATTTCGTGAAGTGTTTGAGGAACATTAGATCCTTTTAGTTTGATTATCTGCGACTAGTGAGATCGTTAGGATTCATTCTGTCTATGTATATGTTTGTTCTCATCATTAGAGATCTGAATAAGTTAGAGCGTGTTGTTTGACTCTCTGCATCTCATCTGTTTTCTGCCATTACTTTGATAAGTATATGATTATCTGTTATAGGTATTTGATTATTGATTTGATTTCTGAAAAGTATGAGTTTGAGGATTTTGATAAGAATCCGTTTGTTCTGAGATAAGATTCGCGTTTGCTTTATTTTTCCTTGAAATTCTGAAATCCGATTTGTTTTCTGTTCTGTTCCGTCTTGTTCAATTTCGAGGACGAAATTTTCTTTTTAGAAGGGAAGAGTTGTAAAACCCTAAAAATGTGAAAAGTGTTAAAAGACTATTTTACCCTTAAAATAGTCAAAATCTTAAAATACGTGAAATATGTCAACGCTCAGTAAATAAATTCAACTTAACTTATAATGATCGTAATGGCCTAACGTACAAAATAGATAATCGACATTTGGTACGACAAAAAAAAATAAAAAATAAATAAAAGCCACCTCATAGAACTTTAATGAGTCGACTAGCTCAATGAAAATATTAAAATGTGCATATGAAGATTAAATGCCCCAGTTTAAACATGTCTCTTTTCCTTGTAAACCGATCATCCCAAAGAGCCAACATGGGTCGTGGTTTCTTTTCTTTTTAGCTATATGGGCCTTTCTTTTTTTGTTTGGGGCCGATCACCATGAGCCCATTATGGGTCTCGTTTTTTCTTTCTTTGAGAACCGACTACCACATAAAACCCTTAGGGTCGATTAGTGTATATACCACAATGATCTCTATTTGAAACCCTAGCTTCTGAAATTACGGCAATAGAGTTCACCTTTTCTTTTCCTTCTTCCTCCTTCACCGCTACTCTTTGTGGTGATCGTGGTGTCTTTGTTTGGGTTTGCTAAGATTCGTTGGAGGAGGCGACGTTGTATCTTCGTGTTCCTACATTCGTTTGCTTTTCTCTCATTTGCGTTAAGGTGAGATATTACGACCTTTTTAGTAAAGGTTTTCTCACGATCTCCTTTTCTTGTCATATCTCTTATGCTTATTAGGATTTCCTATGCCATTGCTATGATCCCTTACATTTATGTGAATCTCTTTTTACGAACCTCGTATGTTGAATCTTCTTTATCGATTTGAATTTAAGATTATGAACTTGATTAGATCATTTGATTATGAACTTCCGCTTATGAATTCATGATATATGGTGAGATATGAACCTTTGACTTACGAACATTTGTTATGAACCCTTTACGATTTGTTGATCCGTTGTTTATCCGAAACTTACATTTAATGAACCATGAAATATCGATTTGGACTTTATGATATGAAACCTATGATATATATATCATTGACCTTTGTGATGAATTATGATCTCGTGTCATTTATCACAATCTGTTTGACCTAAGTTAGTTTGACACCGAGCCAATATTTCACTAGTCATGGGGTTCCATGTCCGTGTCGATGATGCACCTCGACATGACTCTAGGCGATAGAGTGATGTTACGCCACATCCCTTTACATTATCTGTTTATGAGCTCGAATTATGGAATATGGCGTTATCATACATTGGGGCGTATGGATGCATCCTAGATCGATATGTTATCGATATGATTTACGGTGAATGGTGTCGTGTATTGTCGTGTCTTCACAAAATTCGGGAGCTAGCTACTCTAATTAGTTTATGAGGTTACTTTAAGAAGAAAGATATTTACGATATGATATGTTACGGGCTCGTGGTAGTTAACTAAATCTAATTCATTATTTACGTGTTAAGTATTCGATTATGATTCGGTATGTTCGAGTGTTATAATTATGTGTTAGGCTTATTATATGTTATTATATGTGTTTATGCTTTTGTATGTTTATGAGACTACCGTCGCTATGCTAGGATATGATTAATATGTTTAAACATGATTCGCATGCTGTCATCTGATATTATGTTAGTTATCGTTATGTGAATTCGTTGATATGTGAGATGAATGTGCTAGTATGAAAGTAAGTATCCTGAAAGTTTAGTAAGTATGATTGTTCAGTTAATCTGGTGAACTTTGCCTATACGTTAGGGTATCTATCTGCATATGTGACCTGCCATGTTAAAATTCTGCTGATGTTAAGATTCGATCTGAGAACTGGTTTGGCTTATGATATCTGTTCTGATAATTGCTAATGGCTATGTTATGTCTTTGTCTATTTAGTTATAGTTTGTCTACTGTGTTTTCTATCTGTATGTGTGACTGCCATGATATGACTGCTATTTCCGCTGCTACAATATTGAATTAAGTGTGTTAAATGTAGATTAATTAATTTGTATGAATGCCATGTTTATTTTCTAGAAAATGTTTCCGTTAGCCTTTAGACATTCCGTTTGGCTTATATGAACTCTACTATCTGGATGTATTGAATGTCTGGTTATTCTGATGTGTTTGAGTATGTGCCATCAATATGCTATGTGTTTGTTCTTGATTTCTATTTGTTCTTCTGGATTTCTGTATGATTGCGTTTCCGCAGAATCCTCCATGATTCATTGAATTTCATTCCGTTACGACTTTGTTATTCGTTTCTTTGTTTCGAATTTTGTATTTCCGTTTTGTTTAGTTTTGTTTTGCTATATCATTCCTTTGGGCTTTGTAAGCTCGGTAGCATTTTCTTTTCTGCGGCGGGTTTTAGGTATTTCAAGGTGAGCTTATGGGATAGGCGATCGGGTTTGAGAGTAGAGCGAGAACAAGATTTGACCATAGAGATTTTAGATTTATTTTGAAAGTTTAGCTATTTATGTTTTCTTTTGAATATTTTGTAAAGGCTTCGCTATTGTATAGTACTTAAGGTTCGATATGAAACCGTATTTGTGATATCTTTACCCTTGTCGGGTTGGGGTGTTACAATAGCGGCGCTTATCATTTCATTGTACATGATTCGAAAAATCCGGATATACAAAGGGTACTTTAATGGAATCAAGGAATGCTTCATTCTTTGAAACTATATTTCCTTGTTTAACGAAGGAAATTGGAAGTTCATCTAGAATAGATGAAGAAGTTGTCCAAGATAAGAGACAACGAGATGATAATGATCTCAAGATAAGAGACAAGATCAAGCGAGGAAGAAGAGGTTGAACCTAGAAGAAGCAAAAGGCAAGAACAGAAATCGTTTGGACCCGATTTTGTTTCTTTATGGTTAACGAACCTACTTCATACCGAGAAGCGGTTACTTCCTCGAAGGGCCTCGATGGAAAGAAGCCATTAAAAGTGAAATAGATTCTATTTTACAAAATCATACTTGGGAGCTCGTGGATTTACCTCACAGTTTGTAAACCACTAAGGTTGTAAATGGATCTTCAAGAAGAAGATAAAAGCCGATGGCACCATTGACAAGTATAAAGCAAGATTAGTAATCAAAGGATTTGAACAACGAGAAGGTCTTGATTACTTTGATACATATTCGCTTTATTCGCGAATAACCTCGATTAGGATGATACTTGCTATTGCCGCTTTAAGAAATTTGGAAGTTCACCAAATGGATGTGAAAGCGGCATTTCTAAACGAGATTTAGAAGAAAAATCTACATGAACCAACACGAGGGTTTCATGGCTCTGGACAAGAGAACAAAGTTTGTAGGCTTGTTAAGTCATTATATGGCTTAAAGCAAGCTCCCAAACAATGGCATCAAAAATTGACCACGCCATGCTAGAGGTGGATTCAAAATTAATGAATGCGACAAATGTGTTTATGTCAAAGACACAAATAGTGGATATGTAATCTTGTGTTTATATGTTGATGGTATGCTTATCGTTGGCGATAACGACAAGATGATCAAATCTACTAAAGACATGTTGAAATCAAAGTTTGACATGAAGGATATGGGTTTGGTGATGTGATCCTTGGAATAAAGATCATACGAACTCGAGAATGGACTTGTGTTAAGTCGAGCACATTATGTGGACAAAATTCTTAATACTCATAATGCGGGGATTAGGCCTAGCTAGAACTCCAATTGACACGATAAGCATCTATCTAAAAATAGAGGCTTGGTGTTGCCCAATTAGAGTATTCAAAATTATTGGCATGTTAATGTACTTAATGACTGGTACCAGGCGACTTAGCATATGTTGTTAGCAAGCTAAGTAGGTATACTAGTAACCAAGCTATGCACATTGGGCGACTATGACTAGGTACTTCACTATTTGAGATCTGATCGCGATTATGGTGCGCATTATGATTGATATCCGGTTGTTATCGAAGGATACGATGATGCTGGCGGATATCGACATAAAGGATTCTAGATCGACTAGTGGATATGTGTTTACACTAGGAGGAGCGGCTATATCTTAGAAGTCTTCCAAGCAAACTGTTATAGCTAAGTCCATGATGGAATCAGAATTTATTGCGTTAGATAAATGCGGACAACGTCAATTCGTAGAGGACATACCAAAGTGGCCTAAACCGGTAACGGCCATTAGTATACATTGTGATAGTCAATCGGCAATTGGTAGAGCTCATAGCATAATGTATAATGGAAAGTCCAGACATATCCGTCGTCGACATAATTCGATCGACAACTACTCTCATGAGGGTTATCTCAATTGACTATGTGAAGTCAAAGGATAACATCGCGGATCCGCTTACGAAGGCTTAAGCGAGAGAGTTAGTTAGTAAGTCGTCTAAAGGAATGGGACTAAAGCCCTTGAAGGAATGAGTTTCTATGAAGGAAAACCTAACCCGAGTTATTTGGAGATCCCAAGATCCGGGTTCAATAGGACAACCTAATCATAGAAATGTGGGGAAGTCACATCAATGTGGGAGTTACTAAATATTGTAACTTTCCTAGTCCATTCCTATAACAAATGTGACTTGTTGAGAGGTTAAACATATGGCTTTAATGATTCGGGATGAAATCATAAAGCATAATGATTCAAGATGAAATCACAACACATATGTTTTAATGATTCAAGATGAAATCACCTATGTGATAAGAAGTGGGGTCGCTTGAAGGGAAATGTGGGCATGATTCCTAAGAGCTCTTGCGAGAACCGGGCTAGTGTTCATGACCATAACGAACACGACTATGAGGACTTGACATTGTCGGGAGAGTCTTGTGTGAAGTGTAATGTCGTCTCGTAAATGGATGATGAGTTCAAGGACATCGCGTCTACTCGGATCTAGGAGACTAAGTGCATCTCACAAGGAAGGTTCAAAGGGTTACACCTACCTATCCTATGCAAGACTTAACATGAAATTTCACGAAACTTTCGTGTGTTTTCGGCCGATCTCCATTCATGTGGGGATTGTTGGAAATCAGATTGAGAATCCAAACTATTTCGTTCCTTTAAACGTTGAAACCTCGTAAAACAATTGAATGACTATTATTGGCATTAATGATTCATTTGCTACAATATTGAATTAAGTGTGTTAAATGTAGATTAATTAATTTGTATGAATGCCATGTTTATTTTCTAGAAAATGTTTCGTAGCCTTTAGACATTCCGTTTGGCTTATGTGAACTCTACTATCTGGATGTATTGAATGTCTGGTTATTCTGATGTGTTTGAGTATGTGCCATCAATATGCTATGTGTTTGTTCTTGATTTCTATTTGTTCTTCTGGATTTCTGTATGATTGCGTTTCCGCAGAATCCTCCATGATTCATTGAATCTCATTCCGTTACGACTTTGTTATTCGTTTCTTTGTTTCGAATTTTGTATTTCTGTTTTTGTTTAGTTTTTGTTTTGCTATATCTGTTCACTGGGCTTTGTAAGCTCATCGCAGATTTTCTTTTCCCTGCGTGTTTTAGGTATTTCAAGGTGAGCCATGGGATAGCCGATCCGGCTTGAGCAGAGCGAGAACAAGATTTGACCATAGAGATTTTAGATTTATTTTGAAAGTTTAGCTATTTATGTTTTCTTTTGAATATTTTGTAAAGGCTTCCGCTATTGTATAGTACTTAAGGTTCCGATATGAAACCGTATTTGTGATATCTTTACCCTTGTCGGTTGGGGTGTTACAATTTATGGTATCGAGCTCTAGGTTTTAGGACCCTAGAGCTTAGGCTATGACCTATGAGGATTGGGTAGACATTAGGTTTCCGTCTGCTCGATATCTTCGATTCCTTTTGATGATCGCTCGATTTGACTTCGATATTCTTTTGTCTTCACTAAATTGGCCTCCTCTTCGCATCGAATTTTGTTATTTTGTTTTCGCCGTCCGCTTGTCGATCGTTAGATGGAGACTACCCGTGGAGTCAAGAAGATGGTGCCGACCTGCGTTGTCGCAATCAGCCTGTGGCCGGAGAGGTTCGTGAAGCGAAGCCACGCCCGATCGTCAGGTTGCTAGAGACATCGTGATGTCACTTGGAGGAGTCAGATTAATCAACCAAAGATGCAACGACGAAGACAAGATTCAACCGTGGTGAGAAGGTTCATCTACTATATGATTTGGGAGCGACTTATGTCACTCGATTCGCTTTGTCATGCATTTTGAGACGGTTGATATTTGGTTAAGTGATTTCGATCTGTATTGCTTTTCTACGATTTGTTCGAACTCGTTTGAATCGTGAAGTTTATCGTCGGCATTTTGTTAATATCCCGCTTTTGGATCGTCAAGAATGAGTCACGAGGAACCATTTTATGCTAGTTGGTGGCCTTCTTTTGTTGTGGTATGGTAAGTTGTTTTGATGTCGATATGTTGTATGTATGTGATCCGTCCGTTATAGTATGTTACTTGCTATCAGTATGTTATCAGATATGATATGTTTTGTTGTGATTTCGTTATGTGGTTTGCCATGAACCGACGAATATGATGACAATAAGAACTTGTTATGTGATGCAAGTATTATGACGCCCGATCAACGGATAATACCGAGATCATATAATTTGAACTTATTGAAATCGTATGACGCCTTGGGAAATGCCCGTGGTTGATACGTGAATGGAATATAACTTGTACCCGCTATTTGGCACTCCTCATGCCTGTTTGAAATTATGTACCTATTTGTGAGATTTCGATATGTCATTACGTGTAAGTTTTGTGCGCTGGACCTAAATTGTTATGGTTTGTGTGAACTATGGATTGCTATGTTTGCTCTAAATGTGTACGTCTCCGTGTTCCTTATTGTGATCATTGGATATTTCGTGAAGTGTTTGAGGAACATTAGATCCTTTTAGTTTGATTATCCGCGACTAGTGAGATCGTTAGGATTCATTCTGCCTATGTATATGTTTGTTCTCATCATTAGAGATCCGAATAAGTTAGAGCGTGTTGTTTGACTCTCTCGCATCTCATCTGCTTTTCTCGCCATTACTTTGATAAGTATATGATTATCTCGTTATAGGTATTTGATTATTGATTTGATTTCGAAAAGTATGAGTTTGAGGATTTTGATAAGAATCCGCTTGTTACGAGATAAGATTCGCTTGCTTTATTTTTCCTTGAAATTCGAAATCCGATTTGTTTTCTGCTCGTCTGTCTTGTTCAATTTCGAGGACCTAAATTTTCTTTTAGAAGGAAGAGTTGTAAAACCCTAAAAATGTGAAAGTGTTAAAAGACTATTTTACCCTTAAAATAGTCAAAATCTTAAAATACGTGAAATATGTCAACGCCAAGAATAAATTCAACTTAACTTATAATGATCGAATGGCCTAACGACAAAATAGATAATCGACATTTGGTGCGACAAAAAAAATAAAAATAAATAAAAGCCACCTCATAGAACTTTAATGAGTCGACTAGCTCAATGAAAATATTAAAATGTGCATATGAAGATTCGACCAAGCCCAAGTTTAAACATGTCTCTTTTCCTTGTAAACCGATCATCCCAAAGAGCCAACATGGGTCGTGGTTTTCTTTTTCCTTTTAGCTATATGGGCCGCTTTCTTTTTGTTTGGGGGCCGATCACCATGAGCCCATTATGGGTCTCGCTTTTTTTCTTTCTTTGAGAACCGACTACCACATAAAACCCTTATGGTCGATTAGTGTATATACCACACAATGATCTCCTATTTGAAACCCTAGCTTCGCAGTTACGCAATAGAGTTCCCGCTTTTCCTTCTTCCTCCGCCACCGCTACTCTTTGTGGTGATCGTGGTGTCTTTGTTTTGGGTTTGCTAAGATTCGTTGGAGGAGACGCGACGTTGTATCTTCGTGTTCCTACATTCGTTTGCTTTTCTCTCATTTGCGTTAAGGTACAGATATTCTGACCTTTTTAGTAAAGGTTTTCTCACGATCTCCTTTTCTTGTCATATCTCTTATGCTTATTAGGATTTCCTATGCCATTGCTATGATCCCCTTCTGTTTATGTGAATCGCTTTTTCAACCTCTCGATGTTGAATCTTGTCAGATCTCGATTTGAATTTAAGATTATGAACTTCTGATTAGATCATTTGATTATGAACTTCCGCTTATGAATTCATGATATATGACTGAGATATGAACCTTTGACTTCTGAACATTTGTTATGAACCCTTTCTGATTTGTTGATCCGTTGTTTATCTGAAACTTCTGTTTAATGAACCATGAAATATCTGATTTGGACTTTATGATATGAAACCTATGATATATATATCTGTTGACCTTTGTGATGAATTATGATCCGTGTCATTTATCACAACTGCTTGACCTAAGTTAGTTTGACACCGAGCCAATATTTCACTAGTCATGGGGTTCCATGTCCGTGTCGATGATGCACTCTCGACATGACTCTAGGCGCAGAGCGATGTTCGCCACATCCCTTCTCGTTATCTGCTTATGAGCTCGAATTATGGAATATGGCGTTATCTCCGTCTGCTAGGGCGTATGGATGCATCCTAGATCCGATATGTTATCCGATATGATTTCGGTGAATGGTGTCGTGCAATACGTGTCTTCACAAAATTCGGGAGCTAGCTACTCTAATTAGTTTATGAGGTTATCAAGAAGAAAGATATTTCGATATGATATGTTCCGGGCTCGTGGTAGTTAACTAAATCTAATTTCATATTTCGTGTTAAGTATTCGATTATGATTCGGTATGTTCGAGTGTTATAATTATGTGTTAGGCTTATTATATGTTATTATATGTGTTTATGCTTTTGTATGTTTATGAGACTACCGTCTGCTATGCTAGGATATGATTAATATGTTTAAACATGATTCGCATGCTGTCATCTGATATTATGTTAGTTATCGTTATGTGAATTCGTTGATATGTGAGATGAATGTGCTAGTATGAAAGTAAGTATCCTGAAAGTTTAGTAAGTATGATTGTTCGCTTAATCGGTGAACTTTGCCATACGTTAGGGTATCTATCTCGCATATGCGACCGCCATGTTAAAATTCTACCGATGTTAAGATTCGATCCGAGAACCGGTTTGGCTTATGATATCTGCTCGATAATTGCTAATGGCTATGTTATGTCTTTGTATATTTAGTTATAGTTTGTCTCATGTGTTTTCTATCTCGTATGTGTGATCGCCATGATATGACTGCTATTTCATTGCTACAATATTGAATTAAGTGTGTTAAATGTAGATTAATTAATTTGTATGAATGCCATGTTTATTTTCTAGAAAATGTTTCGTTAGCCTTTAGACATTCCGTTTGGCTTATATGAACTCTACTATCTCGGATGTATTGAATGTCCGGTTATTCGATGTGTTTGAGTATGTGCCATCAATATGCTATGTGTTTGTTCTTGATTTCTATTTGTTCTTCCGATTTGTATGATTGCGCTTCATGTAATCCTCCATGATTCATTGAATTTCATTCGCTACGACTTTGTTATTCGTTTTGTTTCGAATTTTGTATTTCCGTTTTGTTTAGTTTTTGTTTTGCTATATCTCGCTCACTGGGCTTTGTAAGCTCACCAAGCATTTTCTTTTCTGCGGCGTGTTTTAGGTATTTCAAGGTGAGCTTATGGGATAGCTGATCTGGGTTTGAGAGTAGAGCTGAGAACAAGATTTGACCATAGAGATTTTAGATTTATTTTGAAAGTTTAGCTATTTATGTTTTCTTTTTGAATATTTTGTAAAGGCTTCCGCTATTGTATAGTACTTAAGGTTCTGATATGAAACCGTATTTGTGATATCTTTACCCTTGTCGGGTTGGGGTGTTACAATAGCAGCGCTTATCATTTCATTGTACATGATTCGAAAAATCCGGATATACAAAAGGGTACTTTAATGGAATCAAGGAATGCTTCATTCTTTGAAACTATATTTCCTTGTTTAACGAAGGAAATTGGAAGTTCATCTAGAATAGATGAAGAAGTTGTCCAAGATAAGAGACAACGAGATGATAATGATCTCCAAGATAAGAGACAAGATCAAACTGAGGAAGAAGAGGTTGAACCTAGAAGAAGCAAAAGGGTAAGAACCAGAAATCGCTTGGACCCGATTTTGTTTCTTTTATGGTTGAAAACGAACCTACTTCATACCGAGAAGCGGTTACTTCCTCGAAGGGCCTCAATGGAAAGAAGCCATTAAAAGTGAAATAGATTCTATTTTACAAAATCATACTTGGGAGCTCGTGGATTTACCTCCGGTTGTAAACCACTAGTCGTAAATGGATCTTCAAGAAGAAGATAAAGCCGATGGCACCATTGACAAGTATAAAGCAAGATTAGTAATCAAAGGATTTAGACAACGAGAAGGTCTTGATTACTTTGATACATATTCACGTTACGCGAATAACCTCGATTAGATGATACTTGCTATTGCCGCTTTAAGAAATTTGGAAGTTCACCAAATGGATGTGAAACGGCATTTCTAAACGGAGATTTAGAAGAAGAAATCTACATGAACCAACCCGAGGGTTTCATGGCTCTGGACAAGAGAACAAAGTTTGTAGGCTTGTTAAGTCATTATATGGCTTAAAGCAAGCTCCCAAACAATGGCATCAAAAATTGACCACGCCATGCTAGAGAGTGGATTCAAAATTAATGAATGCGACAAATGTGTTTATGTCAAAGACACAAATAGTGGATATGTAATCTTGTGTTTATATGTTGATGGTATGCTTATCGTTGGCGAACGACAAGATGATCAAATCTACTAAAGACATGTTGAAATCAAAGTTTGACATGAAGGATATGGGTTTGGCCGATGTGATCCTTGGAATAAAGATCATACGAACTCGTAATGGACTTGTGTTAAGTCAGCACATTATGTGGACAAAATTCTTAATACTCATAATGCGGGGATTCCGCCTAGCTAGAACTCCAATTGACACCAAGAAGCATCTATCTAAAAATAGAGGCTTAGGTGTTGCCCAATTAGAGTATTCAAGAATTATTGGCATGTTAATGTACTTAATGATCGGTACCGACCGACTTAGCATATGTTGTTAGCAGCTAAGTAGGTATACTAGTAACCCAAGCTATGCACATTGGGCGCCTATGACTAGGTACTTCACTATTTGAGATACATCGCGATTATGGATCGTGATTATGATTGATATCCGCTTGTTATCGAAGGATACAAATGATGCAAACCGGATATCGACATAAAGGATTCTAGATCGACTAGTGGATATGTGTTTACACTAGGAGGAGCGCTATATCTTAGAAGTCTTCCAAGCAAACCGTTATAGCTAAGTCCATGATGGAATCGAATTTATTGCGTTAGATAAATGCGGACAACGTCAATTCAGAGGACATACCAAAGTGGCCTAAACCGTAACGCCATTAGTATACATTGTGATAGTCAATCGGCAATTGGTAGAGCTCATAGCATAATGTATAATGGAAAGTCCGACATATCCGTCGTCGACATAATTCGACACGACAACTACTCTCAACAGAGTTATCTCAATTGACTATGTGAAGTCAAAGGATAACATCGCGGATCCGCTACGAAAGGCTTAAGCAGAGAGTTAGTTAGTAAGTCGTCTAAAGGAATGGGACTAAAGCCTTGAAGGAATGAGTTTCTATGAAGGAAAACCTAACCCGGTTGACCGGAGATCCCAAGATCCGGGTTCAATAGACAACCTAATCATAGAAATGTGGGAAGTCACATCAATGTGGGGAGTTACTAAATATTGTAACTTTCCTAGTCCATTCCTATAACAAATGTGACTTGTTGAGAGGTTAAACATATGGCTTTAATGATTCGGGATGAAATCATAAAGCATAATGATTCAAGATGAAATCACAACACATATGTTTTAATGATTCAAGATGAAATCACCTATGTGATAGAAGTGGGGTCGCTCAAGGGAAATGTGGGGCGCAATTCCTAAGAGCTCTTGCAGAACCGGGCTAGTGTTCATGACCACAACGAACACACTATGAGGACTTGACATTGTCGGGAGAGTCTTGTGTGAAGTGTAATGTCGTCACGTAAATGGATGATGAGTTCAAGGACATCGCGTCTACTCGGATCTAGGAGACTAAGTGCATCTCACAAGGGAAGGTTCAAAGGGTTACACCCACCTATCCTATGCAAGACTTAACTGAAATTTCAAGAAACTTTCGTGTGTTTTCGACCGATCTCCATTCATGTGGGATTGTTGAAATCAACGCCGTAATCCAAACTATTTCGCTCCTTTAAAACGTTGAAACCTCGTAGAAACAATTGAATGACTATTATTGGCATTAATGATTCATTTGCACTTTGTTGGAAAAATGAGTTTTGCAAAGTGGTTTTTGCAAATTTTGGACATCATTTAATGTATGTATATGTTACATATATTTGTGTTGATTGGGGGGCATTTTGTTCTCCTCTAAGAAAGCTTCGCAACGAGCTAAAGTATGTCCAAATTGGAATAGAAATGAATGAGATATCGTGTCTCAAAGTGAGGCACAAAATCTGGAAAAATAAACTATCCCACATCGCCTAGAAGAGGAAGTGGAGACTAGTTTATAAGGAAATCATAATGTTGGCTATCAAATTCCTTTAGGTTGGTTATGCTCCCACTCCTACGCTTGCTGTGCTAGGGGTGCGAAAATGGATTTTCTGCTAAAATGAGTTCAAGCTTCAACTCATGCGAGCCCAGCGACCGCTGGACACGAATGCACCAAATCTCGCCACGCCTTTCGCTTACGTATTATTATAGAGTCTGTCTTCGCTTCTACCCCATTTCGTATGTTATTTAATTTACGCTTATTTTGTTTCATTAATTTATTTATTGTAATATATATATATATATATATATATATATATATATATATATATATATATATATTAATATTAATTGTTTAGCCTTCGATTAAGAATTTGGAAGAGGATATATGATGTCATTAAAAAAAAGAATAATGGTTGCATGTAGACTGTTTGCATTTAGAACGAATGATATAATTGTCATAAATGATTAGGATAGTCGAAGATGGGTATATTTGTTAGAGTGAGGATCAAATGAGAAATAAAGTTGAAATGAAAAGAATGAGAAGTAACCACAACCGCACATTTCAGATACACCTACAAAAGTAGATGCATTTCCCCTTAAATTTCTTTTTTTCATTTGAAATGTGTGACTCAGAATATTTCTCACTTTTCTCATTTTATTTTTTCTTCTCATTAAATCTCTTCATATTTGTTATTTTAAACTTTTATTGAGGATATATGCAATTAGTGAAGTTTAAATGGAGATATATGTAATTCTCCCTTACTTTAATTATCTTTCAACGCCTCGATCAATATAATATACTCGTGACATACAATCAATATGTCTTTATTAACTACATATTGAACAAGTTCAATATATCATCACTAGACTAAAAGTAATAAGATCGAATGGTTCGTTTGGTACCCGAACCAAACGCGTCCCCTTAATACGGAGACCAAATGCGATGCGTCCCCCTAGACCATTTCATTTGTTTTGCCTGCTGTTGGACCCAATGAATTGTTTTGTGTTGTGTGTGTGCTTTTTCTTTTTATTTAATTTTGTGGGTATGTTTGTGGTTGTGAGTTTTACCACGAGTGTTTGGTCTAGAAGAAAGAGAGCTGAATTGGTACTGATATGACGAGTTTATTTGTGGTCTTATTACTATCTGTCTTAAACTAGTAGTGATGAGACCAAAACACGGTCACATCAACATCAACCCAGCTTTCGCTCTTATAGACCAAAAACAGACCAAATGTTTGTAGTGACGGGACCGCACTTGTGACCGAACACTTTTTTTATAATAAAATTTCATTAATAACTAAAAAAACATTACATTCATAATTTAAATAAAATTAAAAACATTACTCTAATGTGCATTTGTTTGATGCCAAATGTGTTCTACTAAATCGGCTTTAAGATTTAGATGAGTTTGTTGGTTGTGTATTTCTCTGACAACTTGTAAAATATCTTCTTCTGATCGTAAGAGATCATCTTCATGATATTGTTCCTCCGGATAAAATTCGAGAGAGATTTCCCGCCCTTTGTCTTTTATAACCATATTATGTAATAGAATGCAAGTGCATTCAAATCCGTAATTTTATGCGGCTGTGTGAGACTTTTTATTATATCCCACTTTTTCTTTAGCACGCCAAATGCTTTTTCCACATCTTTTTTTGCTACTTCATGTACTTGCTTATATTTTATTCACTTCGTATCATTCGAGCCTACCTGTAAAATAGACTTAACAAGATCAGCTCATTCCGGATATATCACGTCAGCAAGATAATATCCCCATCTATAATTCACATCGTTAACCACAAATGGAACCTATGGTGCTTTCTCGACTTTGAGATCGTTTAAAAGAGACGATTGACGTATAACGTTGATGTTATTTTTTGACCCTGCTACACCAAAGAACGCATGCCAAATCCATAACTCTTGTGAGGCAACCACTGCTAATAAAATGAATGGACCTGACCTTGAATCACCCCTACAAAATTGACCACGAATCCAGTTGGCATAGAGCCCACGTCCATTTCGTATAGTCAATATTTCCTACCATCCCAGGAAACCCATGTTTCTCCTCGTGAAAATCATAGAGTTTTTCGACATTTGTTTGTGTAGGCTTTCGCAAATACGCCATATAACTCCATAACCTCGTTACAAAAAGCAACGAGAGAATCACGAGAAGTTTTATCACCAATTTGTATATGTTCATCTATAGAGCATCTGGAAGGGCGTCGTATGCTAATTGATGAATTACAGAGGTACATTTCAACAACGGGGAAATGCCAATTTTTCCCGAACAATCATAAGTTTATTGAAAATACGGGTAGTTACCAGTCAGTTCCCGAACAATGAATGTGAATAGTGGTCGACTCATTTGGAATCGTTTACGGTATAAATAGTCGTTGTACAATGGTTCTTCAACGAAGTAAGTCGCTACTTGAAGATCATAAACACCGTGATGATCTCTATCAATCGGGTTTCGTGGGTTTCTTGGGATTCTAGAAGTGGAAGCTTGAATAAGTAAAGCGGCGTCTCTAAAAAACTCGAATGCTAAACTATTAACTTTTGCTTCTTCACATGTATAATTGGAAAAAAGTTGATCGAATTCATTTGTTTGATTTGAGAAGTTAAAATGTATATATAAAAAAGATTTGGGTTGAAAGTGTTTATAAAAATGGAGGTGACATGGTATTTATAAGGTAAAATTTTAGATTTTTTTTCTTTTTATTTCTTTGTTTCTTTTAATAAGCCAACGTCTAGCCCAATGGTTATACTATTATGAAATAATAATTAAGTTTGAAAAGTGTTTAGTGTTTTATTATTATTTAAATTTTATGTTTGAGTGATCAAAACGAAACACCTTTCAAACTAGGTTATTATTTTATGACATATATCTCTTTTTACATGTGCATAAGTTAGTTGGGGTTAGTGAAATTCAGTGAGTGGATATTTATTGTTAAGGTACAACCAAACAACACATATAAATATCTTACAATTAGTTTTTTTGAACAATTACGCAATAATGAAACAAGATTGAAACTTGAATGATTTTTGTGGTTAATTTAAAGTTTGAGTGACTTAATTAGAACAGTTATCAAACTTTGTTACTATTAGGCAACATTTTTCTTATTATAAATTGTTCATGTGCGTGCTCGTCCAAGGAGGGAGTTTGCTTTATCCGGCCCCTTTTTGATAACAAGGCAAAAGTCACATTCATTAGTTTCGAATGAAGAGTGTCCCGCCATACCTACTACTATCAAAAACGAGACTTTACTAAACAATAATTTTATTTAAACTTGTTGAATCGACAAATTATCAACATTCTTTAATGCTTGATTTATTTATTTAAACATGTTAAACGAGTCACAAACGAGTTACACGTGTTATGCATGTCTAGGTTAGATTTGCATTGCTTGACACAATTACTAAATGGGTCGTGTTTGGTTAGAGGTTATACCAACCCGCGAACGTGAATAGGTCAACCGAACATGACTCGAATGCTACCCGTAATCGTATAGGGCCTTTTACTTCGAATTTGTAGACAAAGTTTGGAGACGTATACATGTTACTACGCATGAAGCCGAAAACCAGGATGTGCTATACGTTGTTTCAAATACTTTGTTTAGAACAAGTTAGTTTTTCTTTCTGGTAAAAAAAAAAAAAACATGATTTATTGTTATTATCAATATTTTGAAAACCAGGTTTTTAATCGACTCGATCGAGTCACCGGGTCATCAGTTCAACTGGTTTGACAGACGGGTCAACCTGATTTTCAATTGAAAAAACATTATTTTTTTCAACCGGGTCAACCCGGTTCAACCGGTTCGGCCAAGGGTCAACCCGGTTGTCTATTAAAAAAAATGAAAAAAAAACCAAATCAAGGGTCTAACCGGTTAACTCGACTTTTTTTACCCATTTTTATGGCCGGAACCGGTTCAACCGGTTAAACCGGGCGGGTCGGCCGGGTTTCAAAACATTGGTTATTGTTATATAATGTGTAGAATTTTATCGGACACTTTTGAACAACAATTTTACCGGACATTAACTAACTGTAAAATGGTAAAAGGATTTTGATCTCGTTTTTCAGCATCTCGCTGCAAATATCCCATTGTTACGGACGACTTACCTCAAAGTGATCACTTTTTCTACATTACTTTGCTAGAACATTTTTTTAAGCATGATCCAAATTACCTTCTTTTGACAGTTTTCAATAGTATGTACTAGTACTTGTTATTAGCCCAAAGAAAAATACATACACTCAAGAAACATGGTCTCATAATACATGCATCAATATTAAAGTAAAATGTTTTTTTTTCCTTCATTTAGAATTTTATCTTTTTGAAGAGTCAAACCACTTGGTATATAGTTGAAAGTACCCCATGAAGTAGAAATCCATGTGGGTATAAATACGAAAAAAAAAGTAAGTGTTTTGTTTGGGTGGTGCATGCTTCAAGCTAGATAGCCACCACTCATTTTAAAAGGATCCAAATCAAGAAATCCAAACATAAATCCACATTCACTTAACAACAACCACAATGTGGACTTGAAATAATATCACCAAATGTACAATCACCTTCAACCACCACTCCTCCACCTTATACCACCACCTTTCGCCGCTATCGGCTAAATTACAATTAGTATCATTCTTAAACATTCAGCATATTCTCTTTAGAAAACAAGCACATATACACACATACCATGACTACATCCTCTTACTGTTTTTCTTCCACTAGAAACCATATCACACATTCAAATTTCTTGTTTCTTAATTCAAATCTCTATTTACCAAAACAAAGAAATCATGTTGCTTTGGATCAAGGGACTAAAAAGATTTGGTTCTGAACATACCCAAGTCATCTTTTTCGCTTTTGAGCACCAAAAACTATCATAAGTCCACACGCCTTTATGCGTCTTTATCTGAGTCGTCAAGTGAGCATCAAGGAAGTGTTGAAGATAGTGAATTGCCTGGTATGGCTCAGGCTTTTCACATATCTAATAAAACAGCTTCTGCTATATCAATTTGCATAGCTGTTGCAGCTTTGAGTTTGCCGATTTTCATGCAGTCTTTAGCTCAAGGGATGGGTTTGAAGATCAAGTTGTTATCATATGCAACGCTTTTGTTTGGGTTTTATATGGCTTGGAACATTGGTGCTAATGATGTGGCGAATGCTATGGGGACGTCTGTGGGGTCTGGGGCTTTGTCACTTAGGCAGGCGGTCGTGACAGCCGCAGTGTTGGAATTTTCGGGGGCGTTATTGATGGGCAGGCATGTGACTAGTACAATGCAGAAAGGGATTCTCGTTGCTAATGTTTTTCAAGGGAAGGATTCTTTGCTCTTTGTGGGTTTGTTATCGTCTTTAGCAGCTGCTGGTACTTGGTTACAGGTATATATCGAGATTTTTTGCTACTTGCTAGTTGATAATACTATCTTTTAAGGTCAAACATTGATACGGTCGCTGTGAGTCCCTTTGACTATATATGGTCAAAGTCAAACAAATATGTTATATGATCTTGAATATAGGATCATGGGTGGACTCAAATCTTCTTTGCAGCTAAAATAAATAATTGTTATGTGCATACCCCTGTAAGAAATATTAGGATCTTGTGCTAACCTAAGGAACCCTATATCCCTAGAAACAAAAAGATCCTTAAACCAAACTAGGGAGCTGCATTTGACTTTTTATATAGGAAAAATGTTGACTTTTTGGGTCTTGATCAGGTTGCATCATATTATGGTTGGCCGGTCTCAACTACACACTGTATTGTAGGATCAATGGTTGGGTTCGGTCTTGTGTATGGAGGACCAGGTGCAGTTTTCTGGAGTTCATTAGCGAGGGTAACATCCTCTTGGGTTATATCACCGGTTATGGGTGCTGCAGTTTCCTTCCTCGTGTACAAATGCATCCGTAGGGTACGTACAATCTACTAGACTGTATATTCCGTCACTTTTCTTGGTTGTAGTCACTACAGCCTCAATCTTACGAACACCTTACGTATTTCTAACCCGTTTATACTATATTTAGTTTGTTTACAGTGCTCCTAACCCAGGACAAGCAGCGGCTGCAGCCGCACCAATTGCTGTTTTCGTGGGTGTCACAGCAATTACTTTTGCAGCTTTTCCTCTTAGTAACACACTCCCAATAGCACTAGCCCAAGCTTTAGGATGTGGGACATTAGGCGCGTTCATTGTCAACAAGGTCATCCGTAATCAGCTCGGTCACCTCCTAGACAAGGCAAAGTCAACTGAAGAAGAGCCACATGAAGAGTCAGCCCCTAAAAGCATCGGGTTCCTATCCGATATCGCCGGACCTACTGGCACCCAACTGAAGATAGTTTACGGGGTGTTTGGCTACATGCAGATTCTATCCGCTTGCTTCATGTCCTTCGCACATGGTGGAAATGACGTTTCAAACGCAATAGGCCCATTAGCTGCGGCTCTTTCTATATTACAAGGTGGGGCCACCGGGGGCGAACTTGTCATTCCATTGGATGTTCTTGCTTGGGGTGGGTTTGGGATTGTTGCAGGGCTGATGATGTGGGGGTATAGAGTGATAGCTACAATCGGTAAAAAGATTACAGAGTTAACTCCTACAAGAGGATTTGCAGCCGAATTTGCTGCTGCTTCTGTTGTTCTCTTTGCATCAAAACTTGGACTACCTATATCAGCTACTCATACGCTAGTGGGTGCGGTTATGGGAGTCGGGTTTGCTAGGGGACTAAATAGCGTGAGAGCAGAAACCGTGAGGGAAATTGTTACTTCATGGGCAGTGACTATTCCAGTTGGGGCCTTCTTGGCTGTGATCTACACATGGCTCTTTACCAAGCTCTTGCCATATATTTTTTGAGTGTACATCGAAAGATTCAAACTTGAACCACTCGGAGGTTTTATTGAACACAAATCACTTGTCTTTTTAATTCTATATATATATTCTATGATTATCTAAATTGGAAATCATCGTTTCTGTAGTTTGGCATCATTCAGGCGATAAAAAACCACCTATCATTGGAGGGAATATATAATTGTTGCATGTACCATAACGATATAAGATTTTGGTAAAAAAAAGAAGGAGAAACGTTTATTGGGTTTTACTTATTAGCAAATGCATGCACAATCTTATTTTTTTCCATTGTACAAATAGTCTGTTTCTGCGTCTCAAGTAAGTGAAGTCCTAGTAAAAGAAGGAACAGCCTTTGTCGGTTGCTCCAGATCTTGACCTTTAACACAAACATACAACATATTCCAATAATGTGGAAGGTTATAAAACTATATGACGGGTAACAGGTACAATGCAAAAGCAACAACATTTTGCAGTTTATATTCATAGACTACATACCAGTTTCACGCAGTTTCAAGTCAGTATCAAGTCGGTCATTCATGGAGAGAGTTCTTGGATGGATGTCAGACTAGGCTCCCAATCAGATCCCCGACCTGACTTGGACTTTGACTTCAAGACTAATGGTGGTATACCTTGTCTGTTTGACTGTATATGTTTCTTGACCAAGGATCTGGACCATTTCTCTTTCGAAACATAATAATCATTTGCTGAACAAACGGAATCATCAGACTCATCTGTAACCTGTTTTCCTGTTGATTTGTTTTTTCTGGCAGAGTGTCTTTTCTTCAACTTCTTTAACGTGGTGACGGGAAGTAATAAGTACTTTTGTCCGGGCAAGAGTATATCCGTTGCTGATAAAACAGCTTCATATGGATTCTTGAAAACCTCGGGCCAAGCAAAGCACATCCCTGGGTATCTCTTTATTAATTGAGAAACCACAATGGGATTTCGATATAGATCTTCTTTCCCGCCAGCATGAACAATCCTAACATAAAATTCCTTCGAATTTAAGCTGCTCCCAACTGATAAGGAAGCATCTTTAACCTCTTTAGGGTTTCTAAATTCTTTGTTATCCACTGAACGGACTCCACAGAGTGAATCCAAACACCCATTTAACATTTTAAGAAACTAAAGTATGCTGATACCATATGCAATCAATATAAACCACTAAAAAGCCGGACTTTATTTTGGTTTTTTCTTGTTTTTTGCTTTTTCTATGGCCAGCTGATTCGTTAAAACCAAAGTTTTAGTACCTACTTGTTGTTTGGCATGATGGCAGGTAACATCTCTTTGTAGATATCAATTTGTCAACAATGATCATTTTCATAGATCCCTTGAAGAACAACCACCGATCTCTACATACGAACCATAACTCTTTAAAAATAACTTAAGGATTTCGATTTTTTCCAGCTCACTAAACACGTCCTTGTACTCATATCATACTCCCAAAGGCCCGAGGACACTTGGCGTTCAAGTTTCTTTTGTCTTCCACTGATCCAATTATTATGAAGCACAAAACAACCCATATCCATGCACGTTGACGAAACGTTACTTGAATCCCATAGGTCCCGGTAGGCTCCATTTGGGAAGAGGTTTCTATCCAAGAAACGGACAGTAAGATTTGTTTCAGGTTCTAGACACATGTCGTCACCCACACGATATGACCCGTTCAACCCGCACAATGTATCATAAAAACTTGGTTGTTCTGAAAGATTAGATGTAGATGCATGCTTCACAACCTTCTCTAAAGCAGCAATTGTTGAATTATCAGAGCGAGCATAGTAGAATCCAGAGTTTAGACGTCGAGGCATATTTATTGGACCTAAACACAAGACAAGAGTAATTAACAACGTAAGTATAAGAAAATATTAGCTTAAAAGAAACGGGCCAAATATGTCGAAAGTCGCCAAAGAGCATTTTTTTTTCTTCCTAAATCACTTTCTTTTAAAAAACATAATTATCTATTAAAATAATACAATTTTTTCAATCATATGTTTGGTTTTTTTTTTTTTTTTTTTTTTTTAAATAAATAAAATAAAAATAAATAAAAATTTTTAAAAAAAATACTAAGAGGGTTTGGCTAAGCCCTTTGTAAAAAATGCAAAAGTCTTGAAAAAAAGGGTGCCTCCGAATTTAATTTCTTGACGAACCATCAAACTTATAACAGATTATAAATAGACTTCATTAGCTAACCAATCTGTAACAATATCCATGGATATAAAATTCATAGAAATGTACACTATTTGATCTCAAGTTTCGAGGTATAGTCAAATGTTATAGACAATGAGAACTTGAGAAGATAACTTCATGTTCATGCTTGAAAAACAAACCTGTGATTTTGTACTCATCTGACTGAGCCACGAAAACAGCAGTACCGAAAGTGGTAAGTAATGGCAAAGGATTTTTAAACCAATAAACATCAACATCGCTCATTAGTAAGTTATAGCCCAGCTTCAGAATTTGCAAAACTATCCTCGATTTCACTTTTGTTACCCTTTGAAAGCATTCTGTTCCGAAGTGGCAGTCATTGTAGCTGATGTTGCTTGGAGCTAATCTATCCCTAAAAACAGGCAATCCCTACAAAAAGAACACATGGTACATTATATATAACCTTAAAGATGAAAGATGTATAAGATCCGAACTTTAAGTCAACAATCATAAAATTGCTCACCTGCAAGACACAGAAGTCGTATATTTCATCATCAAGGGCGCACACCACAAAGTTTGAAACATGAAGGAGGTGTAGCCTACATACCCAACTCATTAACATATCTTTATAGCTATATCCTGCAACTGCCAGCACGATTGTCTTATTCTGATCCGACCGTGTAGATAACAGAACCTCTAGAGAGAACGGAAGGGATAATGGCTCTAATGATGTCAACTGCTTGTCTTTTGAGCAGTTTACATTTCCCTCTAGTGACCTTATATTATCAAAACAGCTTAAAAGTTTTTTATGTTTACTTGATCTAAATATCCTTAATGAAGTAAAGCTTAAACCTATATGGGATCCTAATGGATAAACCATGTTTTCAGTAGTACTTCCAAAATGATAGTGTCCGTTACATTTAAAAAGTTTGATTACATTGGAGTAACTGGCTTCACGGATAGATAATGATCCATAAAAAGCTTTCAAATGGGAATTTCCGACATTTTCCCAGTTTCTTGCTTCCATTTTATCGCCATCATCAGGACTGCTGATAAAGAAACTTGAAATGGTCCAACTTGCATCAAATACAAACCTAAAATCAGAGGACAAAGCCTCGTTAACGACCCAAAGGGTGTGAAAACCTTTTCCATACAAAAATGGGGGAAGAACTCCGTTGTGCAAAGGAAGATCTCCGTTATTCCAGGCCATAATTATCTTTTTGTCATCGCAGTGGTCCCTCCGTTCATGAGAAAGAAAGTCCTGCAACTGATGGAAGAGAATAGAGGTTAAGGGGGTGTTTGGATGTGAGTACTAAAAGTTAATATGTGATACTTTATAGGTCTTTTCAAAACATAAAGGCTAAAAGGCTTGAAGCCACAAAAACCAAATAATCACCTCCAGATGCATATCCAAATATTAACAATAAGTTATTCGTTCACTTAAAATATGTATTCCATTATTTTCCTACCTTTTTCATTTTAATCCTTACACCATTGTCCCCCAGCCACTTTTTTCCATCTACATCCAATTGAAATGGGAAATCCGAGACGTTTCTTGATGAAGCAATGAGGAGCCAATCATGGTCAAGTTTATGAACATAACTTAATGTTGAAAAAATGTCCGGTAAAAGAATAGTCTCCGAATCCATTAGGACAGATATATCGGAATTTGATGCTTGCGCTCTTGCAACCATTGAATGAAAGAATGGAGTACCTAAAAATCTAAACATATAAAAAAATGTAAACTTTTACTACATTGGTAATCATTATATCATGGAATCCTACATTTAACACTTGTTATATATGTAAGTATGTAAAGCAAGATTAAGGGAGTGTTTGGATGTGCATTGTAAACCTAATGCACAAATTTCGAGTTTTGGTAAAAAGATATTGGTATCTTGCATCACATGTTATAAACTGTGTTGCATATATAGGTGATTAGTATATATGTTCAAAACTGATCGTTACGACTCTGACACTATTATTAAACACATCAAACAACCCCTAGAGTGGTGATTCATCTGCAATATCATACAAGGTCAAGTTATACGATATTACACCCACTAATGCAAATTTATGCAGGTGTCGAGTAACTATCATTAAAAATGAAATCTTTAAGTGAATTATATAGAGCTTACGTGAAATCAATATCGGGTTCAACAGAAACCCGAGAACCAGGGCCAAACGAAGCTGCAAACGAAAAAACTGAAGGGTCTTGGCTAAAAAGAACAACCCTGATGTCTTGCGATAAACCAAGCCATGATCTAATAGCTAAAGTCTGTTTACTCCCAACTGAACCACTAAAAGGCCTAGCAGCTGCAAAGATTGTAACAGTGGGTCCTTCTGAGCTAGTAAGAGTCCTGATTTGCTCGCTAACGGCGGAGTTCGGCATTATTTGAGTTGTGGCATAGAATGAGATTGTAATTAAGACCAACCCACATAGCCAAACTAACCATAAACCAACCTTTAGTGCTTGTAAATGGAAATTCGCCATTTTTAGCCAAAAAACAATATGTAATAGTAACCTCAAGCTTTTTATGTAGTTAAGAAAAGCAACCTTGTTTTAAAACACATCAATTCATCTAAGATTGAGGTGAGTTTGATCAAGAAGTACCATTTTCGGAATAAAAAACGACAGTCAACTATGTGAATCCTGTTTACAGTGCTTGAAAATGACAATTCATCATTTTCTTAAGACCAAAATGATATGAAAATATATCTTAAATAACCCAATTTTGTATACAAAAATAAAGACTAAAATTTTATTAAACAATTTAAAAGATTTGATATGGGTATGATCAAGAAGTAGCATTTTAACATAGAAACCAAGAATTGTAACAAGAAAGAACCTGAACACAGATTCTTGATGAGTCTAATGAAAAAACAATAAACTAAAGTAAAGATTTGAAAAGGGTATGATTTAAAAGTTGTTTTTTAACATTAAAACCAAGTATTGTAACAAAAATGAAGTGAACTCAAAAATTTTGGTTAGAACAAAGATTTATAAAAACAATGAACTCAAGTAAAGATTTGACAAGGGTATGATAAAAAAGTACTACTATCTAGATAAAACTTAATAATTTTGTAAATAACCAAAGAACTAGTAATATTTAGTTGCTTAAAAATGATAATGTGGCTTATTTTTCATGGAAAAAAGGCTTAAAAGTGAGACTTTAACGGAAAAGTGAAGTGTAGTTTGGGGGAAATGCACCACCGGAAAAGGCGTAGGTGGAGGAGGAGCAAGATACATGTGAGACTTGACGTCAAGTGGGTGTCACCCACCCACCCACCGGGTCAAACACTCTGTCTTTCAACTCTTTTTATATTCATAGGTTTTTTTGACTTGTGTTATATTTGTAACTCTACCCCTTACAGTTTATTATAAAGAAAATTTGAACCATGCACATAAATAAACATCAAAAAGAGTGAACCACATTCAAAACTCATTAATTTCTTTGGACCGCGGGACCTGATTCTCCGTCATTATGATATGATCAAACTAGAAATCACTTAAGAAATGAAGTTTGATTCGCAAAACAATTTGAAAGTCAAGAAGATAAGAATTGACCTTGAAATTCAATTACAATGGAACGTTTATTGATAACTAAATGATTATGTGAATTATAGAGAAAAAAAGTAGAAAATATGAATTACAGATTATAGATAATCAAAGTAACAAGTCAATTTGGTTTTTTTACCAAATAACTTTCCCATCAAAAGCTAGTTTAATAAAAGAGGATTGCTACATCCACATACATTTTACAAAAACAAATCCACACAAATGATGTGTCAACATACGATTGGTGATTTTGATATATTTTCTCTCTTCTTTCATCACATCAAGATACACGCCGACACATATATCAAAATAATGTATGTGGATGTAGCAATCCTCTTAATAAAAACTTGTTCCATGTGACTAGCATATGTCACGTGCGAGTTATATGGAACGAATTAGTTTGTTATACTAGTTTTAGGCGAGAAGGTCATTTGGTTATAAACCCAAGTGACTTGTCACTTTTATTATCATGTAATATGCAATTCATCTTCTTTAGGTTTCTCTTTGTAATTCACACAACCATTTGGTTATTGACGCGGATAGACATGGACCACCCATGTTTGCGCGATATGCTTTCGACTTTCAAGTTGGAAGATTTCTTTTATTTCCTTCCTATTTTATGTCGTAATTAAATAATGACCAAATTGTGTTTGGTTAGGAGTTGATTTCCTTTCCTTATTTTGTGGAGTTTAAAACTTTATTTATATTGTTTTGTTTGGGAGTTAAAGGCGGTTTTAGTTTTGAATAAAAGAAGAAACCGAGAAGGTTTGAAAGCTTTTGTGAATCCCGCTCTCTTGAGCCATTTGATTGTGAACCGCATCATTTGGTTTCGAGCTTTGGTTGATTCAAATGGCTCTGCGTGATGAGAACTACCTTTTACTCGCCGAATCGCCGACCGAGGCGCGATAAAACGGTGTTCGATTCGCAAGATCGCACGATCCGAAACCGACCTAAAGGATGTCATCCGGGATGAGATCTTTGGAAAGAGGAGCATCTGAAGGCGATGGTTGCAAGTTTGTGAAACCGACTCGAGGCTTTCATCCGGATGAGAACTATGGGAAGGAGGAGTATCCCGGAGTTGTAGCACCCTATATTCATCACATCCTTGTTTCGATTGGTATGGAGACAAAGAGGTCAAGAATAAAGATTATTGGTGGGTTACGCGAGCCTTGAACGTGGTTGTTGTCGCCAGAGGGTACTGTTCAGAAGAGATTACCGGAGGCGCCTCGAAGCGCAGCATCCGTTAGTATTTTGAATGATTTTGTGATGGGTGAAAAGACCGATATCGGTGGTGTTAATGATCTAGTTCCGTTGGTTGCAAATGGTGATACGGTGACTTTCGGTGAGTGCGCCGTGGTTAAGATCTGTGATCGGTGGCTAAATCGACGGCTAAAGATGTGGTATTTCTTTATGTTGAGCCGCATATCATGGATGAGTTAAGTGTTGGTCGGTAAAAGAGGAAATCAAAGAGGTGGTATCTCAATCTTTTAGTTCTAAAATTCAAAATATCATTGTTAATGAGGTCGGTCATAATGTGGTTAAATATCTGGAAAAATAGAGTTTTTTCTCAAAAGGTCGTAATAGGCCTCATTGCTGGCAATTGCATGGATGTGAAAGTTGCATGTGGATGTGGTAGGCATGGTTTATTTCAATTGACTTGTGGTGGATCCGTAGCAAAACAAAGAGAGCCTGTGGAGCCGAATACAGAGACTTGCATGAAGACCGAACTTGACGATGCCACTACTAAGTTTGATGGCCAAATCAGAGGGATAGACTATGTGTTCGATCCGGGTGGCTGGTTTTTGAAGTTAACAAAACTCGAGGACGAGTTTTTTTCCAAGAGGAGGAGAATGGCGGATAGACATGGACCGACCATGTTGTCATGCGAGGATATGCTTTCACTTTCAAGTTGGAAGATTTCTTTTATTTCCTTCCTATTTTATGTCGTAATTAAATAATGACCAAATTGTGTTTGGTTAGGAGTTGATTTCCTTTCCTTATTTTGTGGAGTTTAAAACTTTATTTATATTGTTTTGTTTGGGAGTTAAAGGCGCTTTTAGTTTTGAATAAAGAAGAAACCGAGAAGGTTTGAAAGCTTTTGTGAATCCCGCTCTCTTGAGCCATTTGATTGTGAAACTGCATCAGTTATCAATAAACGTTCCATTGCGATTCAGTTTCAAGTTCAATTCTTATCTTTTTGAATTCCTAGTTGTTTTGCGAATCAAACTCAATTTCTTAAGTGATTTATAGTTTGATCATATCATTTGGTATCTAATCATATCATTTGGCGTGACCTAATATGATCTCGTGTCGACTAATTTGAACTTGTATCACATTACCATAAGACAGAGTGCAATGAGGGACTCACCACAAGTTTTCACACCACCTCCCCACCGGGTTGTCCCCTCTTTTGTGAAAAATAGATGGTGCAGACCACAACGTTGTGAAAGTATCAAAATTTAATTGCGTATGTGAGTATATATTTGTGCTCAAGTAGAGTATAATTTTTATTATTATTATTATTATTATTATTATTATTATTATTATTAGAAACTCAAAGGATTTACAAAAAGTTAGTAGGAAGCCGAGATACTAACTGGGCTTTCACTCCTCTAGCTATAGAAAAGCTAATCCTACTAAAGATATGAGAAGCAACATGTGCTTCAATGTCTTGGGTCATCGAGAACTTTCGGATTCTCTTCAGTAAGGTCACAACATCTATCTCAAGTTCCCCAAAAATAGAGAAGGGGAGAAACCCATATCTAATATCCGCGCACTTGGCCTCATACTTGACGCGTTTACGTTGCATGCCACAAATACCGCACGACCAGAACAAAATCAACCATACGGTTTGCGTCAGGCGAAGACCCAACAAATCAACGATACATCAAGCCCTCCGTCCCATGAGTAGAGCAACATATCACCGGACAAGGGTTTGTTTCCACTAAACGTAAGGGTTTGTCCCTCTCCACTAAGCTCGATGTCAACTTCTTTACGAAGTGAAATCCCCGATCGAAACAGATGTCAACCAAGGTATCGCGCACCACGTTATGCCGATTTATTATTATTATTATTATTATTATTATTATTATTATTATTATTATTATTATTATTATTATTTGGTAAAGAAATAGAGTAAATTAGGTGGTTAAGTTGAAGGCACACCTGTTTGACGGTGAAGTTAGTGATGGATTAGAGAAGTTGACGTGATATTAAGTTACTGAATACGGTGACCATTATATCCAGTCAACTAAAGAACCAAGAAGTATAGAATACACAGGTGCCAAATAAAAACTAAAAAGGTATCAGTGCAGCTAATTAACCAACAGAGTAATCTCATAAACACAAGTATTCAAAGTAAGCAAACACCATTGTATGACACCTCATGTAACAATTTCAGTGATCTTGAAAGCCATTCTGATGTAGATTTACAATCAAATGGCTCAAAATACTAAGGATTAATCAAATAAAGCTTCAAACAAGAACCTTAAAAGGTTTTCTTATTCAATAATCGAAATGTCAACCGCTTTTTTCAGAAACAAAAGACCTTTAATAAGGTTTCATCACCACAACTAAGGAAAGAAATCAAACTCCTAACCAAACACAATTTGGTCATTATTTAATTACGACATAAATTAGGAAGGAAATAAAAGAAATCTTCCAACTTGAAAGTCGAAAGCATATCCTCGCATCAACACTACTTGGTCCATGTCTATCCGCGTCATTCTCCTCCCTTCGAAAAAACTCGTCCTCGAGTTTTGATATGCCTTAAAACGAACCACCGGATCGAAAGGAACATCAACGTGATTCCCTTCATTATTATCATCATAACCTCCATAAACAACTTAACTTTTCCGACCGTATTCATCATTGATCCATTAGAATTAGACATCCGAAGGTTATTCGCCGTGGCTCAAAATTCAAACTTTCCGTAGTTGGCGGTGAAACATGGGAACCTTCAAATTCGCAAATCACCAACAAGAGCCACCCCAATGCCGTCTCCACCTAATCTAGCACCACCTTCAACCGACTTTTCTAGGATAAGTTCCGATCACCATGAATAAACAAAGAATACCATTCCTCGTCCGCGTATTCATCATACGGGTTGTGAATCATAGATAAAATCGCCATTGGTAAGATACTCCTCGTCCCTAGTGGACTCGTCCCCTGACGGGTTCAACCAGTTCTTTCCTCCAATGCCGACGATAATACTAATCCCAATCCAGGGACTAGGTGTTGTAGTCGTTCGACTCGATCAACCGCTCCCAATCCGTGGGTAAGCCACGCGAGTCGTTCAGTCGCTCAACCTCATGATCAAACATATCCGAAGCACCTCCATCGTTGCCTCTGTCGGCGATTCTACGATTAAGATACCCACTTCCACAACGAGCCATTTGAATCAACCAAAGCTCGAAACCAACTGATGTAGATTTACAATCAAATGGCTCAAAATACTAAGGATTAATCAAATAAAAACAAACAAGAACCTAAAAGGTTTCTTATTCAATAATCGAAAATGTCAACCGCTTTTTTCAGAAACAAAAGACCTTTAATAAGGTTTCATCACCACAACTAAGGAAAGAAATCAAACTCCTAACCAAACACAATTTGGTCATTATTTAATTACGACATAAATTAGGAAGGAAATAAAAGAAATCTTCCAACTTGAAAATTGAAAGATATCCTCGCATCAATACTTTGGTCCATGTCTATCCGCGTCACATTCATGCAATGATTATATAAAATTGGTTATTTTATTTGCGCAACTTTGAAATCGGTCACTAATATAAAATGATCAAAAGAAGCTATTTTCCATACAAAAAGAAAATCGGCAATCTCATGCGAAGGCCAAAAAACTTAGCAAATGTATAACTCATAATAGATCTTAATCAAACTCCAAAAAGGTTCAGAGCAATAGTAGCTGGTCCATCACTCTTTAACTACTATGAGCAATCCCAAATCCTGAAAATACACAATGCATTAACTTGTTCCGAAATCAAGTACAAGTAATAGAAGACGATATGAAACCAACTTCACCATCATTACTTCAGCTGAGACCGTAATCGGTTCAACATAAACCTTGCATATTACACCACCTTTTGCTTGTCCTTTTTTATATTCTTAGACCCAACAGGGTCTCTAATCCATAAAAAAGATGATTACTTTGCAGGCACCATAACTCGTATTAGTCAAGACTGCTCAACACTCAGTCCCTCACGAGCTACAAATCTGTCGCATGATCTGTAATCTTTAAAGATGCAATCAGGTACATTATCGCCGGGTTCTTGATCTTGACCTCCTCCTTTCCCTGCACCAACACAGTAAAACAACTTTGAATCCAGAATAGAGACCGTAAAGCAACATGTTCGACCATATGTTAACATTTCGTTATAATGAAGGTAGGCATCGAGAACATGATAAATAATTTGGGATCTTAGAATCATTAAAGAACGGGATGTTGACATACCTGGTGCTTTCAAGAGAAGAATAGTTAGAATGCCTGTGCTGAGAACGCTTGCTAGGTGGAGACCTTGACACTTGTCTAGAAATGAAACAATCCCACATGCTAAGACAGTGAGTTCAAATAAATATTGGGAAGGCACCCAACACTCTCTATCTAATATGATCTTATTTTATGAGAACTGCCTTGTTAGCTTCTGTTATTCCAACATATATGTAACAGATGCACATCTTACACCCTCCAAAAGAAGCAAAAATGCTGAGTTTCGAAGTTGCCCATTGAAATTTTGATCTTATGAAAAACAAGTGGCCTTTATTTCTTCCTATACAAAGCTTGATGTATATATACAGACATTTTGGAGGTCCTAAACAGAATAAGTTAAGGATTCTGCTCACATACGTAACATTACCTTTTTCACATATATATCATCGCTATAGTTTGTGATCATAGGAGCATACTAGAGCAAAACAGTACTGTAAAGGCAATGTCTAGCGATTATTTATACTAAGCGCACCCATCTACCTGTATGATTCTGTAGTCATCTAAATAATGCAGTGTAATTAAGACATGGCATGCCAAGTAGGAACAGGTTATTTAAGATGAGGATAAATATCTAGCCTCCTTTATAAGTTAAAATTTATTTGTTCAGATATCAAGTACATAAATCTAATGATGAACAAGATTACCAATGTATAAATAAAAACAGATAGATATACCATCCACATGCCTACAGAATATGATATTAATCTTATCGTAAAATTGTAAATAAGTTAAATTTATTAACAAGATTTAATAATAAATATGTTAATAATATAGAGAGAGAAAATAGCAAAATCAAATACCTTCTTGACCTGACAGGCGATGGTGATCTATCACGTCTTCTAGAACGCACCTTCCTGCAATTGGAAAACTCAAATAAGTAACCTCACATGGAACGATGCCAGAATTGACAATATAAAGTTTATTTTGAGGAACCTTCTTGAGTCACTGGAAGAACTATCACTCGAACCATGAGCACGGCTAACCGATGAGTTGTCTTTGCTGCTCCTGTGCCTGCCAGGTGACGAAGAACGATCCCTTTTGTGCCTGCCAGGTGACGGAGAACGATCCCTTTTTTGCCTGCCAGGTGACGGAGAACGATGCCTTTTGTGTTTCTTTTCATTCTTTTCATCTTTTCTTTCTCGCTTTCGGTCATCTTCTTTAGCATGGGATCTTCTATCCTTGTCTCTCTCTTTCTTATCATCCTTAATCTCATTCTTACCGACCCTTTTCTCTGAATCTCGCTCCTTTATTTTCTCTTTGGAGCCATTTTGATCATCCTTCTTCTCCCTCGTCATATGTTTCTCATCCTGGATCTTACTACTCTCATCTACCTTCAAATGTTTCTTGTCCTTACCACTCTCCACCTCCCCATTGTAGTCTTTACTAGAAGACCTCCTTTTATTATCATTCTTATCCACCCCATTTCTTGGGCTCCTACCATGAGCATCATCTGGTATTGAATCCTCGGTATTAAGACCACCCTTAACTAGCGGTTCATGCTTACCAGCATCCGTGTCTCCTACACTCTGCTTTGACTTTGAAACATCAAGGTTATCTGGTTTGACTTTCTTAGCACTTGAATTATCATTGTAATCCTCCATAGCTTCATTTGGACCCACTCCATGGGAATCACTTTCTTCTTTTAGATGGTTCTTACCAGGCACCTTACCATCATCTGCCGGTGAACTTCCATTCACTATTGGGTGGACGGTAGGCCTACTACTAGTGGAAGATGGAATAGATGAATTTTGAGCTTCCACATCCTCATCGTCATCCGATGCATAGCTACCAAGTCCTAGGACATCTCCAGGTGAGCTGGAACTAGACTTCCCACTTGCATCATCTAGATCATTTCCTTTGGTTTTGGCCGGAATTAGGACCTTTGCGGAAGACTTGGGAGTTACAGCTGCTGATGAAGATGCTGATTTCATATCCCTTGAAGCAACAGCCTTTGGCCCAACTACATACCGACAAAAGAGAAAAAGATAAGAGGCAAAGAAAACATCATTACTTAGCAAAATCACACTGCAGGTCATTGGAAAACGGAAAGCTTGTCACAAAAATGAAAGAGTTGTTAATGCCAACCTTCCACATTAAGATCATCTTCTTCTATAACTTGTGTTGCAATTTCATCAAAAAGTTCATCTGTAACCTGATCAAAAGCACGCAGGTAACTATCTTAGTACCCAAGCACAAACAAGAAGTTGAAATACCAGAAAGACCTAAAGATTCAAGATTGCTTGTATGTTTGCTTTAATAGGAAATTATTGCAATTGTTTTCGGATTGATTGATAATGAAACATAACATGTTTGACACAAATAAAAAATGTAAAGAAATAATTAGCATCTATATGCCCCCACCTTCAAAAGAACCTCCGTTAAGATACGCTTTATTTCCTGGTTAATTGCAGCAGTTCTAGCCGCTTCGATTTGATCCTGCATAGAAATGGAGCAGAATTGTCAGTTTACTCGAGAAAAAATAGAGTAAAAACTAAATAGTGGCATGATTCTGGCAGCCTTTCTAAAAATTTGAACAGAAAATAATTATAAGTTCTATAAAACAAATTTAGCATGCATATGCAGAATAGAACCTCATCTTCGCTCTCTTCTTCTGTTGACCTAGACGGCTCCATGCTTTTTCCATCCACCTGTTCTCCCTTCCCAAGAGGCTGGTCCATATCATCATCTTCATTAGATTCAGTGTCCTGCCTGGAAAGCCCTGGGGCTGAACTTCCAATAAAAGGTTTCTTCTTGATTATTTCTTCTTTAAGCCAATTTGGGACTGAAGCCTGAAAACTCTTCTAGTCTAAGATATAGGATAGACAACAGCCCAACCGAGCAGAAATGATTTGGTATGCTTCAATACCTTTTTAGGGCGCTCAGGATACCCAGGAATCCCGTATGTATCGCCAGGGAAGGCATTTGTTGCATTAAATGCATTTGATGCCCCGATAGGAAAGGCAGTGTTTGCAGATGGCATACCTGGTTGGAAGCCTGATCCAGCCATTCCCCCAAATAAAGGTGCCGAGTGCATAGAAGCTGGAGAAAGATCAGCCTGTGAGAAGAAACTAGAATCAGCGTTCATGTACATATTACCAAAAAGATGCAAGAATAATCAAGGTCAGGATCAAAACCTGTTGCCCTGTGGGGTGGACAGAAGGCATAGAAGGATAAGGCATTCCAGGCGTAGCAGATGAATTCCATGTATTGATTGAAGGTATAACAGTAGCAGTGGATAGTCCCCCTGTTGAACCCCCAGACTCATGACCATATGTAGATTGTCCATATGGGTCATGATCATGACCATACCTCGGCCCAAAATCTAAAGGTTGATTGCTAGGATCAGTTGTTGGCTCAGTTGATGAGTTGTTATATGCATAGTGAGGTTGTTCAATGGACATTGATCTATCATTAGGAGATATTGATGGTTGGACTTGGTGTTGCGGAGCTGGAGCAAAATGCATATGCGATGGTTGATAAGACTGTCCGTTCATATCTCTTGGCTCTTCTTTACCTGTAATTCAAACGTTAAGTCACCCACTGAGGTATGCACTGTTGCAGTTTCTTAACGACATTAATTCAGAAGTTATAAGTGCATGAGCTTTCTGACAAAAGGGTATACAAATTTCCTGTACTTTTTTAAGTAAATAACTAAAGAATGCATTTTTGTTACAAGTGATCCTGGATAACTAAGATACCGCATTGGATTCTTAGGGATTTGATGCTTGATTTTTAAATTATACTATAATTATACAAAATTGCTGTTCTTTTAGCAATACATATATCAGAAGTAGTATTATCCAGGTATTCAGGTTATTTAGTTCTAAATAATATTGTGAAAATGAATCACAAAACTTAATTCTCTTCCTCCTCTAGATTCTTCCAGCAATTATTCTTGCAAACCCCATTATTCAAGAATCCAACCCCGTTACATAATTTTTTTATGTCAATATGCAAGTAAGGTATCTGTAATACTTTTGGAAAAGAAAAAAAAATACTTTGCACGGCCGTACCCAAAGAACCAGATGAACAAAAAAAATAGTAAAAAAACAGAGAGCGATATGAATCAGTAGATTATGGAAATAAAGTAAGAAAAAGAAGCATGACCAATTTCACGATATAGTATATTAAGGATGCTAATCTATCCAAACCCATTCAAATATAACCACTGTGTAATTCGTTCAAGCTAGATTGATTAAAGCCCATGAGAGCTTGTGACAGAAACATATCAAACAAGCATAATGAGCAAGCCTCTAAATTGGTTAGACTTGGAGCTTCAAAAGAGGTTAGTCATATTTTTTGGCAAGACCTTACTGGGAAAAATTCTTCAAGCATGCGGGTACAACAACAGAAGCTCCTTCAGATGGAAGTATGGAACATGATAAACTTACAAGGTAACTCACTACGCCCGGAAGTGGTACAACTTAGAAGGTGGTCGTAGACTTTAATAACTTTTGTTCAAAAGAAGCCTTATAAGTTACTAATTAATGTATGGATGCCCCGTAGAAAAGAAAAATCCGACACTTTCACATGTTACAATTCATGTCCCAGTTACACAACCACGTCATGTTAGTTAGACCCATCTTTGCAGCTGTAGCAAGCTCTTTCTTGCCAAAAGAAATTACAGTTTTCCAGTTACAGCCTACTAAAATGCAAAGGTCTAGTCAATCTTAAATATTGAGCAGTGTATGAATACTTGCGGTCATATAGGATATTAGCACATAATAACAATAAGCAATCCGACTAGCAGGACATTCCCCTCCCTTTCACCATCCTAATAATTTAAACAACAGAAACAAAGGAACAAGGTACTCATGATCTGTTTTTATTCAGAAAGCATGTTTGATGATACTTTTTGAGCACCACATGTAAGCTTACACAGTCACCTCATGGTTAAGATTGTATGCATTCAAATCATACATTCAACTTGCAAAAATGCACCTGATAAACTCTTAGCTCGATACAAAATGACATTTCCACACTACAAGTTATAAACACAAGAAAAATCAAGAGCACGACAAGCTTAAAGGCCAACAACAGAAACTAACGTAAAATGAGCCAAGCAACTGAGTAAGAAAAATATTTGACATCACCAACCATTCATCAGTAAATGAGCTAAGATAGCTGCCAGATTATTACAACTCAGATATAATTTAATCAGTATAAGATTTGACATCACCAACCTCTCATCATTGGTCAACTAAGGTTTCTATATTTTAACCATCTCAAGTCCATATAATCTTTCACGCTATTATTTTATGATATCGTAACTTTTTTGATGATATTGTTGCAATTAGCAATCGGTAAAAGGTAGTGCGACCAAAGTACAAACACCATTCAGCATTCATGAAAACCATGTACACCCAGAGAAGACTCCGGCTTTCAGGTTACAGCTTATGTTGTTCCACATTAATCAATTCAGCACTTACAAAATTAAAGGGGGTATAATGCAAGAGAAGATTTAAATGATGAACCAACATGCTTATATTAACATTCTGGGAAAAGGAAGACAATATTGGAATATAATTTCTATGGAAGCAGTTCTTCAAACAAGCTTCACATGCTAAATCAAAGACATCGGTTAACTCGTTACCTGCAACAGAAGAATAACTAGAAGGTACCTCCTGCGGATAACCTGATGAACTTATCGGTCCATTATCTTGATGATGATATGCAGCAGCTGAGTTCGGCAAATTTCCATCTCTGGCAGGATATGAAAATTGTCCATCCGAGGCATATCCAGAATTATATGAGGGCTCCTGTAAGTGGTTTGCAGGAGGCCTAGGTGGCGGTGGAAAAGATGGGTACTGTTGATAGTTCGCCGGTGGATGTGAGTTTTGCTGATACTCTGGGTAAGGAGGATCCGGATTCTGTGAATATTGACCCTGATAGTTTATTTCTTCTGGTCTACTAGCAGGCACTGTATGTGGTTGTGGTGGTTGTTGTTGTTGTTGTTGTTGCTGATCATCCGTGACAGTTTTCGAAGCTGCCCATGCTCTGGCCCTAGCAGCCCAATCATCTTCATTTTTATTTTGAGCTACAGTATTAAAACATTGACACAACAATCAGCACATGTTCTTCTACTCTGATCACAACTTTCATACATATACAAATCAACATTGTTACTTTTTAGTATCAGAATATTTATGACCATAACAAAAAATGAACTGTCTCTCTTCCTTATATTTCAAGTGTATTCAGGTAAGCTTCTTAAATATCTTATGCATCTTCAAATAGCTCGAAATTAATAGTTTAAGCCTATTTCATTTAATTCTTCATAGATAAGCTTATAATCCCTCTACATAAGTCATACTCAAGACTTTCAAAGCTTATTGTGTTAATAAGCTCCATAACACAATAAGCTTACCTAAACACCCCATTCGTTTTATTATGTAATACACCTTTCATAACAATACCACGTCATTATTCTCACAATGAGTGTTGTATCAAAATGCCAAAAATGCCAACTTATCAAATAACAACTAGCACACAATTTACTAAAACCTCATGGTAAGTAATGTTACGAGATTTATTCAAAATCATATAATCTCGTGTTATCTCTCTCACGAGTGTTATATCACATAACCATATCAACTAAAACAACTTTCACACAATTAACAAAATTCATGAATGAATACATGCTTTTGCCATTTGGAACATATGCATTAAAAGTGTTACGACATTCATTCATAGGAAGCATTATATCAAAACACTAAACAATCTCAACTATCACACAATTATCTAGAAAACATATAACGAACCTGAATAATCCCAGCCTTGATGTCCCCAGCTTGCATTGTTCCACTCCTACAATCAACAATGATTATTAATCAGCACTCGTTATTTAACAATGCTCAAAACTTCTACGTTTGGCAAAACTAGATGTAGTTGCAAACATTACAATTTAAACGCTAAATGCTCCTAAAAGCTCGTTTGATGACGATTTTGAGCGTTTAGAATATGTTGTTTGTTTGGCAACGAGCGTATAGCTTTTATACTTTGTTTAAACGCTCCTATTTAAAAAGCGTCCTTTCATTTTCATAATCCACTTAATAATTATACAGCAACACTACGAAACTTTTTATAAAACAAACACGGCTAATATTGTGAAACATTTAAAACCTAAATATAAATAAATTAAATAGAAATTATATTAATTAGGGTTTACCTGATTAACATTAGGATAATGAGCTTGTGGTGGAGGAGGTCTAGGATGAGAATAACTGTACGGAACCGGTTGTGGAGGAGGAGGAGCGGCGGCGTACGGCGGCGGTGGATGAAGGTGGTGATCGGCGTGTTGTGGAGGCCAGTTTTGTGGTGAGTGGTACTGGAATTGACCGGAGTGCCACGGTTGTTGCGGTGGTGGAAGTGGTGGTTGTTGTTGTGGATCGGATGGTGGTTGTTGTGGTGGTGGTGGCGGTGGTGGTCTGGTGTATCGGAAGTCCATTATGACGGTGAGTTAGGGTTTTAAATTTTGATTGTGGTATATATTACGGTGATTTGTGACGGGGATAAACGGAAGGTTAAGTAACGGAGATGTGACGGCGTTAGCGAAGGTGATGTTTCCGGTGAACAGAGGTGAGATATTGAACGGGAAACGAGTGTAGTGGGAGAAGTATGTAGTTAAAGTAAGTTACACTTACCTTCCTTCAACTTTTATAAACTTTCATTCATTTTCTTATATTTTTATATAATAAGAAAAAAAATGTTTTATTAACAACAGTTCTATGGGTTGTATTTAAACTTTTTTTTAACTGATGCTTAAACACAACTAAACAAAACTCATAAAAAAAATTATATTATTTTGAAAAGTATTTTGTTAAAACAATCTTATTGAAAAAGAAGAATTAAGGCAATTAGGTTGTTATATTTTGGCACGTGACAAAATCGAGCATTCTTATCGACCAATTGAAAGTTAAAATTGAGAAGAAAAAAATAGTTAAATTTTGATAAATTTGGTCGAGAAAAAAAGAACATTTAAAATATCGGTGTCAATTTGTGAAAACAAAAACTTAAAAAAATAAGAGGATAATTAATAAAACTTTAGTGGTTGATTTTTAAGTAAATTATATGAAGTTAGGTTTTGATAATTTTAAAAAATAAACAAAAATACGCTCTTAGACTTTACACCCCTAAAATTTATATTTTAAAAATACAATGTATATTTTGTTTTAAAAATACAACATGTATATGAACAGGATTAAAATATCAAAATAAAAGCACAAGTTATTGTGTATGTAAATAAATACGTATATAAATAACTCGTGTTATTCTTCTTAATGAATTTAAGTAAAGATATTTGAAAATTATTTTTTGTTACTATCTGCGTTCAATAAGGACTCGTGTTATTCTTTTTTATAAGTTTAACTCATACGCACACGGGTTACTGTGATATGAATATTAAATATACGCGATTGTGCTTATGACAATCATGTCAATTCCTATTTAAATTTTAGAGTAAACTACACCGTTCGTCCTTATGGTTTGCGTTGACCGACAAGTTTCGTCATTTGACCGAAAAAATTGCACCGTTCGTCCCTAAATGCGAAACGTTATTTACCGTTAGTCCTTCACTCTAACGGACATATTTAACAGCTGTTAAGTCTCTCCATGTGATATTCACGTGAGGGTATTTTGGTCTTTTTATCATCTCTTTCTTAACATCATATCCTTCTTCCTCCATCTTTATCTAGACACTCTAACAACACCACTAACAATACCACCATCATTATCTCACCACCATTCTCACCATAAACCATCACCAAGCACAAAATCCATTTCCAAATCCCTATTTTCATCCACCACACTCAATATTTTCATCCACCAACTCAAAAACATAAATAAATTTAATCCAATTTAAATCAAATTAAAATCACCTAATTTATGGTTATTTGAAAAAGAATATAACACATGTATACACAAACTCATTCGTTCCTCGCTTGTTATATAATTATGATCTTTTTCAAATAACTAAAAATTTATCATATTTTACTTTCTTATTGTTTTCCAAATATCCATATCGCAAATCTTCACCCAAAGATATTAAATCTTTATCTCCATAAGTTAATATCAAACAATAAATCATAACACATAAACCAACAATCTGAAAACAACAATACACATCAAACTATTATGAACAGAACCGATTTAGAAAATAATAATAAAAAAATTCTTGTGCGATCTGGTCGTCTGGTGGCTGTGAAGACGTTGGCATAGATGCAGACCATGTGGGGTCTGGGTTGATGGCAGACGGCGATATCAGTGGCTGCCACCAGAGTTTGTGGGGTTGGCCTGAATAGATGGCAAGAAAAGCATAATAATAAAATGTCTTGACGTAAATGAATATGAGGGTTTCTGAAAAGCATTACAAGTGAAGATAAATATGTCTAACCAAAGTCACCAAGGACAAAACTTCAGCCGTGTGGTGAAGGTGAGGGTTTCTGAACAAATTTTCTAATTTTGATATATCATTGTTTGTTGTGAAGTATTTGTTATTGAATATGATTTCAAATTTTGAAGTGATAGTGGACCGGTGATATATTGTTTTGTTGTAGATTATGATGGGGATTCTATAGATTATGTGGTATGTGATGTGTGAATTGGGTGATTTTTGATTTGATTTATGTTCTTGAGTTTATATGTTTTTGAATTTATGTTTGGTTTATGTATTTGAGTTTAAATGCTTTTGAAATTATGTTCATGAATGGGTGGATGAACATATCGAGTGTGGTGGATAAAATGAGATTTGCAAATGGATTTTGTGTTTGGTGATGGATTAGGGTGATAATGGTGGTGAGATAATGATGGTGGTATTGTTAGAGTGTGTGGATGAAGATGGAGGAAGAAGGAGATGATGTTAAGAAAGAGATGATAAAAGACCAAAATACCCTCACGGATATCACATGGAGAGACTTAACAATCTGTTAAATATGTCCGTTAGAGTGAAGGACTAACGGTAAATAACGTTTCGCATTTATGAATGACAGTGCAATTTTTTTGGTCAAAAGGACTAAACTTGTTTACCAACGCAAACCACAGAGACGACGGTGTAGTTTACTCTAAATTTTATATAAGGATATCCGGATTTTTATTAAAAGACTTTATATTGTCACTTTATCAACAATCATTATGTGCTATTAGACGCGCATATTGTGTACAACATGATATTATTAGTTAAATTTAAACAAAAAAATAAACATCAACACCCTTATCAGTTAAACAGAGTTAAATATTTCATCTAACAAAACCTTTACAAAATTTAAATTGATATTAATACATAATGAAAAATTTTGTGTAAAAACTCTTGCATAATTATTTGTTGGACTTATGTCATAATTATAAAACACTAAACACAAACAAATTCTTATATGTCTATATATTAAACTAAATTTAAAAATAAATTTAATTCACATAGAAACCTCAAATTTAATAATGACTTATAATTAGTATATTTTAAAAGAGAACTGGATTTCTAATTATCATTTTACTTACATGATCTTCATAAGTGAAAAAACTAACGGTTCAAATGAAGAGATATAATAAGTAAAATACATATATCATATTTATATAGGTAGAGATAAGTAGGCAATATAAGAATAGTAGGAAATGCAAATAAATAAATAATTAGTGAGATGTTTGGCACAGATTAATAGGATATCAAAACTTTTATTTTTAAAGAAAATAAGCGACTTGGATATAAGGTCGTTTGCAAGCTTTAAAATAATACAATTATACTTCATGAGGTTTATAAAATAAGCTTCATATTTTATTTCTCGTTTATGCTCAATCTATGGTGTTTTTTTAACTATGGTTTAAGACCTTTTGACTAATTAATTTACGGGGTTTAAACCCATCGTCACGCGTATTCAAACCGCTTATAGCCCTACCTTTATAAGAGGTTGAGGTGACCACTTGAGCAGAGAATTCAATCTCAAACCTTATCTCAAACCTTACACACTTTAGTGATGTTAGTCACAAGCTTTTTATCACTAGGTCACTTGAGCATGAATTCAATCTCAAACTTTACACATTTTAGTGATGTTACCACTTGAGCAGGAACTCAATCTCAAACATGTCTATAATCTAATCTCAAGCTTTAGTTACTTTTTATGTAATCATATAAGTAAATAAAAACTATCAAGAAGCTAGTAATTACAATTGTGATTACCAGCATAACTATAAATGACAATTAAAACCTAAAACAACGACCTTCCAACATACTTCCAGAATTGTGATTACCGGCATAACTATAAATGACAATTAAAACCTAAAACAACGACCTTCCAACATACTTCCAGACGAAACTAACTATAATGTCCCGTCCCCTAGGAAGATATATATGGATATTTTGAACAAAACAAAACAAAAAAAAAAAAAAATATCAAACAAGTTCCAGCACAATATCATGTAAATTAAAGATGAATCAGTCACCAAACAATGTCAACTCATTAACAACTGTCTCTTACCAATTTTGGCAACAATGGAGTTACTTTGCAATGAAGAACCAATTGCAATTTGGTTAAAAAAAAGTAACTTATACAATTAACAATTACAACAATTCATTATGATGAATCTTCAAAAGTATGATTCAATCATGAATAACATTCATTCTTGTGAGGGTGAAGAAGCTTCAAAAAGGGTCTCCCTTGCCTCTATATAAATCGAGGGAGTATGCATTCCGTTCAATAATCACATATCAATGGTCTTATACTGTATTGTTGATTGAGCATAAAGGAGAACCAACGTACATACAGACAACTAAAATCATACATGATATGTTTCAATTGTCATCCCACAGCATTGACTTGTCTTCTTGTTAATTGTGCGTACAACCCATCTTTAAGAAGTAGTTCTCTGTGATTGCCCATCTGAATTCAAAAGGGTCAATTCAGTTGCATTTGTTAAACGGCTTGAGCAGGTTATATGAAATGAAATTTGTGTATACTCTATTCAAATGCTTGTCTTGAGTCGTTTTATATAAATAAATTAAATTTAATCGTATCTAATTAAATAAATTATTTATATAACTTAAGATTTGGTGGTAATGATGGTTACAGTGTATACCTCGATGATCTGACCCTGGTCCATAACGACTATTCTATCTGCTGCTTGTACGGTTGAAAGCCTGTAGGAAAACGGTTGATCGGCATTTTAAACTATAAATCAAGAAGCAAACAGATGATATTTGTTTTGTATCCTCTTAGGGTGTAGAAGTATCTACCTGTGTGCAATTATAATGACAGTCCTCTTAAAGTTTTCTCCAGCAGCACTAAGTACACCCTACAAGATCCAAGAATATAATGGTCAGAAATTGAAGGTTGGTGGATAATAATCCAATTCTTAATTTACCAGAAATCTTTTCCTTAATCAAAAACTAAAAAAGGAAACCATAGCGACCTTAATATTGTGTTCACTCTCAGCATCCAAAGCGCTGGTAGCTTCATCAAGAATCAAAATGGATGGGTTCCTAAGAAGTGCTCGTGCAATCGCAATTCGCTGTTTCTGTCCTCCGCTAAGCAAATCATCATCCACAATCGTTTTATAGCCATCAGGTAGTGACGAAATGAAGTCATGAGCAGAGGCCTGTTTGGCTGCCTGTTCAATATCCTCTTGAGTTACATCTCCTGTGCATCCATACGCTATATTCGATCTCACATCCATCCGAAATAGCTTCGGTTCCTGTTGCATACACATAAGTACGTAACTAACAATAGTAAGTGTTTTTCTCATGGGATTATTGCATAAAAAGGTAACCAGTTTTGAGATGATTTTTATTATAGATAACCATCTTTGTTTTCACCCATTAAAAGGTGACCAATTTTCAAACATTTTTACATAAAAGTTTTAACATTTTCTGTAAATAACAGGTTTTATGCGTATCAGAATAAAAAGTCCACTTGGTCAACTACCAACACGACATCATTTTGACTTGGTAAACCTTGATTGGTTTACCTGATGTAAAAAATAATAAACTTGGAAGTTGTCCTTAGAACTTTTGAAAGTTGGTGAACATAGAGATGGTTACCCAAACAAAATCTTATCAAAGCTGGTTACCTTTTTGTGCAATAAACCCTTTTTTATCACAGAAGAAAATTCACGTGGAGTATTAAAAAAAGAACCTGGCCAACATATCCGATTCTTTCTCTAAGCCACTTGATGTCCAAATCTTTTAAAGGAGACCCGTCAATTAAGATCTACACGAACACTAAACACATTAGTTTAAGGTTAGTGTTGCAAATTATGTACAAAAGTTCAAATTATATATTGGAGGTGGCAAACCAGGCGGGTAGGCTAACAGGTCAAAGTGACCAATTTTTGTATTAATAGCGACATTTTTTTTAATCAGTATCTATGATGTTTTATTAAAGCTAAAAGGGAAATTTTACTGGTGGCGATTAGACCGGCTATGTGTATGGATCGAGTGTTGGCCCATCACCAAGGCCCATGCTTATGTGGTAGAGGTGGCCGAACCGAGAATCTTGAGATGGACTTGTGGTAAAACCTTGCTTGACATGATCCCGAACGGAGTTTTAGAGAAAACTTGGAGTCGAAATATTATATCGAAGATGAGAGAAGGTAGGTGAGGTGGTTCGGCCATGTCGGAGGAGGCCCAAACAAACGGTTAGAAGGGTCGAGGCGCTCGATAGATGGCGTGAGAAGAAGGCGGACTAAATCTCGGTGGGAGGATAGACTTAAGCTAGACATGTCGAGCTTCTCTTGTCGGAGGACATGACCTCGAGATAGGAAGGGTAGAGATAGGATTAGAATCTGAGTAGATTGGCTAGGGTCTTAGGGGTTTAGGTGGTTTTGGTGGGTATAGGCTTCAGGCGCCTTTTTGCTTTTTGTAGCTCTAGGCCCCGTGCGTTGCTTTGCTTTTGCTTTGTGTTTCTCAGGTTTGCCTGCTTTTCTTGCCCTGTTTTTCGTTTTTGGTGCCTTGTTTTTGTTGCTCTGCCTTCCTTTAGGTCCGTGCGTGTTAGGTTTTTGCCTTGCTCTATGTCGCTCTCTTTGGTTTGCCTGCTCCCTCTTTGGGTTTTGTTCCTTTGTTTTTATGTTTGTGCCCTGCTTTTGTGTGCCTTTGCTTGTGCTCTCTCCCGTGCCCTTTTACTTGGTTTTACTTGCTTTCGTTACTGCTTGTGCTTGTGGTTTTTTTGTCTTATGCTTTCTTCTCCTCTCTTTCTCACCCGCACACCTGCACTTGCCGGAGGTCTCGTTGAAGCAGCCTCCTACTCCAGGTTTACCCAAGGGTAGGATCTGTCACATTTTTACCTCCCATACCCGCCCCGGAGATGGGTTTGTTGTTGTTGTTGTATGATGTTTTATTATAATTATTTACTTTCGATTTACATAGAGGTGCAAGGCAAGCGAGCAACAAGCGACAGATTATTGTGACCCAAAACACATTTCTTTGCATAAGTATACTTTATTAATAACTTGTTAAATATGATTACAGAAAACTAAATGATTTAAATAAAATATATGCGTTTAAATAAAAGAAACTAGGAGGGCTTATTCATGATACACTTTCGGTGACTTCCAACCCATATGACTCGTTTACTTATAAAACTCATTGATTTTACCCGTTGACCTTTTAGAGATAAAAACATAACTCGACTCGACCCGTTCATAAGTACGTGGTTTAAAACTGCAGGCCTGCAGCCTCAATAATATATAATGTGTTCCTAAGTTGATATGGAATATCAAGTTAGGGAGAACGGTTACCTGGCCACTTGTTGGTTCATAGAGACGGAGAAGAAGATTCACTATTGTGCTTTTCCCACTACCACTAAGACCAACCTAATAAACATCATTACACGGCATTTATTCTTTGAAGCAGTTGTTTAAAAACCAAATATAAAGAGATAGAATCATAGACTTACTTACAAGTGCAACTACTTCATAAGGATCCACGGCAATGTTTATATCTTTTAATACATGCGCCTGCTCAAATGTTACAAATATGAATTCTGAATTCTAAATCCGGCCAAAATAGGCTTTTGTGTATAAAAAAATTAAAAGTCAAACTTATGTTGATAACTATTTTTTTCGGGAGAAAGATAGCCAGTGCTATGAGACAAATTAGAAGCTTACTGTTTCCCTTGATGAATAGCTAAATGAGACATTCCTAAATTCAATACGACCTTCCAAGCTTGGCAACTTTGACCCTATGACAATCATTACTCTCTATTAGCTGAAATATTAAGCAGTGGTTTAAGGCATTAGAATAAGTGCTTGCCTTTGGATGTGAACTGGTCACTGGGCGCAAAATCCATCATTTGGAATACTTTTTCGCTTGCACCAACAGATTGCATTAACGACGATAAATTGTCACCCACAAACCATGTGGAGTAAATCAGCCATTCGCTGTACAACACGAACTTTGTAAGTTGTTCAGCTGTTATATGACCAGTCATAATGGACATGCCTCCTATCAGCACAGCAATAACCTATAAATTGGATGTTCAAGCAAATCACAAGTTAAACTCTATGCCTTTCATAGACAACTACTTTGAGGGGCTAAAGTCAAGCTTTTAATTTCTCTGAGAAATTTTGCATGATACCGTTATTTCAAGCAGAATATAACCTGAGTACTTCAATGATCTTGGCAAGAATAGAAAGAACATAACCTGCGTAGAATGGTAAAGAGTGTTGAAACTACAATTCCAAATTCCATAAGCAGCACTCGTTCGCAAACTTATATCAGCTAGTTTTTCTAGCCAGTTCTTGTACCTATTTGTGATAAAAAACATGAATGTCAAGATCTCCCTTAAGCATGCATGCGCGAAAATGCCTCTTAAAAAATTGCCAATCAAAAACCAAAATTATACCTTCCAAATTCTTTATGCTCAGTTCCATAAACTCGAACTGTTCGCATCAAAGAAAATGTCTCTTGAGCAACCTATGCAAGTAAAATCTACCATTTAGATACTTGCAATAAAGGGGAGAAAAATATGGCCAGTATTCTTCAGATATATATAATCAAGTTTTGCGTAGTACTTCATTTGCAGATGCAGTGTACTCTTGTGTTAACTTTGCTGCTTTCTTCTGGTACCTGTGCAAAAGCATCATCAATCATATTTCCACACATAATCAGTGAAACTTCAAAGGAAAATACGAGATCTTACTGTCCGTATCGTAACATGATTAATGATAGAGTAGAACATATGGCCAATGTGCATAATCCAAGTTGCCAAGACAAGAACAATAAGTATATCAAAGCCCCTGTTGCCTGAAACAAAATACTAAAATTAGAGTCTGTAATTTAAAATAAGGTGAGAAGACCCTTGTACTCGTTAAAAGCACCTGAAGAAGATTTCTTAATATTAAGTTAAGATCGTTTCCAATGACCCGTGATACTTGCTGACAATCTGAACCTAGCCGACTAGTCAAATCACCAATACTTTCATTGTCGAAATAGTTTATATCCTGCAACAAAGGTGAAATTAGAGATAATCATATCATTAAACGGAATACAAGAATAATGATCAATATTTTACAAACCTGGAGAAGAAGGACAGAGTATAATGTTTCCCTCATCCGTTTTACCTGTAGTTTACAAAGAGTCGGTTAATACAGCATTTTCTCCTGAAGTGAAGTTTAAGCTAAAAAATATTACACGTTGTATATTAACTCACAAGAATCATATTTGCAATGCCAAACCAGCAACCTCTTAGTCCACTGCAAATTCAAATAAATGAATAGATGTCAGTAACTTTTCAAAAAAATGATTTCTGTTACATGTAACAAACTGAATTAAGACCAAAAACTTCAAAACTTTCCATTTAAAGTAGTTACTAATTACTAATGATAAGGGCTTTAGGTGTCATATCAGGAAACAAATTATGGTCAAAACTTATAGATACGTCAGCAACCATGTCATCATTTATTGACCCGTAACCGGTTTTTGGGTTACCTCAAATGAAACTTTTTGAAAGTTTGAAGATTTTCTGGCCTGAATACAAACCAAAGTTTGGTACCTTTTTGTGCAAACTAACTTAAAGAGCAAAGAGCTATCAAAAACTATAGTGTGATTACGAAAGACTTACAAGCTGCTAACTATAACAAATACTACTATAAACCACATATATGGACTCAACGCTTCAACCACAATCAAACCCCCACGTGAAATTTCTTTCTTACATGAACTAACTTGTAACATAAACAACATTTACTAATTTTCATTTCATGGAAGAGGAAAGATTAGACCATACAAGGTTTTAACCTGCAAATACCAGAAGTCACAGATAGGATTATCAACATCTTCACATTTCTATAAAACACTGTAGTATTCCCACTTTGCGCTGAAAATATCGACGCTGTCATGAAATGAGGAATCGATATCTCCGTAAGCTGAACAATAACAACAAAACCAAAAGTCAGTAGTAAAACGCATTTACATGTAAAACGACAGATTAGGAAATGTTTGTTTAAGCTCATTCATGGGCTTATAAACTTATGTATTTTCGGCTTATATTTCATAAGCTCAATTTTGTGGCCTTATTTTGAAACTTGTGCGCTTATATAAGTGTGTTATGATATAATAACAAACCTATATTATAACAAACTTATATAGGGGGTGTTTGTTTAAGCTTATATAGCGGGCTTATGGCTTATGTGGTTTTCGTCTTATGTTTCATAAGACTATTTTTCCGGCTTATTTAAAAACTTATAAACCTATAAAAGTTTATTATGTCATAATAAACTTTAACAAACACATAAGTTTTGAAACAAGCCGGAAAAATAAGCTTACGAAATATAAGACGAAAACCACATAAGTCATAAGCCCGCTATATAAGCTTAAACAAACACCCTAATAAGCTTAGAAGTCCTAAACTAACACCCCCACTGCCCCACATCCTTCTAAACTACAGTAATTAACATCGAATATGTAAATATTACCGCAGTCAAAATCAAGGCCGTAAACGCAGCAAAAATAACCCAACGATCAGTGGAAATCAACTCCCACATCCTTCTCAACGCCCGAACCAACGTCACCGGTTTCGCAATCTGCCCAATCTCAACTTGTTCACTAAACCTCCACCATTTTCCACCAGGCAACACTTCCGTAACTAACTTAACTAACTTCAACAACCTCTCACTCACTCCATCCACATCCACATTCACATCCTCACCCTCAACGTACGCCGCTTTCGCCTGCGTAACAAACACAAATCTCCGGTCATCTCTCCGGTCAACGCACCGGTCAACATTCCGGACATCTTTCCGGCGAGTGAATTTGAGGTCAAATTTGGCGGGAAAATTGAGTTTTTTAATGTGAAAACTGGTGTGGAGTGGATTAGGGGGGTGATTGTGAAGGATTAGAGACATTTTTAATTCATTTAACGGTAATTTAACGGTATTAAAAAGTTAGTTATTATTATTAAGTTGATAAAATTTTGGGGATGTAAAATGAGTGATGAGGGGCTAGGTGACGTGGAAATGTTGGTATTTTTGGAAAGTGTGATACGGTGTCGTATTGGTGAAGGGAGTTGTGGCGTGTTGGGTTTAGTTCAGACGGTGTCGTTTTGGGAAGGGAAAGTGTAACGTCAAGTTAATACTAACCACTTGTTTTGTGTTATGACTATATTGTCCTTGTGTATTATGACTTTGCATTTTTGTCTATTTTGCAAAAAGCCCTAAATTTCTTTGCTACAATGCTTTGTATCAAAATATATAAGTAAGCCATAATGTGTATTTTACAATGTTAATTTGTGACATTCTTTTGTCCCTAAAACAATGTTAATTTGTGCTCAAATAATAGATTAATGTTTTGGTGAAGTTTATCTTCTAAGGGTTTATTGTTTTTAATTTGTCTTGCTCTTTACAATGTTAATTTATCCTAATATAATAGATTACTTCATTTTCAAATTATAGGAATACAAATAATTAAAATTTAAAAAATTGTATCTTGCAGAAAAATTATAACAAACAAATCCTGACATGGGCAGTTTTAGTGGGCGCGACATACATTGGTGTAATGGTGTGTTGCTTTGATGGAAATTAATTATACCTTTTTGGTGAAATTAAAATATGATCATTTGACTTTCAGATTTCATAAATCAGACCCTCAAATACACCAAGCGAAGAATATACTAACCGAGTAACACAAGCTTGGAAAGAAACATCCCCCTTAAACAACCAAATTAGGCCGAGCATAATAAGACTATATTGTCCTTGTGTAATAAGACCTTTTCATTTTTGTCTACTTTGCAAACAAGCCCTAAATGTTTGTGGTGTAAAAGTTATTTGCTACTCTAATACTCTCTACAATGCCTTGCTACTTATAATATGCCAAATAAAGAAAAAATTTAACCTTGTTGTGGGGGAAGTCCTTTCACAAACAAGCTTCGACGTCAAAGTAACATCTATGAAAAATAAGTTCACAACTCATAAGTAGTAAGTTGATGTTAAGTGTTTGAGTTAGCTTTTGGGAAGCTCAAGGACTAGATATGTTTACTCTGATATTATTGTTTGTAGTTGCTACTCGCAACTAACCTGTGTTGTTTTAGCTTTAACTTATAAGGTAAGTTATGGTTCAAATATATGAAGCATTGTTTGTACACATATCTCAAGTCGCTTGATTTAGGTCGATATCTTAAGCTTTGTTAATCTAGTTTTAACACATAAACACTTTAAAGACGTGATTTACACACACTATAGAACCTTGTGTTTTGCAAACATCAATTATTGACATTGTATTATGTGTTGTGCAAAGTTTAATATGTTGACGTAAATTACTGCTCATCTTAAAAGTTGCATCCGAGACATCATTTCACATTTTTGTATTTGGTTTGAAATGATTAAACTTAGTAATCTTGATAATATGTAGTAAAACATAAATGAGTTTTCCCACTCATTATTGTATATGAGTCTTACATAAATAGAATTTATCTTTTACCCATAAAAAACACTAACGAATAATAACACATTTCGGGTGGGTTTGGCAAAAATAGCAGTAGCAGATAAATTCTAGCAGTGGGTAGTAGTTGTAAGCAGCAGTAGTATTTTTCTATACAAACGATTGATAACGTAGTTGTAGTTGTAATTATAACGCGTAAAACAACACCTAAATGCTCTACGCTCTTAAATGCTAATTCAAGAAGCATTGGAAAATGAACATTCCGAAAAATAGAAAAAGCTACTTGTTTCTTGTCAAACGAGCATTAAAAATCACACCGCTTAACGCTCACCGCTTCATACACGGGATACTATCAATAAAATATATGCCATAAAGTAAAACCAGTTAAACATAAAGGACTAATTTGCTCTACTCCATTATTCAACCCAAACACCACAAAGATTAAAGGGTATAAACGTCTTCTATTATAACAGAAAAATATCACCAGTCTCATTTCTCAACCGAACATCTTGTTCCACACTTCACTTCATTTCACCATATCCGGTACCGGAAAACATCTCCGGCGATGGCAGCCATCGGCAACCTATCACTTCTTCTCGACGTAACGTCGCCTCGAACCACCACCACTCTCCCTGACCGCACACGCTTACTCCCATCCGATCTCATACTCACCTTCTTCAAAAACAACCACAACAACAACTTACACGCCTCAATTTCATCAAAAGGCGGTATCGAGTTCGATAAGGAAGCGAACCGAACCGGACGGTTACGGAAGAAGGCGAATTCCAAGTTTAACGAAGTGGATTACGAGAGTTCGAGCGATGAGGAGAATAACAATGGATATGATCAGGATGTTGATGACGTGGAGGCTGTTATGGATGAGGAGAGGAGGAAGAGGATGGAGTGGGAGAAGGAGATGAGGATGAGAGTTAAGGAGATTGAAGATTCTAGAGAGCTGGAGAAGAAGGCGGAGGAGCTGCAAAGCCGCGGTGAGGGGGACGGGGAAGAGGAGGGAGAGGGGGAAGATGAGGAGGAGACGGAGGAGGAGAAAAGGATGCGAGTGCGACGAGAGCTCGAGAAGGTGAGATGTGATTATTTAATGGTTGTTGCGTTTTCTAGTTTCTGTTATATTTGGCAAAACTAGCCGTAGCAACAGAGTTGGTAGGTTTAGTAACAAGCTACTAAATTATAGAGTGTAATTTGAACAAAATCCAAAAACATTATATTTTAAACGCTAAACGCTCCTATTGTGAAACGCTAATAAAAGAATGAAGAGGAGAGATCGAGAAGGTAGTGATTATCTTATTATTTGTGTTTTTTTAGGTTATGAAGAATGAGTCACTTTTGTTTATTCGAGTTTAAGGAAACTAATATATAAGTCTTAAGCTAGCAATAGCTGCAAGCATGGTAGTTCTATTAGGAGTAGTTGTTTGTTTTCTAAAAGTGTTTGGTAACATAGTTGTAGTTGTGATTATAAAGTGTGAATTGCAGTAAACCCAAACGCTGAGCATTTCGAATATGAGTGCATAGACAAAATAAAAAAACACTAAACAGTCGGTTCCAAACAAGCATTATGTTCTAAACACTCCAGAAAGCTTGCTGCCAAACATATCCATGATTAGTTGTGGTATGGTGATCTAGGAGTCATTTTACGTGTAAATCCTAAATATGCTGAATTTGCCGAGCCTTTTAGTAACTAATCTGAATATCACTACTTCAAACAATAGACGATACTGACACTTACAATCTTAGGTAGCTCGTTTTATTGTAGCTAATTGTCTAGTTTGATTATTCGATATTACATAATAACTTTCAGAATTGATATTGTGATTATCACAACTTGAAACAATTGAACAACATCCAAACACCATCTGCTATAGCTGAGTATCTGATCTGAGTATTCGATATCACATAACTTTCAGAATGCAATGCAAAACACTCCCTAAGAACGTGATCTCAAGATTCATACAGAAATTGAAGCTCGTTATGTTACTTAGCTCTGAATTTTTATTCCAAACAATGGAATTCAAGCTGATACACATAGTTTAGTGTTTTCTATTCATGTTTAAGGTAACATTCAAAGATATTAGAGGACTTGTGAAATGTGTGTGTGTGTATGTGATAAATTTTCACTAGAAAACGATCTCACAACTTTGTAACTGCTATTGTATATTGAGCTAAAATACTGTTTCTTTAACATTTAGAAACTAAGACAAAGTTATATATGATGGCCCCAAGTATCCTATACGTATGAATTAATGGTAGAAATATACAAAAAAGTTTTGAAATGCATAAATCATTAATTGATTTCTAAATAGAGGATTCCCTAGCAAATATGAAAGAAGAATGTATTTGTGATCCAAATGGATCTTTGTACCTTGTATCTAATATTTGGATTTAATTGTAGTCTGATACATTGAGAATTTGGCTGCTGAGTTAGAAAGGTGAATCCTTTCCGAAGATTATCAAATATGTAGGCTTATGTCTCTATAAACCACAATATCTTACCGTTTTACAATAACACCATAGTTCTTGTTACATTGGTACTAGGTTGCCAAGGAACAAGCAGAGAGGAGGAAAATGGCTCAATTGATGTTTGATTTGGGTCAAAGAGCATATGGAAAGGGTATGTACGGGCGTTCTATCGAGTACCTAGAAGGTGCTCTCACAATCATACCAAGGCCCACTTTGTTTGGTGGCGAGGTTGGTTGGCTTTAATTGATGTTTGATACCATCCATTTTTAGGATACTATGTTTTAGAGTGTGGTTTAAGAATTGTTGTACTTTTGGTATTTCCAGATACAAATATGGCTTGCTATGGCTTACGAAGCTAATAACCGCCACAAAGATTGTATTGATCTTTACCGGAAGCTAGAAAGTAGTCATCCCAGTCTCAGTATTAGACGTCAAGCTAAAGACTTGCGGTATATCTTGCAAGCTCCTAAGCTTAAGATATCACAGGAAGAGATGGTTACAATTCCACTTATTGGTTCCAGCTATGATAGGTGAGTTCAATACTTCATGGTAGAATTTATGCATGTGTGATAACATTCGGTAATATCATGTAGTGCATACTTTGATGCTATCAGAATCTTAGTTAAACAGAGTCGATTGTTGAATGATGCTACTTAGTTTAGGGTACGTCGTTGTAGTATTCCATTTTCTAGGCAGAATTTGAAGTTAGAATCTCCTGTTTAACAGTGAGCATTTGAAGGCATTTGGCTAGTAGCTTAATTTTCATGTAGCAACATAAAGATGCAAGTTTGTGACATTCACCACATGATATTGCTATTTTGCTATGCGGAAAACTAATAATGGTATTGGTCAATGGGTCAATTTGGTTTGTTCCGGAACACTTGTTGTCCAATATTTCAATATTATAGATACAGATACAGAGTGCCAATTATCATTGGAACAAGTGCATTGTTTCCATGTATAAAACATAACCTGTTTGACCCATTAGAGACCCTTAAAACATAATCTGTGTCAACCTATTCATAAGTATACGGGTCGAATTGCCACTTCTGACAAACATATAAAAATGCAGCTATGCAGGATCTTGGAGTGATAAAAACAAGGACAGGGATGATAGAATCAATCGATCCACGACCAATCAAGTATCATCAGGCAGAGACTACCTTGGCGACTTTCTGGTATGGCGACCGCCTGGTGACTTGGCAAAAAACCAGACCTTCTGGGCGGCTTTGGTACTGTGGGTTGCACTGGTCGGGGCTGCCCTCTTTCTCCAGTGATGAAGTGGATCTTTTGGCTTGGTAAATTTGTTGCGAAGTTTCTTGATGAACATATTCCTATAGTATGGTCATTGTGTCGTCTAAATGTGTATATGGTATATTGAAATCTGTAATTATTCTTGTGTCTGTTTAAATATATTTGATAGTTATATATAAACGTATCCCAGATTCCCAGTTCGGTTAAGGCCTGTGTAGGATGGTAGTGGACTTTTTGCTTAATATCTCTTCTCTACTATAAAATATAAAGAAAAAAAATCATTACTTAAAAACTCTCAAAATGAAAAATGTGAATTACAATTTTATCTTTTGTTTTGAAAGGCAACAATATATTAACACAACAACAAAACATTACAAACGAAGGCATCCAACAACAACAACAACAATACCCGTCCGTCGAGGCGGTATGGGGAGGTAGGATGTGAGCGGATCCCACGCATGCACGACAAGTCGGCGAACAATAGATTCACGGCAATACTTTATTATTGACAAAGTGCCGATAGTGGCTTAGATTAAACCAACAGTGGTATCCAAAGTGTTATAGTTGGGTTAATGTCGATGAGACGATAACGAACAAATACAAAGAAGAAGAAATAAAATCGACAATGATCCGAAAGAGATTGTAAGAAAGACGATACCGCTTGTGACTTGGTTGTCACTAACCCTAGATTAGGGGAAGGATTAAATAGAGAAAAAGATACCTGATGACCCTCAGCGGTCATAAATAAGTATCGTGATAGGCAATCATCGGTGAAATGAGAACTTAAACCATTTATCTTTGTCCAAGAATAACACGTAATAAGCGCGCAATAAACATAACTTGAAAACCATTAGAATTGATAGAATAGCGTATTTGCTGCAGATTATGACCACAAATTCTAACATTCCCCTTAATCATTGGGAAAACATATCAAACAATATCAATTTTCACACAAGAATTATCTTGATAAGCAGGAAGGTTTTTGTAAGGATATCGCAGTTTGATTTGAAGAGCCAATCTTTTGACATTTATAACACCTCTTGCAATTTTTTTCCGATGAAGTGAACATCAATTTCAAAGTGTTTTGATCTTTCGTGGAAAGCAGGATTGACGACGAAGTTGTAAAAGCGATTTGTTATCACAAAGAGATTAACAGGAGATTGATATCAACTTTTAGATCTTTTAAGATTTTTGAATCAAATAATTTCACAGACGCAGAGACATTGATCTATACTCCTTACGTGGAAGATTTTGAAAGGGTGTTTGTTTTTACTTTTCCATGAGATCGGACAATCATTAAAGAAAACACGATAACTTGATGATTTCTGGTTTTCTTGCATTTAGCCCACCGCATCACTATACCCTCAAGATGATTTTCGAGTTCTTGAAATTGTACCTTAGACCTTTTCACGGAGCTTCTTTGAGATATCTCGAACATTGAGGCACATTCAAGATGATATTTCGGAGGAGAATGCATATATTGTGCGGACAATGAGCGAGTATGAGATGTCGTCCGTATGGGTGAGATAAATAAGTTTTCCATGTAACCCGATGTGATGAATGTTAACAAGAAAGGGATCATCGATGGTGGGTATGTATGGAAGAACGAGTTGGGTTCCATGGGAGTGGACATGGTTTGCACCCAAGAAGTCCAAATTCTTTGAGAAGTTCAAGACAATATTTTCTTTGGGTGAGACATATGTCATTACAGTTTTAAAACCTCAATGCCAAGAAAATATTTTAAGTTTCCCAAGTCTTTGATATGAAATTTAGATTTTAGAAATTCTTTGAATAGGTTTATCTCATCAATGCGGTTTCAAGAAGCACAATGTCATCCACATAGACAAGCAAAGTAATAAACTTGTTATCTCTGTTTTGGTGAACAAAGAATGATCATTGTGATTGAATAAAGTTATTTTCTTTTAATACACTAACAAGTTTTTCATTCCATTTCTGGGAGCTTGTTTAAGGCCATCTGAGACTTGACAAGTTTGAGACTTGATTCTTATTGTTTTCATTACGAACTGTTGGATCGATATACTTTAATCAAACTAAACTAGCTTGTTAAGGTTTAATAACCTCGGATAAATCCTAAGTTATTAACAAAGAAACACCGAGCAATCTTTATCAAATGCGGAATTTACTTAACAAAGCAAGAAGAAAACTTTATTAATAAAACTCTAAATCGCTTATTATGCGGATACTCTAATACAATTCTAAGATATTGAACTTTTCTCTAAACTCTTAATTAGTAAACTCTAAAACTCTTTTTCGAAAATCGTACCTCAATACCAATCTAAGAATCCTTTTATAGACTCAAGGATATCCTAGTCGGTTTACAATTGATAACCTTGTGCGACAAGTAATCTAAACATGGAATACAATACTTTCCATAAGCGAATATAATGATCTTACGTTATAGCGATTGCTGACTTTATCTTGCGGTGCTTTGACTTTGTCTTTAGCGATGCTTTGACTATTTGACTTCTTCCGATTGCTGCGACTTACGGTGCTTTCATATCTTGATGCTTTACTATCTTGACACTTTCATATCCCAACAATCCTCCCCAACTTGAATTCTACTTGTTTGACTTCAAGTTCCTTTGTGAATATATCTTTAACGACTTCATCTTTAAAATGGATTGTTCTTTAGTCTTTAGATTATATCTTTGTAGAATCGTGCTTTTGTCAAAGTATCTCTTAGAATTGTTTTCTTCACGTGAGATTCAAAGAATCTCCATCTTTTCGACAACACGACAACATATGACAATGTGTACAATAATTCAAGTTTAAGTTGCATACTATTCTCATCACATCTAAGTGAATCATTGAAAATTCAATGGATTTAGAACTCTTTACCAAAGCCATTATCTTTGGAGTAGCCAAATGTTTTGGTGTGTAAGACCATGGTACATTGATAACCATATGATTTTTAGCGAACCACCACTATCAACAGATTTGTTTTGTCTTTACCAAAAGTTTGTACCCTACGGACTAGTTAGTTCTTTTATCTAATGGTGAACTAATTACCAATAATGGTTTTTCCTCGCCTTTACCACAAGCCATTTCTTGTGGGCTAGCCAACTCTTCACACATCGATATGGTGAGTTGATAACCATCCAACTTATTAGCAAGTTGTCAACTAAAAGCGGATTTGATATATCTTTACGAGCCGTTTGCTCATGGATTAGTCAATCCTTTTGCAACCATGGTGGATTGATAACCTATTGATGTTATCATCACAAAAACCATTTATTCAACCTTTATTTCAAAATAGTTATTATTTAACAAAGGTTTCATCTAAAATTTTATAGCGGTTTAGTTAAATAAACGGTACTTTGATGAAAATCTTGTCGACTAGCGATGCTTTGAATAAAAGTCTTGATTATATCAAAAAGTATTTATTCAAAAATCATACGAGTTATAGATCATTCTCAAAGAATGGTAGTCGGTCTATAAGCAAATTAATAACCATGCAAGCAATTTCATCACCTCTTCTACTTCCAATCCATGCTCGAGCATTCTTCTCATGAGCTCAGCAAGAAGAGGATATCTTCTTTACGCAAACATGTGAATCATTGTTCCATTTTCCAGCTCCAAGACATGAACTCCAGATTCTCCAAAGAATCTCCGAAAACTATCTCCCGATTTTCTTGATCCTTCCAAATATCATCGATACTCTTTTCATCAGTTTCCCACATGGTTATGAGATCCCTTAAAACCAATCCAATCCCTTCTAATGGATTATCTTCAAAATAAGTCTTCACAACATGATATAAGTAGAATAGATCTACTGTCTATGATATCGACAAATCCATAGCCTTTTAAAAACTACGAAACTTTTATCTTCTTTGTGAAAAACCATGTAATCTCCATTCTTTGATTTCTCAACTTTGAAAGCAGCGATCTTTGATCTGTTCATCTTCATGTCATTATCTTCATCTGTATAATCAAAATCTACCACTCGAGATAATTCTTCAATTCATCACTAGTCTCGGATCTTAATTCAACCTCTCTTTCTTTGAAAACCGAACATCGTAGCTTGGTTTTCTTTTCTCTTTAAGTTTTTCTTCCTTTCGACTTGGTCCAATAATCTTCTTCTCTAAAGTCTTTGATGCTGCAACATCTTTCTTATAAGCCTCTCAAGCATCATATAATCTCTTCATATCCATAATTTAGCTTACGTAATCCTTTAAATCCTCTCGCTTTTTAGATATGCCATCATTGCATTCCTTTCTTTAGCTAAATTAGGTCTTCTTGACATGAATCTAACGGTGTTGGAGGCGTAAAGGTTCGTGATTCGACATCCAATTCATCTTGCACTTTTTGAGTCTTTTCTATCCAAAGTCGCTTGAGCTTCTCGTTCTTCTCTATCTTTAGCATTTATTTCTTCTTGAACTTTTCTAGCTGACTTCATTCCTTGCAACTTCAAATGCTCTAATTTACGCTAAAGTAAGCTTCTTCTTAACTTCAACCAAAATACCTTTTCCTTGTCTTTTGGATCAATTGCGAGTTGATCGGTTTTGGTTGTTCTTCTTCTTGTGCTTTCTAATAGTAACACCTCCTCTTGGTTGTGACAAATCAAGAATTGTAGCAACTAATTCATCATCACTTGGTGAATGAATAGGTTTAAATCTAGGTTCCTCCTCTTCCTCTATAACAAGCTGTAGAAGGACCGACCTTCTTCAAAATTCAAAACCCTTGGAGTTATTACTTCTTGTCCGAAAGTTTCATGAAAAGCGGTACTTTCATGTTCGGTACCTTGATCTTCAATAATTAGTTCTTGATGCTTTGAGGTTCGATCTTTTCTTGAACTTTCAATATGAACCAATTCTTGATGCTTTGAGATCCACTCTCTTTGTTATCATCTTTCTTCTTATCATGTTCTTTCTCCTTATCATTTTCTTTCTCCTTATCATCTTCTTTCAATTTCATTCTTTAAATTTCCTCCCAAATGGATGGAAGATGATTTAGGAACTTTCTTCGTTGTAATTCCTTACGAAGTGCTTTTCGACGCTTGTTCTCCTCCTTAACCCATAAATTGAAGCCTTGAATATAGGGTTTAACAAAATTTCGCAACCGGAAATAATTTTTCTTCAATTTTCTAATAGTTCTAGCTTGACGCAATGATTTTGGTCAACCGAACTATTGTCATTGTCAAAGCGAGTTATCCATAGGTAACCCCCGCTTGGAATTGCGAGCGACACCTTGAATTGGTGAATGTTCACTGAAGCGAGCAGCATGTGGAGATGGAATAGGTGTTTTCTATTTCTTCTTGAACCTCGGGACCGAAGAAACATCACCTTGTAACAAAACAGTACCTTCACGAAGCGATGCTTGCGTTGCGGTGTGAAGCAAGCGACTTTGTGAAGCGATCGGTTGAAGCGGTACTATGTGAGCGATACCTTGATCGACATTAGTACCTTCGGTTCTTCATCCTCTGCGGTTGCATTACGAGCGACTTGCACAATTTCCATCATTGATGTTGTTAAAGGAATATCTTCACCTCGAAACAAGTTACTTCTTTTAGCCATGAATGTAAAGATTTTGGCTTGTTGCCTGATAACAAGTAGTAAAGCGGAGGTTTGGGAATATCGACCAATTGCTTGTTCAAGAAAACTCAGTATAAACCTTGGATACATCAACCAAGTAGCCCCGGATGATATATGAGAGAGCATTCCATCCAAAAGAAGCCGTGAAAAGTTAAATACTCTATCCGTTGCTAAACCAACTCTCGCGGATGCAATATTTGAACCAAACGCTCCCGAAGTGCTTTTAGAACTTATGCGGTGAAGCAAGACATGGATCAAAAACTTCCATTGAGGATGAATAAGGCCTTCTTAAAAGTTTGTTCATCAAAGAACCTTCATAACCTTGATTTCTAAAGTATCCCAAATCAGTTGTTTGTCAAATCTAATAGCCCCATCTTCATCTTCAAATAATAAATCTGCACGAATAGATGCTACATGATCTTAATAGTGCGACCGAAGAATGATTGATCTAATATAGTATTCATCCTCCTCCATATTCTCTCAGCATTAGCCCAAAATTCGAATCCATGGTTCAATAACATCCGGCTCAACTAAAAGAGCATAGCTAATAAGCGACCAATCGGATAATCAATAATATCATGAAAGCCACGTTACCTCGGTCTTGTCCAAATTAGCCACCATATTGTGCTTGAAGCGGTTAAACGATTCACCATTGTTGAAAGAATAAGCACAATAGAAAGATTGTATCGAATATTAAAGAGATGGTAATTGGGAGATAAATATGGAAAAGATGTGAAGTAATAATATGAGAGGAAAATCGGAAAGAAGTTATTTATAGGTGAGATTTGAAAAATCACGACCTAAATAACAAAGTTACAGATTACTACCAATTACCCTTCAATATTACCGTTGGAACGATTTAATACGACAAACAAGTACTTTCCACATAAGCGACTTTCCAAGCGGTACTTTCCCAAGCGGTACTTTAAAATACGTGACTTTGCCAAAATCTTCAAATAATCTAAGTATACACTAACATCCTCCCTCAGCAATACACGGACTATATCAAACATCTTATAGTCCTCCCTTAAACATAGCTTAGTAGTTAATCATTCCAATGCTCACGACCAAGTGATTGAATCGTGACACATCAAAACCTTTGGTGAGTAGATCACTACATTATCATCGTGTGGACTTTAACCACATTAATGAGCCTATGCTCATAACAATCTCGATAAAATGATGCCTAATCTGAATATGCTTTGTCTTGGAATGATACAGTGATTCTTCACAATACAAATAGTACTCTCATTATCAATGTTGATAGGAGTATTCTTAAAGTTGAACCCATAATCCAAGAGTTGATTACGCATCCATAAAACTTGACCACAACAACTTGCGCAGACTACATATTCACCAGAGATGATGTTCTGCAATTGTCTCTTTTGCACCGCCATGAGACTAACCTTGTTCCAAGATATTGGCATCCACCAGTTGTGGATCTTCTATCATAGTTATCTCTGCGATAGTCACATGTCGAAAAAGCTTCTAAGAGAAAAGGTGACTCTTTAGGATACCACAACCCCAACTTAGGTTGTTGTTTCAAATATGAGAATATTCTCTTGTGACATTCAAGTGAGAGATCTTTGGAGAAACTTGATATCGGCACATAAACATACTTCAAACATGATATCGGGCCTTGATGCGAGAAGATACATAAGAGAGCCAATCATAGATCTGTATAACTTGACTTCAACAGTGACCATTTTCATCTTTCCCAATGAATTGATAGATTTAATCGGTGTAATGTGACCTTCATATCATCAAAATTAAACTTCTTAAGTATATCAAGAACATACTTGTCTTGGCTAATAAAAATTCCTTCCTTGACCGCTTAACTCAAGTCCTAAAAGAATGTTAACTCTCCCATTGAACTCATTTGAAATTCCTTCGCATCACCGCTCAAACTCCTTAACCATGGTGTTTGGTAGCCCAAAGATAATATCATCAACATACACTGCACTAACATGATATCCTTCTTGTCTCTTTTGATAAACAAAGTCTTGTCAATGGCTCCCTACGTATCCATGTTGTAATAAGAATGTAGAAAGCTCTCATACCAAGCTCTAGGTGCTCGATGAAGACCATATAAAGCCTTCACCACCTTATAAACTTTGTTAGGATGCTTAGGATCTTCAAAACACGGAGGTTGTTTCACATACACCTCTTGATAATAGTGCCATAAAGAAAGGCACTCTTGACATCCATCTGGTATACGAAAACCCATATAAGAAGCAAAAGCAAGAAGATTCGAATTGCTTCAATCCTTGCCACAGAGCAAAACCTCATCATAATCTACCCTTCTTCTTGTCTATAACCCCGAGAAACTAACCTTGCCTTGTTCTTGATAACATTGCCTCTTTCATCTCTTTTGACTCTAAAACCCATACGGTTCCAATAACTTTCTTCCCATCTGGAAGATCACATAAAACCCAAACCTCTTGAAGTTTAAATTGAAGAAGTTCTTCCTGCATAGCTTCAACCCAGCTTTCTTTAGTCAAAGCTTGAGCAATGTTCTTGGGTTCCTCTTGAGAGATGAAACAGGTGAATAAGCAGGTTTGATGATCCTTATGATTTAGCCTGTTTTGTTTATACACAAAGCTAAGTAAAGCATTATGAGGTTTTGTGAAACCCTTAGCTTTGTGTCTTGTCATTACTCCAGAAGTAGAAGGACCAATGATTTGATCTGTTGGATGATTCTTATGAATTCGTAAGATTGGAGACTGTGGAACTTCATATGTATCATCTAAGTTAGTATAATCGGCACCTTCATTGGAATTTGTGAAAATACCTTCATCTTCAAGCTCATCATCGTTTCTTCTAGCCTGGGCATGGTAGGATCATCCAAATCATCTAAAGTATTGTCAATAGGTGCAAAGATACTTTGGTTGAAAATCTTGCCCAAAATCTTGTAAGAGAACTCTGCAGATCTTGTTCTTCTTCTTTCCTCTTCATAAGCTCTCCTTTGTTCATACGTGTAAGAATGTGCTAATACATCTTGAAGAAGCATCCGATTAAGTTCTCTTGAATAGATTGATCCTCGATAGATAATGAGGATTGTGGAGCAACAAGATGCTTTGTTTTGGCGAATCAAGGTTTTGCTTAGGAACATCGAGACTTTGTTTTGGACTCATAGAATCTTTATCGTGAATAGCATCGGTCTAAGATGAATATCATGAACAACATCTTGAATATCTTCTTCATTATGCAAGGTTGATTTTCTTCTCTAACGGTACATAATTCATTGAAGGAGATAAAATCTCAAGATCAAACATCCAATCGGGACCCTTCCCTTTCTCATTGTCTTGATCCTCTAAAACTCAACATGAAGATAATCTTGAATCTTCTTAGTAACTCTGTTGTAGACTCTAAATCCTTTCTTGTTAGTGCAATATCCCAATAAGTAACCTTCTTCGGACTTGCCATCAAACTTCCCTAGAGTATCAATGGTGTTCAAAATAGTAAGAGGGCATCCAAAAGGCTTCATAAAAGCGAATGTTGGGTATATTGCCCATCGACAATTCATATGGTGTCTTCATCGTGGTTTTGTGTGAAACCCCGTTGAGTACATAACATGCGATGCTACGACACGCCCAAAATTGAATAGGAAGATGAGAATCACTAACATGGTCTTGCGACTTCAATCAAGGTTCTATTTTTCCTCTCTGCAACACCATTTTTTTGTGGTGTTCTAGCAATACTAAACTCCCTTTTATGCCTTTATTTGCACAAAATCATCCATAGGCTTGTTCTTGAATTCGGTTCCATTGTCACATCTAATACCTCTAACCTTGAGTCTTAATTGGTTTCAAGTGCTATTATAAGAGTTTGAATAGCATCAAAGGTATCATCCTTAAAGCCCAAAAAAAACCCAATGAATCTACTACAATCATCGGTAACAACCAAGCAAGATTTCTTCTTATTTAAAGCGGCCACGAGAGACAGTCCAAATAAATCCATGTGTAATAGCTCCAATGGTTCTCGATATTTCTTTCATCAAGCTTCTTGCGAGAAGCTTTGTGTTGTTACCCTTCTTGCATGCCAAACATGATTGATCATTCCTGTAAGTCTTTGAAGGTAAACCTCTAACTAAATTTCCTTTGACCAATTTGTTGATGTTCTTGAAATTACATGGCCCGATCTCTATGCCATTGATGTGCCTCTTCAGATGTTGCTTTAGCCACCAAACATGTGGCTCTTCCATAAGAATGTAGACTCTTCATGTCTAAACTATACACATCGTTTGTCCTTGGTACCCTAAGTACTACCAAGTCATCATCAACGAGGTTTGAAGTCGAGAAGAAAGGATAAGACATTACGTGTGGGTGAATAACACATGATGCTTTTTATCACAAATCGAGAGGCCGACAACAAGTTGAACTTTAGCTCCTTGCATATCGACATTCTCAAAATCAATTCTACTGACTTTAATTGTTCCTTTCCTGTAATCCTTCCTCCATTGGGATCATTCCCAAATGCAACTTTTCCTCCACTAATACTTCTAAAATCGAGACGGGATCTCTTTATCACTGTCATACTTCGAGCAACCACTATCCACAATAAGATGATCTTTAAGCTCCTCTTACGGGTTGCCACACACAAAGAAAAGAGTTAGAAACTTTTAGGAACCCAAGCCATTCTTGACTTGTGTTCCCTCGAGAAGTCATAAACTCAAATTCTTTGAGTATGTAATTCTCACTATCTCTCGATTATGATCCAAAATTATCTTTTGATGTTTAGCATGTGGATTTTCAAAACTCGTTGATTTTTCAACATAAATTTGTTTCACAGTTATTAGCCTTTTCTTTTAACACAAAACATCGATTCACTTTGTGTTGAGCGTCTTGTATGTCTCCAGTGATTCTTTCCTTTTAACCCATTCGGTTTTAACGGAGGTTCTTGTGATCTAGATCCTATATGAGCTGTGATAACTTCTAGGTTGATAATGAGGTCTCCTAGAATTTCTATCCCAGTATGGTTTTCAACCTTGTCTGCAAGCAAGATTGGAAAGTCGTGAGATCTTGAAGTTCTTCTCGATGTGGGTATCTATGGTGCAGTGTGAAGTTTACGTGATTAACCCTATTAGAATTAGTCCAAGCTGGTTTGTGCTCTCTAGGTCTCTGATTGTTAGACTTATTCCTTGAAACTTGCTTAGATATTCGAGTATACTGTCACAATCTTTGATTAAGTGAGTAGGACTATAACACAAAAACACAGTTTTGACCCATATGTCCAAAGTGATTTCTTCTATGTCTATGCCCAAAATTGTTTTGCCTTCTTGAGGACCTGATAAAATTTGTTTTGACCAAAATTATCCCAAAAAGGTTTAGCGATCTTGTTTTGAAAAGGTTTTGCGAAAGTCTTGCTTGTTGAGCGATGCTTTTGATTTAAAATCTTCTTGGATTTTGAACATTGTTTTCAACGGTTTCTTTGGGTTTCTCGGTTCTAGATTTAGCAATTAGCTTATTCGAACTCTAGACTATCTACTCCATAACGAAACATCGGGCCTAGAGGGTGATGACTAATGGGATGAGGAACGATGATAACCATTGTCTTTCTTAGGAGGTGGTTCACTTCATCGAGCCTTCATTACTAGATGAATCTAAATAGTTAATGAGCTCATCATCACTAGTAGTTATATCCTCAAAATCACCATCATCCCGATCACTAGGTTGATTTTCTTCTACGATACTAAAGTCCATTCCAAATCCTAAGCTTTGTTCTAATGTAAGCCGCCTGCTTTTTCAACATCTTGAACATGGGACGGGCGGACTCTTTCCAAGCGACAAACTTAGCTACCAAATCATCTCTTTCCTTAGTTAACTTCTCAATTTCAGCAATTTTACAGTTTAGTTTCCATTCACTAAGTTTTAAGCGATAATCACATTGTTCATACTTTTCACCCCAAGCCATTTCATTATTTTCATGTGTTATGATTTTAGCTTCTATAGACTCTAAAGTGATTTGATAACCCGCTACCTCGGACTCTAGCCCTAATACAATTATCTCTTTCAATCACATAAGCTGTTAAGCAATTTTGATAAAATTCACAGTTTGAGCATCTCGAGAGATAGGAGGCCGAGTTGGTGAAGTAGCCACCATAGCAAGAAGAACAGGTCATCTTCACTCTTTGCTCCAATCAAAACCTCCAAAGCCATCATCGATTCCAAAGCGGCATGTTGATTCTTCATCAAAAGCGATGCTCGGTCAATGCTTCCACTGTGTCTTCAATTGCATCTTCCATTGCTACCATACAATGAAGTCACCGGTTCATCATCAAACTCTTCACTCCGGTCAACCTACGATAAGTTCTCTTGAGCAACCAAAGCCTTTGTTTCGATTCTTGGAATTTCCTTGAGCTCAAGTTTAGGCTTCTCGGATGTTACATTTATGATACTTAGCAAACTGCACTCACTTGCAAAGTGATCTTTTGACAATTGAAGCATTCATTTTAGATTTGTCAAAAGTTATTCCTTGTTTTGGTTTGAAATCAATGTTTTTACTGTCTTCTTCATGTACTTTTGATCCTTGCGATGATCAAAGCAACTTGCCACCGATATCAATTTCCTCAAGTGCATCTTCTTCAATCATGCTAGATCCTCTTCATAAGTGACGGGTAAGCTTGCTTGTTGTGCAAAGAAGGAGCACACAACTTCATCGAGTTCAAAGTGGTTGATGGTGGGACTCTTGAGTATATGATGGGGAATTGTAAGCAGTGCTTTGAGAAGCAGTACTTTGAGGAGAAGCGAGTACTTTTTGGAAATCTTGCTCTTCTTTCGAGATGATAGAAAAGCAATCTTGTGAGATTTAGAATTTGGTTGACCACTTCATCTCATGTTCATACACCTCAATTGATGATAAAGATCATCAAAGTTCATAACCTCAGGTCCTTGTTGTCCTCACGATCATAGTAGCAATCACATGCCATGTAGATGGCAAACTCTTAGAAACTTCAAATTAGCATCCTCAGCGATATACGCCTTGTATAACTCCAACATGTTGAGGAGATTGAAACCTATCATATGCGACATCAAGACTCTCTCTTTCTCCCATCGTGAATGTTTCAAACTGCTTTGACAAGTTTCGTGCATCTTCTTAGAGGCTTCATTCCTCCAAATCGGTCTTGAGCAGCCCGAGTCAGCTTAGCATCTTTAGCATCGTGAAATTTAAGAAGATGACCATCCGGAATGGCGATGGAGAATGTTAAGAGCCTTCTCTTGATTCCTTAGGGTTGCTTGTAGTAAAAGCGCTTTTGGTGCCAAAGGTTGTCCGGGAACTTGAGCAGGTTGGAACAACTTCATTCCCATTGACAATTACATTCCGCGAGCATGGTCTAATGGCAATATCTTGCCTCATCTTCATGCACCGAGATCATATTCTCCTTCTTAATGGTGGAATTACGGTGAGGTGATTGAGGGTGGTGGAGCGACTTGGTCGTCATCTTGAATTTTGTAGGGTTTCTTCCTAGTCGAGTTTCCACAAGCTCCGATACCAAGATGTTTGAGTGACATGTTTAAGTCGAGGGAAGATTGTTTCATTCATGGTGAGATTTAATTATTTCAACCGCTACTTGTCTAGGGAAGTTCGTACAAGAATCGTGTTTGTTTTGTATCATTAAATCTATAATAGACCCAACAATCTTCCCTATTTGATGATGACAAAACAAACACGATTCTTGTACGAACTTCCCTAGACTAAGTAGCGAAGTTGAAATAATTAAATCTCACCATGAATGAAACAATCTTCCCTCGACTTAAACATGTCACTCAAACATCTCTTCCCTTTTGTTATTATCTAAATAGGGAGCGTATGCAAATAATGATCTTGACCACCACGAACCAATATCATACTTCCAATCTAAGACTTCCAATGCTTCAAATCACCCACCATTCGCATCATAAGAAAAATGGATCCAAAACGGTAGAAAACTTCAAGTAGCAGTAGTAATAATGATCAACAATAGTAAAATCAACCACTTCCCTTGAGTGATGCATGTAGATGGTTAAACTTTTAACAATAAGCTTCTCCGAAAACCATATGTTAACCATCTTCTTGATTCTTCAAAATCGTAAGCTCCTTGTAATGATCACTTGTGAAGAAAACCAAATATAACGAACTTGATGAAGTAGAATTTCCCAAACTTGTGTCTTAAATATGTACTATCCACGGAACTCCATACTTATACGAACCACCAATATAAGTAGACCGCAATCCCTTGAAAAGAATCCTCAACTATATGAGACACTGAGCACTACAATGTAACTCCTTCAAGTGATAGACAATGTGTGCATAGAGCATTATAAGAAAAATCACACATTGCTAGATTCATCAAGCTAGATGATAAGAACACAAATCAAGCAATTCCACTTCACCTTCAAATAAGTGATAAATAATCCTCTTCGTAATCAATTCTTCAATAAATCTCCATAACGAGCCTTTTAAATCCTTTTAAGAACATAAATTTCTTCCTGTGTGTGTGAACAATAACCTCTGTGTGTGTCATCCAAAAATCATGCTCGACTTCCCCTTAAATCAAAAATCTTCTTGTAATAACTCATGAGCAGTACGTTGAGAAGGAGCAGTACTTTCATAAAAATCTGCAGTACTTTCATATAAACTACAGTACTTTCATAACAAACAGTACGTTGCAGCAGTACATTGAAAAATTACCAGTACTTTCAAAAACCCGAGCAGTACTTTCACGATTATGGACAGCAGCAGCAGTATTTTCAACAAAATAGCCTTAAAGGTTCATATAAACACGGATACCTTTAATAATACAAGGTACTGCTTCACCATATCCAAACAATTAAAATTCGTAGGTCCCATAAAATAAATCATCCCATGTGATCTTCAAAACGTAAGTCCAATCAAAATTACTGTTACCTTCTTTATTGTAGACCAATCAAAAAACAGTTCCATTGTAAGAACCATGTATTACACCACACTGAATCATTCTTTCTTGAAGCAAATCTCACGTGATATCCCCACTCAAAACATTCGATCCTTTTAAGAGAGAACAAATACCTTAACCCACGTAACTTTGAGCCCCCATCTTGATCAAATCATCTAACAAGCGAATCTTCATATAGTAATATATATTAAAAATATGAATGAATCTCACATGCTCCAATTAGACGTGATGAGTACCAATGAGGTGAAAGCGACATATCAATGAAACAATCAATAGTACGAGATAATAGCGGTATACTTGACCACCTTTAATTCATAAGCGGTCCACTTGCCACAATCGATTATAATAATAAGCGACTATTCCACTTGCAAATAAATTGAAGTTACCCA